>JAQFJA010000011.1:18833856-18857537 GCA_029874485.1 Naso brachycentron | reverse complement strand
GAATGGAGAGACTGAGCCTGATGGGCCAAAATTAAAAGAGCATGCAGTGTGGAGATTTTCCACGCACATGTAGGAAACGCATTGTCAATAAATCAATGTGGACAGTGCGAAACTAAAGGGGGTCTAATTATGTTTTTATCCAATGAGGAGTCTGACTAGCACATCTGCAGAAACATTTATGTTATCTTATTGAATAAATGAGCAAGTTGTTCTGTTTCTTGAATTATGATGGGCATTTCTCTCCCTGCGACCTGATCTTACAATAGGCAGAGTGAGTTATACTCAGTGGAAGCCGAAACCTATTTGCACTTTAATCTAGCCATAGCTGGGTCCTACAGTCCAAAGACAAATTAACATGGTAGAGTTGTCGCTGCCTGAGTGAATGATGGCGCTTTGACTTAACAGTCAGGAGAAGGAAGGTGCTAAATAAGACCAAGTGGCAGAAAAGCCTCAAGTCAAATGAGCTGTCACACGTCTTAAGGTGGTTTCACAATCAATACATATTGATAGGTGTTTCACAATCCACTCCTTGAGCACCTCTGTACAGTACTTAAAGTCTGGACTTCAGTAGTGAGTTCTGCACACTGGATTCGGTTCATCTACTTTTACTGCTCGACCAATCACTTTAATGATTAATCATAAAAAACAAAGAAACAAATGAATAAAAGAACCCATCTGCATTGTTTTTATTTCAGGCATGTGGAAAGCAACTAAGTGCATTCACTCAACTATTGCATTTAAGTAAGTTACTTACATTTATTACCTACGTTACTCATTTTGCATTTTAAGGTACTTTATACTCCAAGTACACTGTATTTCAATGCTAAATATTTTACTTTTCATTCCAAAAATCTTTTTTCAGATAGCTACAGTTACCAGTCACTTTGAAAATTTAGGTTTTACATGCAAACATGTGTTCATGTTAATTGGAACTGTTGTCCACGACCCCCTTTATAAAACAAAGCAGCGAGGGAGGAGCAGGCAAGCTTAAATTTAGATTTAACCAAGTCAATTTGACATTTTTTAAGTAAAATCACATTATTGTCAAGTAGATGCAGCGACAAGCCCGATCTAATCGCTTACAGCAGCAGGTCTGGCTTAAACATCGGTAGCCTACGGACAACACGAGTGGGAAGGCCAATAGCACTTTTCCACAAGTTGTAAAGATGTTGCTGCGTTGTGATATTAGTTATTGGCATCAGTTTCAGTGCTTTTATCCAATATTTTTTTTCATATGTTGTACTGTATGAACCAGAGGCTGCATGAGACTCAGCTTGGTATGCATTGAATTGTCCTGCATAGCTGAGTTTCAGGTCAACACTGCACACAGCGGTAGAAAGACTCTTACTAAAAGCTCCTATTCTTCCCTTTGTGTAGTCATCACACAAAAAAAATACAGTATTTGCCAGGTCGCCGAGGTTATTATCCATCGCATCAGATTATTCCTTTTATTTAATGTTGTGCAGTTTTAAATAATGAGGGGTTTTCAGTCAGCTGGAGCCTGAAATTCCTCTTAAAGCAAACATGGTGCTGGCCTTGAGCAGAGTTGCTGAGAACATTAGAAAGGGGAGATGTGTCTGACACGCAGGTTTGTTCTAGTGTAAAGCTGGTACTGAACTAGAACCACAAGCGGTGAAAGGATTTTGTTAATAGCTCCTTTAATGTAAATGTTTATTTAAATAGTACTGATTAATGCAATGTATACCTTTATTTTATCAGGTATTTGTATTTCCTGGTCATGATTACATGTGCATGTGCATTTACACACTCCTAGATGTTAATAGGTTTTTTATGACATAGATGCAAACACCAAACAAACTGTTTGGAGAGATTCATCTCAAATTGTATTATTATTATTTTCTTTATCATGTTTCATTGTGCCTCATATATCACTTTGACCTGGATGGTCCATTCTTTAACCTTAAAATAATGTTGCTTGTCCCCCATGACTCCAGCATTCATTCTGTTGGTGTGTGTGTTTGTGTGTGTGAGTCTCACCTGTATGAGGCGTCCCTGCTCCGTCTGCAGCGTGTTCAGGTCTTGCCCCAGGCTGCCCTGCCCCCTGCGTAAGGATTCATAGTCCATTTTCAGCTGCCCCGCATGGGCTGACAGCTTGGCCACCTCCTCAGCAAGACTGACGAGAAGAGCGCGATCCTGGCCTTTAACCGACTTCAGGTCAGAGTCATGGTCGGTGAGCGAGTGCAGCAGTGACGTCTGCACGCCCTCCAGGCGCAAAAAGTTACTGTTGTAGTCGGGACAGTTGGGGTCGATAAAGATGTTGATACGAGAACCGTCGCCTCTCTCCACGGTGACCAGGGCATTGGCTTCATCCTGATTGGTCGAGATGTGGGGTAGGCCATCGGACATTGGCGGGGCCTGGTAGTGATTCATGAAAAGGATGGTGCCGGTTACAGTGACAGCTAGCAATACAGCCACGAAGAGAAGGATGGTGCAAAGCAGGTAGCTGCAGCTCATCCTCTGTGAGAAGGAAGAAAGGAGAGAAGAAGAAGAAGAAAGGGAGGGAATGAGGAAAGAAGAAAAAAAGAGAGGGTGTTAGGATAACAGTTGCTAGAACACCAAAGATTACAGCAAAACACCTGCCTTATTCGAAAAGAAATGACTTTCATCCATCACTGGGGATGTTTTGAATGCCAGCTGCTCGGTACTCAGCGATGTAACCATATTCCCATCTGTCAAAATGTAGTATTGAATGATTTATGCAGCAACATAATGTAGATTCTTTCAACTGCCAGTCCTCCTGAAGATCACAACTCTCTTAGACTAAGGAAAGACCAGACAGCTTCCATCCAAACACCCAGTATATCATCAGAGTAATGGCGATTCAGCAGAGGGAGGAGAAACACACGGTCAAGGCACCGATGTTCTGTCTTTCCATTTCAGAGAAAGGACGGAAAACAATAAAAACCTGAAACAATAGCCAGGAAGAAGACGTAAAGCAAAAGCAAAGCAGACAGACAATAGAAATGTAAATGAATGAACAGAGAGTAGAATCCTCTTAGAGGATAAGGGCAGTCCTCTACTAGCAACTTAGTTTCCATTAACAAGACTATAAAATGCCTGTATGATGGCCCTTTATGATCCGACTCCATTTTTCCACTCGGGTCAAGAGACCTTGCAGTGGATAGGAGAAAGCAATATGGGCCACCTTTGCATGATTAACAACACCTGGCTCCCCCATATCATCCTCCAAATGAATCAGCAACTGATCTCTCACTGATTTGATTTTTTTCGACACTGGAGGACGTTCTCTCTGTGAGAATATGTGGGCAGGTGTGTGTGAGTGTGTGTGTGTGTGTTGTCTGTTTACATGTACATGGAAGTGTGAGTGACTGCGAACTCATTAATATGTAAATTGGCTTGTGCAAGCACGGCGTAGCACACTAATAGACAGCAAATGGTCAGCTTTACGAGAGAAGTTTATGGTTCCTTTAATGCCAAGAAAATCAATTGCGTCGTCCTGGAAATACTCCTATCTCACAACGTTTATGGGGAGGGAATAAACAAGTCGTAACTCTCCTGACAACTTGTCCATGTGGGGTCCAAAATCTGTGGAAAATGTGCAAACTACCTGCAACTCCAGTTAACACAAAGGGGTCCTTTTCATATCTGAGCGCTCCTTTGGTCCAATCGTGAGCTTGAGTGAATGCACAAAAAAGAAATTCACTTGCAGCCTGAGGATGGCTTTCTCCCATTGGCCCCATTTGGACCCTCCTGGATTCATTTGCAAACCACATGAGCAGACACACATGGGGGGCCAGTGGCAGTGAGCAAATTTTGCTGAGCCCGGTGAGTCCTGGTTAGATGCCTGTGCATTTGCTTCCCCAGTTTTTTTTTAGTTTTTATTTATTTATTTTAGTTTAGTTTTCATTAAAAAAGTCAAACAAGAAAAACATGGTCTTGGTTAATAAAACATTAAGTTAATTTTGTAGATTACTGCTTTTAAGAAGCTCAAGAAGACGAGCTGTTTGGCCATTATGCACAAAAGCAAAAAAGAAATACAAAAATATTTTATTCTGTGGAGGAAAAAATAATTTCTGACTTTTATCACACTTTGCATATTTGTGTTTGTTTGTGTAATCATTTTTACCCTTGAAATAAAAAAACCCTTTTGTAGGATGTTCTGAGTAGCTACATGGATTAAATTCGTGTATCATTGTTCATTTGCAGGATCCAGCTTTACACCACTGCCATGTACAGAAGCAAGCTGCCTTCAGGCTCTGTCCAAGTGGGTTAGAAACTATGTGCACACACAGACACACAAACATGCAATGCCACTTAAATTTCTGATGCACATTCACGCACAAATACCCAGTTTGCATGCAGCCCATTTCTGACAAACACTTGTAACAGACAAGTGAGCAAATGAGCAAATGAGAAAAACTGGAGCTTTGCTTTGTCAGAATGTTTTTACTGCTTCATGTTTGCACCCAAACACATCGCCATAGAAAAAAAGAGCCGGGGGGGGGGGTTTTGCAACCCGTAGCAGTTTTTTGTGGCCTTGCTCTAACTCAACACGTAGACCCTGACTCCACAATAAAATCTGTTTTTGAATGTCAAACACTTTTTTTAGTCGTTTTTGTCTTCCTTGTGTGTTTGAGTGCAGGTGCAGCCGAGTAATTGCAACTGTGCGACTGTGTGTGCGGGTGTCTGTGTGTCAGTATGTCTATTCTGAACATAATGTGCATAATGGCCTCACACTGCAGAATGGCTGCAGTGTAACATTAGAACAGTCTCACTGAGCTCCATCGCCAGCGGGGCCGGGACATCAGTGGAAGCCATCATCCGCGCCGCACTAAATATTCATTGCTAGCATACTGATTGTTAACTTAACGTGGAGAAGACGTACGGTTGCCCCCCCCCCCCCACACCGTTATGATGATAGTGAGACACACCGGGCTGACAGACATCTACACAGAAAATACACACAGGAGAGGTACATTTTTGCAATGAAACCTTTGAAATATACCGTAACAGGCACATAATGAGGTCCCAAGATGTTAAACTTTTCGGCCACAAGGTATAAAGTAGTTTCTTATAGTGAAGGTACAAATTTGAAACAATTTTTCAGCCTGAACTGAAGGTAACTAAAGTCACTTAAAGGACCATACCAGCCTATTTTTGACTTCTCATTTTTAGCAGAGATCGCCCCTATATTCTACAAATGTTGATATTAAAATTCAACCATGTGTGTACTTCAGTGAATCACAGACTGTATTTTAAAGCCCACTCACTGCCATTCATGTTGAAAACAGGGTATAGAAACACTGTAGGACACATGAAAGTAGGTAGGTATGGATAATTCACCCTACCACAGAGAATGTTTGGTCAAAAATTTGGTCAAAAATGGCTGAGGAAGAGGTGGGAGCCAGTGAAACAAAAATTAATACACCTGAAAAAAGTTCCTTCCAAGTGCTGCCTTACTCACTGAAATGTTAGCTTGAAGAAGGATTTTGACACAGACGTTCTAAGTTGTCACACATTTTCAGACACTTTCCGTCACATTTAATGTTCATTCATTGTTATCAGTGACCACTCATCCTCCCAGCTGACCTTGGCCAGTTCATCACAGGACTGACATATAGAGACAAACAACCATTCATGCTCACATTCACACCCACAAACCTATTAATCTGCATACATTTGGACCGGAGGGAACCCATGCAGACTCTACAGAGAAAGGTCCTACCCTTCCCTCCCCAGGACCCTCGTGATGTTAGGTGAAAGGACCTGGTTTCGAACCCAGGACCTTCTTGCTGTGAGGCAGTAGTGCTAACCACTAAGCCACTACGCTGCCCAACATTACTGTATATGGACCAAATGTAGTTATTATACAAACTATTTTGGTAAAGATGTGTTGGGTTTGTGTGACCTACGTGGCCGATGCTGACAAAGGACAATGACATGTCGTAACACTGGTTTGGTTCCTTAAGGTTGCACTGATTGTGGTACCTGGGTGGCAAAAGGAAAAGGTAATGCTTCCTGTTTTTAGACACACTTTTGTTTATTTCGTACACAAAACTGAACTTGTGAAGGCACATATGCTAAAGGTATAAAAACTGACTTGCGAGAAAAGGTACCAAAATGTACCATAAATTATACAATTGTCTTAGCCTGGCTTTTTTATTTTTTTGGTTAAACTGATACGGAGCCAGAGAGACCTAATAAAAGGAAGAAAAAGTCAGCATGACAGTAAGAAGAGAGGCTTTTTCTGCTGCCTTATTTGTTTCTTTTGATGGTCAATAAAAATAAAACGCAACAGGAACTGCTTCACCTCCTGACAGAATACACAATCTCTCAGCTCAGCTCAAGAGTTGTAGTCGGGTAATGACACGGCAAGCGGCCTCTTAACACAGTTTTTTTGTAAATGAGTCTCTCAATCTCGCAGCAGGAGCCCACTCTGTAATTAGTGGCTGACTTTCAGATCCTCTCCTCATCTCTACTCAAGCCACACCGTAGGATTTGAGAGGACGACAGGGGAATTCTGATGGTGAGATAGAAAGGGAGAGGCAAAGAATGAGAATTCCTGTCTATGAAAATGTTGTCCTCCCACGCAGAGGCATCGGCAGACACTTCTTGGACGAAAAGCTTTGTCTGCTCATTAGATACGCAGGAAACCAGCAGGAGTCTTGCCAGCTCTCTCACTCACTTCCTCTCATTCTCCTTCTCAAACATGAATATACATACACATATATATGCTGACACTGATGTATACACAAAGAGAATCTCCCGTTGACGCAACCCAACTAACGCACATTGCAACATCTTTAACTAGTGAATGGCAAATACATGCATTAAAAAGTCTAACTCACAATTTGACAAGGAGGAATTTTCAGCCACTCTACTTCAATTTCATTCAGCTGCAGCTAGAATAACACTCTCACATCAGTAGTCATGGCAGAGCTTCTTCCAAATTTCTGCCATGCAATCGAGCTCCTTTTCTGGGCGCAGCCATGATCACGGTGCTCAGTTCAAAGAATCTAGAGGGCTTAATCCCGTCTAATTCTGGCGTGTTCCGGCACTTGAGCTGAGGTTGTGCCACTGAGGCGGCTTGGTGGCAAAATGTGATGTGTAACATGCAATAATCTTTCACACTGTCATGACCAAAGCAGTGATCAAGCGGATTGTGATTAAAATCGTCAACGATAGCTAATCCTTCCAATGGGTGAGCAAGTCACTGTTAGTTTGTACCCTATGGAATACACATAGAGCAAACTGTATAATTCTAAAGCATAGAAGTATTTTATGTAGGAACCTATCAAATTAAATATTTGGGGGGTTTTAACTGTTGGCAGAGTCAAACAAGCTATTTAAAGATGCCAAAACATGATTTTTCACAATTTTTCTGTCATTTTATAATTAAAAAAATGAAAGTAACAATTACTTGAAGCCTTACGCTGATTCACGAAGTACTAGATAGCATTAAATGAATAAGTCGAACATTATTCTCAGAAAAAAAAACGATGTGTTCAAAGTTTTTATAAAATAGCTTCTTTTTTTAAGAGCTGTCTAAATCATTTTTTGTTTGACACTTTCAGTAATTTCAAATAACTCCTGTTTCTAATTATGTAATGCTGATACAACCTCTGAAACAGATGCATGTGTTGGTGCAATCATGCATTTGCCTGTGCCATGTGATCAGTACGTGGTGGTGACGGAGGGCCTTACCTTGGCCGGGGTCTCCCTGGCAGTTTCTGAGTCTGACCAGCGATGTTTGAGCTGGGAGGAGCTGGGCACACACTCACAGAACGTCTGCATGGGACAAACAGACAGGGCCACCAGTGTTTGACGTTTGTTCAGGTCACATGTGCAATCAAGCATGCAAGCACATGCGCACAAACACACATCTCACATGCATGCACCACACAAATACGCACAGAGGGACAAAGGTTTGGGATCTGTATCTAAATAACTGGCTAATCAAAGTACTAAGTTCCAAATCAAACCCTGAAATGTAATATAAAGTTATGGTTCAAAGATAAATGGTGTTTGTGCAGATAAACCACATCCACTGACACTCACATAACTGCACACTGACATTGACAGATATAAACAGTCATCTGTACATCTCAAAGGTACCCCTGAATTCAATAGATTATGACAGACTCAATACATCTTCGCAGAGACCACAGGATCCTCAGAGTTTCATCTCATACCAAATGAAAAGGAAAAACGGAATGCGACACAGCCTTTCATTGACTGTGAATAGATACAGCATGTGTGCAGAAACATTCATTCATTTATTTATGCAGGTAAAAGTTGGTGCTTGTAGGTATCTGAAGAGTATGTGCTTCAGTATATGTGCTTTAGGCTTGTTTGTAAAGTTGTATGTGCATGTAGTTTCAGCACAGCTTCTGCACAGCTAAAAGCAGCGTAAATACAAAAGTGAGGGGCTTTTTAGCTGCTCCAGGAGAGCACGTCGTTCTGTGACCTTAAACACAACTGCTCCCACTGTGGAATTGCTCAATTAGCCTGCGACAACAACACTAGCACAAAAAGCACACACACGTGGGCACACAAGCACACACAACTGCCTACTTAAGAACACATTAGCATTGTTGCACCACAGTCTGTTTTCTATTCGAGTGTGTTGTCATGCTAAGCCTGTGTGTATGTGAATGGAAGGAGATTAAAATGCTATTTGTATTTCTGTTTTTTCCATGTTTTGAAAACATTAGAAACAGTGGAAAAATACTCTAAAGCTCACGTGGGTGAAGACAAAGATTTAGCAAATCATTGCCTTCGTTTAGCAAACATAAAGCAACTTTAGCATCCATTTGGAGCTTTGTTTATATTGTCTTAGTCCAGCATTTATTCACCTTTTAAATTCTGTTTAACAACACTTCAGAAAAATATTAGCTGCTAATTGCTGAGCTTTCTCCACCCTCTTTTGTCTGACTGCTATTTGGGGCTGGCAGGTAGATTAAACTGAGTTTATCACAGCTCTATATTATTTGCAAACAGCTGCCCATGGGGGGCTAACGACAGCCACTCAGATATGCTAATGCTACACAACTGCATGGACCTTAACTACAAGAAACAAGTTTATAGAAGCTTAAAAGCTCAATTGTAAGCTATTTGCATTTGTTATGCATGTTTTAATGCAAAAGCTGCATTAATTAATTCTGAACCACTAGGTGGCGGAAAACAGCAAACATTCTCACGTTGGTAGAAACGAACAGTTAGCAAATTATTGTCTGCCTTCAGCAAACATAAAGCAACTTTAGCATCTATTTGGAGCTGTGTGTATGTCTTCTAAGTCCAACATTTACTCTTCTTTTACATTTTGGTCCCTAACAACACTTTAAAAAAATATTAGCTCCTAATTGCTGATCTTTCTTCACCCTTTTCTTGTCTTACTGCTATTTGGGGCTGGGAAATAGCTTCTCATCAGTTAATCACAGCTCTCGTTTAAATAGAAACAACTGCCTATGGAGGGCTAATGAGAGCCACTTAGACAAAGCCACACAACTGCATGGGCCTTAACAAAAAAATATGCTTGTAAAAGCTTAAAGACTCAATTGCTTGCTATTTGCATTTGTACTACATGTTTTAATGCCATCAGCAGCCATGTTAGAAAGCACTTTAAAGCTGCATTCATTAATTTTGAACCACTAGGGGGCAGAAAAATGCCAAACAATCTCAAGTTGGAAACTAACATTTAGTAAATTATTGCCTGCCTTCAGCAAACATAAAGCAACTTTAGCATCTATTCGGAGCTACAGTCATATCTTCTAAGTCCAATGTCTACTCATTTTTTAAATTTCGATGTTTTAGAAAAATATAAGCTACAAATTGCTGAGCTTTCTTCTTTCTTCAGTCTTTTGTCTTACTGCTATTTGGGGCTGGCAGGTAGAGTAAAATCAGTTCATCACAGCCCTAGTTTATAAAGTAACAGCTGCCTATGGGGGGCTAATGAGAGCCACTTGGACATAACCACACAACCGCATGGGCCTTAACTAAAAAATAAACGTTTAAAGAAGCCTAAAAGCTCCATGGAGCTGTAGAGCTGAGTGATAGCTTTTCCTGATTTCAGCAGGCAGGAACAATCCCTTTAACACTACACTCAATCATGTCAAATCATCACTCATATGGCATGTGTGAAAACATTGCGGGCACATTTATGTGTGAGTGTATGTACGCCATTCCAGCATCTCCCTTTGTGTTTTGTCAGGTGTCAGTGAACGTGAATTGCTGTGCATGCAGCTCACACAGCCATTGTTATGATGGCTGACCAATAGTTCACCCCGATGCTCTAAGCATTCTCTTCCAATGTGTAAGACAGTGAGAGAGGAAAAAAAGCAGGCAGCGAGAGAGAAGAAAGTAAAAGGGGGGTGTGAGAAAGAGATGGGGAGAGATTTGTGAGAGGTGTGCTGAATTCTAATGAGCAGCCTTAGGGTCAGTGATAGAAATCTATGTCTGTTCTGCCTAAAACATTGCAGCTGTCTGTGCTTGCAGTACACAGAGGAGCTACAGAGCAACCATTACTAAATAAACACAGGCTCCACAGTGATGCGGCTAAACAAACTAACAAGTCAACCACACAGCAACGTCGACTGGAATTTGTATGTTGAAAACCCACTTATATAAATAGGAGCGTGCATTTTTCTGCTGTCGCACCAGTTGGCAGGTGCAAGCATACAACCATACAGCTATGCACACAAAGGTATACTTCTGCTTCATTCAAGGAAGAGAGCGAAGAGGAGGAAAATCATGCACACACTCACATATGAACACATGCACACGGAACAAAGGTTGTGTGTTGCAGCTGCAACCCTCTCAGATCCCTGACACAGTCTTCCCATTACACAGAACAGCACGTATCAGAGCTTTAGTTTGTTCATCCCCGGCCGGCTCACACTGGGGCTCTTTGCTGTCTGTGCATACACAAACACGCACACCTACACACACACGCACTCAGTGACATGCCAATATCTGTGGGGCTTCTTGTTGGCTGTGGTCCCGGTGCGGGCATGACTGCTTGGCAGTGTTTGTCTAGTCCTAATCTGACTCCACAAGCTCCAACGGCAGAGAGGATTTACACTTAATAGAATATTTGGGCTTTTTATTGGTTGGACCTTACATGCAGAATCCTATCTGATGAGCCACGTCTTAGAAGACAGAAAGGGCTCAGACTTATCCTGGGTGCGACTGGATGCTACGTGCGCTCCTTTTGAATGAGTGTACCGACGTGTCTGCATGAGTGCATGTGGGGACATAAGTCTCCGGCAGATGAATCCCGGCACTATCTAAGAGCATTTGGATTGTTTGAATGTGTTGTTCTTAGAATATATTTGCTCACTTTGCTGAATAACTTTATGTGTGTGTGTGACAGGGACTTTAGCAAGGTGTGTTTTAAACCTACTGCTCACTAAGCCGATGGAGAGGAAAAGGCTTTGCATATATTCACTTGTGGGCTTACGGATCATTTAACAGGACTTGCAGGCTGCTAAATGAAGGGACTAGGTCTGACAGAATGATTGGAAAAAAGGACTGAAAAGAGGGAGGAGGAAGAGAATAAAAATAAAAAACTGACCTGGTGTCACATATGTAAAGGAAATTACACAGCTGATCAGTGTTACATGTGGGAGATTATCTTGTCAAAGTGTGTATCATGTGTAGGTAACGCAAAGCCTTCACACCCCTAGAAAAGAAAAGGGTTAACTTTGAATGAATGAATAAACTACAGGGTGACTTCCTGACAGAATAAATGTTGAGGATTAAGATGCTCTTCAGAAAACGTTGTGCATGAGCATCTTTAAATCTGCACGGCACTTCATCTTACCCTGATACTTCATTAATTTTTACCAAGCACAGACATATTGATGACTTATTGTCTTAACCAACTTGGTGCTATGTAATTAAAAATTATGAAAAATTGTTTTCAGTGTTCTATAATAAAATGCCCCCTTCTCCTTTAAAGAAAGCACTCTGATAAAATACTACACATACAAAATAAGGTTATTTGGAACTTAAAGTTAATGTAAAGGTCGTTCAGAATAACCTTTGAGGATTCTGTATCTGGTACGTACTTTGTAATGACCTATAAATTCTAAATTAATGATGCATTGAGGATAAAATCTCGATTAGTACTTGTAAGTTGAGTTTTCACTTCACAAAGGAGTTTGTCAGAGGGACAACTCACATTAGAATCTGTTTAGCAGCAAACCGTATCTAGAGTTTGGCCTCTGCTCTGACCTCCTCACATCTGAAAGGTATGTTAAGATGGAGATTTTTAGTAGCGATGAGCAAATATGTTAAACTCCTCCCTCGGGATGGAGCCTGCAGGTGGATGCTGATGCTGATGCATGCAATGGGAAGTTTTTGTAGTTTAATATATGATGAGATCAGCTCAAGCTGACTGCCTGAACTAGCTTGCAGGTACGACTCTATTAACTAGTACAGTTGTATAATGACTTTATTTAATCAGGAAGTGATAATTGGTAATTGGTTTTGCTATTTTTTAAGTAACTAAGTGGAATTAAGTAACTAATCTGGAATATGCAAACCCACACATTTAAAAACTAGAAAGTCATTAGATGGAGTAAAAGAATAAGTCAAGAGCAACTTATTTCCATTTTTTGCCATTTACCTATTATCAGACATTCTTACTTGATAATAACTCCATATTTTGTGTACTGTTTAGCCAAGATTTTACTTAACTACATTGCAAAGAACACTTGTATGGTTACATGTCGGACTTGACCAACATATTGGTTTGCTGATAGGCCCATACTGGCCTATTGCAAATATTTTCATATTGAAATATGCATCTTGCACCGATAAAAACAGTTTTTAAAGGCCAAAAAAAAAAAATTACCAAGAAAAGTGATTTAAAACAGTGTAATTAGATGGCTTGTCCCACAGAGAGAGGTCTGTTATTTGATTACTAAGTGAAGTGATTACTGTCTGGCGCACTGATGTTTAGAATAAAGTTTGTTGAAGTGTACGATAAACTGCCTCCATTAAATATCTTTGTCAAAAATATTTGATAACCACATTCAGCCAAAATTTCAGCTGATATATCAAATGTCGGAAATGTCTTGTTTCCTAATATCGGTATTTGCAGCTGTGCCACCCTTGTTACCCGTGGAGGTGGTTTTTTCGGCTGTTTGCTTTTAACACTGACATTCCATGTTGATGCCAAAATCTTATACTAGCGCTCACGGTTGACATTTCTGTTATTTTCTCATGATCACAATATTTTTCTTACCCTTACCAAAAAAAGCAAAACACCAAACATATGTAGTACGCAGTAAATATGTTGTTTTTGCATTACACCGATGAAAGTGACATTTTAGGAGCACAAAGTTCGAGCAGAAAAAAGAAAATATTCCAACTTTCGTCACCTCCTTTACAAAACAAAAATGAAATTCAACAAAGCAACAGTAAACAGAGTAAACAGAAGGTTGCATGGGCTGCTGAATATGATGAGAGGGGTGTTTATTTGCCAGCGTCTACATTCTGTTCTGCACACCAAAGAGATTTGGGTCTGGATGTTTTAGAGGACAGGGCCATTGTGGATGTGATGGTTGGTATAGCAGCTCTTACAGACTTCAAAGGGACTATTCCCTCCACAGCTGATGGCTGATGACAGTGCTGGACTTTTTTTGATTACTTGGCCACTGGCACATAAATAATCAGGCTACCAGGAGGGACACTGCTGTGATTTGGTAGCCGTAATAATATGTGCACGAGGAAACAGGAGGCAGCCTATTAGGGCAGATTGATCGCTGGTCTATTCTTAATGCCTTTTGTCCAAATTATATTTATATTTACTTTTCAGTTGCTTTTTTTTTGCCAAACAGAGCATTTAATGAGGGAAGAGCTGTCCACGGGTGTTTTTATTTGGCTATTTTGTCAGTTTCTACATTCAGAGGGTTTCTTCTGCTTTGTTGATTGCATCTGCTAAGAGATAAGAGCTTGAAACAAAACATTCTTATCAAGACTGCCCTCTTGCCAAAAGACAACTAGTAAACACATCAAAACATGGCACAATTGGAGCAGACAGTGCCTTTCTCTCCAATGAAGGTGTCTTAACGGAGTGAGCTGACTGTTATTTTGACGGTTTTTGTGTTTGTTAAATAATCTAAAGTCCATGAAGATAGACACAATAAGTGGCAATCTATTTGAAGGTTCATCTTGCGAAAAGACCTCCAATAATTTATCTTACTAAATAATGCTTTTTTCACTGTGGAGTCAAGGGAATATCAATCAAGGCAGTGTTGGTTTATTCATTTTAGAAATGGCTTTTATCTGTTTCTGCAAATGAACTCCACATTTGTATTATGACCTCGGCTCCATTATATAGCTTGAGGACAAAAATGAATTTTGTTTTTCTTACTTTTTGAGCATATCCATATGAATCTGAATGACTTCTCTCCCTCTCTCTCTTTCTCTGTGTGTGCTTGTGTGTGCGCGCGTGTGTCCTCACGTGCAACACAAACTGCGCAGCACGAAACACAATCAACTGCATCAGCTAAAAGAGATGCATGCAAACACTGAGAGATATGCTCTTCACCTTCAAAATAAGACAGCATGCAGAGAAAGAAGAGCGAGGAGAGGGCCTGCGGGAGACCAGGGAGATGAATTCAATCCTAAGAGACAAATCACCCGCTCTACCCTCCACTGCTTGTCCTTGGAGCTCACGCTGCAATCGGCCACACATGGGGAGTGAGTCTGTCACCCACTGTCCCTGAGGCGCGTGCACAAGCGCTGGAATGCAGAAACATATCGCCGCAGCCTCTGTTATAAAGCACACAATCACTGTGAGGTCAGAGTGGCTGCCTGTGAGCGTGAAGTGAAACGGCAAGATTGAAAAACGGTTTTCAATTTTGCATGGGTGTTATGGCATATATTGTTACCTCTGTTGTTCTGTCCTGCACACGATCTAAGACTGCTCTTCCTCGTGCCCCCTAATCTGCTAATGTTCGTTCATTAAATCCTTAATATGGCGGGACTCCAATCATGTAGTCATTTAAAAAGCTCAACCTCCCAACCATCTCTTTAATTGATTTTTGAAGCAATACATACTGCGCAATATTACTGCAATTGCTGAGGCTTGTGCAATACTAAAGGGCGGTGCAATACATAAAGGTCACGCAACTTTCCATGCAAGACTTGTTAACAGTGTAGACTGTCTTTTTGTTTTACTCTGTGTGTCTCACCTCACTGTATTTGTTTGATGTCTATTTAGTATTGCTTGTGATTGCAGCTTTGTGTAGAACTGTTGCCCAAGACAATTTTCCTTCAAGGAACAATACATTTTTTCTTGATCTTGTAATTGTGATGACTTTATTTTCATTTTTTAACTGCCTTTTCACTTGTTATCCTTAGGGCCTGAACAATATATCAGTTTGTCGATATTATCGGCTGATATCAGCCAATCGCAGATATATCAGCCTTTGTGTTCTCCTAAATGTGCTGATATTCAAACTGTTGATTTAAAACCGTGTAAAAATAGTTTGTCCAGCAGAAAGTGGTCCATTATTTAACAGCTAATAAGTGAAGTGTTTACTGTTCAGTGCACTGATGTTTTGAACAAAGTTTGTGAAAATCTAAGATGTCCTGCCTTTATTACATATCTTTGTCACAAATATTAGATAACCACATTAAGCATGTGGTTAACCACATTAATATGTAATAACAGATTTCTGGATTTTGTTGCTCCCTAATATCAGTATCGGCATCGGCTCCAAACGTTCCACATTGATCAGGCCCTAGTTACGAGCTTTTGTCTATAAATGAATAAATTTGAGATATATGGTTGATCTTTTTGATATGACTTCACTATTAAGGTATTCTTGTTTTCAGTGCATTCTTCTTCTTCTCTGTGTGTTTTTTGTGTTTTTTGCTGATTCTAATGATTTGTATGTTTTTATGGTTTGGTATTCAGGGCATTTTGGATGCTTATCCACACCTGTCATCATCCAGCTCATTCACCAATTGGTGTGAAGGATGTGTATAAAAGAAGGGTGGTGTTCATTCTGAAACTGTTTGACCAGATGAAGATCTGTGATCAAAACATTGTTTCATGAATAAGAGTTTAGTGTGCAGGCTACTTTTTTTCCTTTCCTAGTTGTTAGTCCTGCCATCTAGCCTCTTTAAATTTCCTGTCTTTTTTCGGTTGTTGTATTTGTGAAGTTTTTCTTGGGCTTGGGCTAAGTTACAAACTTCTGCTGCTTGTGCTGCCTCATATAGCCCTGAGACAATGAATGTGATATTGGACTATACATGAAAACTTGACCTGTTGGCTTAATATTGAACTTTCATGGGTGAGATGCTGGCCAAGTGGGGAGGGTTTCGGTACAACTGCAGAAAATGCCATACGACTCGGACACATCAGCTCACATGCAAATACATCTTGCAGAAATCTATTTTAATAGGGGCTTACAGAGGCAAAAGCAGCACTTCTGTAACAGTAAAATCATTCTCATTGCACTGAAAGGGTCCTTAGGAGCAGAATTGCAACCCTACTGATGCTGCTTGAACACACACAAACACAGACAGATCGTTGTTAACAGCACACGGTCGCTCTCGCTTGAAATAGCAAGGAGGTAATTATGATGCTTTTCGCTTTACCTTTGTCAGGAATAATCAGAATGATTCTCATGAAGGATGCCTCACATTTTAACTTCACAGGCGTACATTTCTTTCTACCTCCTTCGCAGTCCCCCACTTCAATTTCTCCTTTTAAAATTGCAGGCCACTTACAGGCCTGATTGCAGTTGCAAAGCACAGTTAAGTGCACTGGCGCAATCATGCAGGCAAGAGATCCACACATACCTCGAAACACAAACACCTTCATGCACCTTACGACACACACACACACACACACACACATATGCACACACACGCCATTAAAAGAAAAGATGGATCTCCGCCCCACAGCCTTGCTGTTTTAATAGCAGTGTGATAAGAAGGCAGATACGTCTCTAACGGGCAGAATGAAGAGCCGCCTCTACCGAACGCACACATTTGCATATATCGCCATTTTTCAGAGTATACAGTGGCTCATAAATAATACATACATGTTATGGATACCCGTGTCCACACTTCATGCAACAGCTACCTTGCATAGTGACTTATGGTTGTAGCTCAAGTTGCATATCATGGTGGCCTTATGTGTGTGTCTGTGTGTGTGTGTGTCTGTCCATCTGTCTTTCTTTATGTCTACGTCTGTGACTGTGTTTGTTTGCCGGGGAAACCCAACATCTTGTCAGTTTGACCTTGGCAAAGGGATCAGATTTTGATGCTGATGGTGCAAGACAAAATGTTGTGTCTGCTCCTTTACTCACACTGTTTTTGGATGTGTGTGTGTGTGTGTGCATGTGTGTGTGTCTCTGTGTGCAGTGTTTCATTATGACTTTAGCAGTATCAGTGTGTGTGTGTTTGTGTGTGTGTGTGTTCGCGTCCATGGCACTGCGTGACTAAAGGATGTGTTGGTTGAGTGCTATTGGGTGGTAAGTGCTGCATGTTCACTCCATCCCAGAGGGGAGGTCGTGCTGCCATGGATATTGGTCTTCAAAGGTCATGGGTTTTTATATGAACTGAACTTTCCTATCATATGACCAAGTTGTCACATCACAAACAAATAAAACACTTCTTTTAACCCAGAAGGTGCAACATCTCACATCTGTGTGCCTTGCTGAGAAAGACTAAGCACTAAATAAAACATGAAACAAAGAAATGCAATAACAAATTTGCACTCACTCGCTGCACAATCTTGAACAAGGTTCTGTTCATTAAGATCATTGAGTCCAATCATGACTCCCCATCATTAAAAGTGAACGTAATTGTATCCTATTAGACTGGACTCTGTGTAGCAGTTACAAAGGTACCCAGCATGTCACAGCGTAGTGCCAGTATTGGCAGCGGCACTAATCTTAAAGGACCCTACCAGTGTTACTTCATGTCATTGTCCATTGTCTTTCTTAGCTTTATCTATGAGATATAATGTTCGTCTACATTTTGTTCATATTCAATAAATGTTACAGAAAGAAGCTGAAAATGTGTGACAATGTTGATTAAAAAGAACATCTGTGTCAGAATCCTTCTTCACATTAAAATACAAGCTAGGAAGTCAGCACTTATGAGGAACTATTTTTCCGGGCGTAATAACTTTTGCCTCCACGGCTCCCCTCTCTCTCTTGCTCAGTGATTTTTGGCCATATAATCACAGACTTCCCTTTGGAAGGTTGAATTACTTTCACATGTCCTATAGTGTTTCTATACCCTGTTTCAGCATGAATGGCAGTGAATGGGGCTTAAAAATGCAGTCTGAGATCTACTAAATCATACACATGGTTGAATTCAAACAACATTTATAGAAGTTAGAGGCATTTGCTGAGTGTGATGAGTCAAAAATTGACTGGTATGGTCCTTTAATACAAAAGCAGTTTTCTCAAAATGTAAAGAAAATACTCAACATTTTTATGCAAAGTAACTCTTCAGAAGTGATGGTCAAAGAGTGCAGTGGATGCTGTAGAAGGGGCGTATGAATCCACAGTGACGGGGCCTCTTGATGCAGAAAGGGGAGGTTTCACAACTGCATTTGAAGAGGAATCAGCAACACGGGGAGACAGACAAATGTTAAAGACAACAACTCTGTCAAGTTAAGCCCTTCCAATGGGGCAAAACAATAAAAAAAATAGTAAGAAGTCTAAAGTTTGGATTTTTCTGTCTACTTGAAAAAGAAACTTCAAACTTTGAGACTTCATTTCTTCTCCCTCTCTCTTGACTTCTTCTTTCAGGTGCACAAAAGTTGATGAATGAACTGTGCATAATCTGGCCGTCATATCCACAAAAACTCAACTAAAAACTGAGTTAAAGCATATCCAATTACTGTACCTGCCAAATTTGATGTCAAGCTGACCTGTGGTTCATGAGATGTTTTTTCCACACGTTTTCATGCAGTTGCTCAGAAACTTTCCAATTAAGCTATTCTACTTTGAAACTCTACTGTTACTTTCACCTACTGTATTTATTGTTCCTTACCTTTTGCAAAGGTTCAGTGTGCAGATTCAGTGTGTAGGATGTAGGGGAATCTATTTAGAAAATGTGGCAGAAATGGAATGTAACATTCATAAATATGTTTACATTAGTATAATCAGCTGAATATAATAACCATGTGTTTATAACCTTGTAATGAGCCTTTTATATCTACAGAGGAAGCAGGACCTCTTCTAGAGAGTCCGCCATGTTAGACCACCACGTTTCTACAGTAGCCCAGAATGGACAAACCTAACACTGGCTCTTATGAGGACCTACTGCATTTTTCTGAGAGATTTGCAATCTCTGTAGGTTCTCCTACACACTTGGAATTGGAGGGTGGGTGGATGGATATTTAGGCTTAGGGATGCATGACAATGATTTTTTTTCAGCCGATACCGATAACAGATAACTAATTTCATTTTTGTATTTTAAAGAAAGATGATTACCTGTACCTATCCACACCGAAGGGTATGGAATGCTAAGGATGATTTAATTTTCCATGGCTCTGATCAAATCTAACTGACATCACTAGTGTTTACACAACAACAAAACACACTTCTGAAACTGTGAAAAACTGTCCACGCATGCAACATGCTGTTTTTCTCCACTGCGGCTGCGCGACTCCACAGGCACAGTCTTTAAGCTTCACGAGCACACAGCATGCCAGCTGTCAGTGAAAGCCCATGAAACCCAGATCAATGAAAGCAATTTTTGATTCATATTATCAGCTCTGTTTTTTTAGCTAAAAGTTTCTTCTCTGAGTGGCCGAAAATTAGTGCGCATCCATATTTAGGCTGGTGCAATTTGCAACTTCACCACTAGATACCACTAACTTTCTGCACACTGGCCCTATAATAAATGTTGATAAAATAAATGCCCCGGGACCTTTTCGTAGTTTAAACACTAGCACTGAGGATATTAGTTTGGTTTTGCAATACATGCATTTGTTAATTAAAGACGGCTTGTTAGTAAACGTACATTCCAAGTGATATTGGCTTGTTGTTCGGGCCCCTGCTTAGAAGTTTAAGATTTTGGGTGTCCCATTTAACTGAACTCCAACAGGTTTTACATGATTATGTTCTTTTTTTAACTGTGAATATTCTGAAAACTGGACCTGAAGTGACTTGTTCAGATACATCTAAGCCTCGCATTTGCTCAACTTTGGTTAATGGAACAATGTAAGTAGTCATATTAACCAGAAAATAGGCATAATTTAACACTTGGTACAGCAAAAAATTCTCACATTTCAACGGACAGCATGATATAATTACGCTCACTTTAAAAAATGGATGGAGACAGACTTAATGGAGTCCAAATTGTATTCTAGCACTAGGCACCTTACTTACACTATTGTTCGAATTAAAAAAGAGAGCTGTGACAGCCTGAGTAGGTGAAATACAAGAGAAGTGTAGGAGAAAAATGCAAAATGGAGAAACACTTTATCGTGAAAAGCTAAAATCTTAAGTCAACATTTTTAAATCATCTGGATTTAGGAGCTGGCAAAGATGAGAGCAGAAGCGGTGTCTCGCTTTCTGGCTATTTATGAAAAGGAACTGCCACAACTGCCATTTTTCCCATGAACGCAGTAAGGCAATGTCAAAGAAAATGTAATCCAAATGAACACTGTGAAGAAGGCGAGGACTAAATCAAAATAGAGTGACTGCATAAATAGACCAGTTGAGCGTGGTTAGCTGACGCTAAACATCAGTCACAGTCTGGAAGTAACAGACAAGCTATTTGCTATGTTTATCCAACTGAGACTATATAATAACTCAAACTTACTTCATGTGTAACTTGTCACCATGTGTAGGAAATAACTTATGGGGGTAGAAATATTCATATATTCCCTAATTAAAACAACATTTAAGCAGCCAAGCAAAAGAGTCTCAGTGTGAGTTTTTACAGATTAAACATTAATTGATTCAAGATGGATTTGAGAAAAAGTTGCAAATCAGAAATCAGTGTGCTATCAAACTTTCCAGAGCACAAATCCACATTAGTTTTATTTTGACTAATCAATTAAATTCCCCTAAAACCACATGCTAATCCCTCCATTACACTTCCAATCCCTCATGAGTCACAAAGCCACGATCAGTGATGTCAGTAAACATGTTTATATGGTCGGCCTGTTCGGAAAATGTGGAAACTTTAAAAGGAACACACACAAGAACTTAATTAATGCAGCCCTCTGCTGACAATTCCTCTGGAGTTGCGAGATTAAACCACTTCATTAGCGTCTCTCGAGAGACAACAGATGAGAGATGAGAGAGACAGAGCTTGGGGAGGGAGAGGAACTGGAAGACTGAGGAAGAGGAAGAGCTTGCTTTGTTAGTGCTCGAAAGAGGCACTTTCAAGGCAGTAATTATGACGCAGAAAGAATGTAATTATTTTCCCAGAATGCCAGAGGGCTCTGAGTGTCTCCTAATAGTGATGGGTGACAATCTAATAGACGCTAGATGTAAGTTGTGCAGGGGGCTTAATTGGTGTTTGAGCGTAAGTAGCTTGTCTGAACGCATTCAGACTCTTTCCTGAACGTGTCGGCAATGCCTCCACCCTGTGATCCCGCCTGGCATGATGTGACAAATCTGATCAGAGAAAAACAGTGTCACTGCACATCTCACACAATCTGACAGCTCGCAGTAATAAGCTCGAGGTACCGTGAATGTTTTAAGAACTGGTTAAGCTGTCACGTTTCGCACTTCCCCGGGGAGCCTCAGACCGGTTTGTACCAAATCCACACTTAGAAGCAGAGGCGCAATCTGAATAGAGATTACCACGGCTGACGGGCGGATGTTCGGCTGTAGCGAGCAACATGTGTCAAGGCTCTCACAATAAATTAAAAGAATAAAGTGAAATGACACGAATCACAGCTGTTTACTTTGATATTATCCAGGTGAATAACTTCTCTAAATTAAGATGCATTTACAGGGATGGTAAACAGCATGGAGAGGTGTCTCACTCCAAATGACTTTTCTCATATGGGCCAAAGTGACAGAATAAGTGATCCACTATAATAGATAAGCCACTTTGCACCTTGTTGCTGCTTTTTCCAGGGTACTAGTGTGAACACGGCTTTATAGGAAATGAAGCATGCTCTGTGTAACTCCTGTGGGAGATCTGCAGTGATGAGTTAAAACGTCTGGACTCCTAATGGAAGGCTCGGTCGGGAGAACAAACCACAGAAGTTCTTCTTCTTTTTTTTTTCTTCCCCTTCCCCAGAGCTTGTGTCAGCTCACATTTGCACACTCTCCTTGCACAGTCATTTCCTCTCCTCGCTCCTCAGCCAAAAAGTCGATTCGAGAAGCTTAGTATTCTGATTGAAATCATAAATCCATTTTATTCACTTCCAGATTTTCATTTTGTAAGATCTATTATTGAAGGAGAAAGGCTACCAAAAGCTCAATGCGCACAGTGAGCAATGACATTTAAAGTGAGTCACTGCAACAAAGTGACGTAGCCGGCTGCATCGGATCAGAGGCAGAGTGCAGGATGTGTGTCCGAGGCTCGTGACAGATGCGATAAGCAAGCTGAACTTTATTCTAATAAACACCATGGGGGGGGGGGGTATTACGATTGCCACCACCCCCAATACTCTGATCAGCGTTTGACCCATGACCCAGCTCACAGCCAACTTCTAATTGTGACAAGGCACATATGGCACATAATTATTCTGAATAATCTCTTGCCACGGTGATGGCTGACCCTGACGGCCGCTGATGCACCATCTTCATGTCCGGCTCTGTGGTTATAGGCAGTTTTGCTTCTCTGCCCTCTGAAAGTGCTGCGGATTAGAGATGTACATTATCACTTTAATCTCTTCTTTAACCCCTTCCATCAACCCCTGCAGTGAGAGGCACAGAGCCACTCTGCTGAGCTGCATATGGCCACAGACAGACGTATGTTTTACCGCTTGTGTGTTTTATGAAAGCCTAATATAAATATAAGATTTCACTCTCTTAGTGGCACTGTCCTATCTCAGTAATCCACTTCAATCCTCATCTCCATCAGCCCCAGTCGGTGTCTCTAAGTGTATGGCCATGATATAAATACACAAAGCTACTACTGAGCTCTTACTTACCCAACCCGCCCTCCCCCTTCCGACAGCCATCGTCTCCGAAAACCGGATAAACAAGCCTTTCACTCTTGAGATGTGCGAAATAGAAAACAAAATGCACTGGTGAGGAATCCCACCAGAGCTGTGTGAGCATGAAATATGAAATTGCTCTGAGTCATAATTGAGTGGCGACGGCGAGATAATTTGTTTTGAGTTTGAAAAATGTTGCGATTTAAAGAGACTCAAATCAGCGACAACAGTCCAAAAGCCTTTACAAAATGCATTAGGTAGAAATTAGCACTTTGATACAGCAATAATTTAGTCTGAAATGTCTATCTGCAACAGACATGTTTTAAAAAGATGCCACAATTTTACTGGGATGCTTTATGAACTAGTTAAGTTAAAGGGATAGTTTATTTTATTTTGTCTATTTATTTTTTGAAGTGGGGTTGTATGAGGCACTAATGCCTAGTCAGTGTCTTTCCTGCCATAGATAATGGTTAACTCCATTTCTTTTTTTTTTTGTTGCATCTTGTTTTGTTTTGTTTTGTTGATTAGAGGCATAAGCCTTAGCTCCTATGGTCAGACCTGATGGGGAAGGTGATATGGGGTTTCT
>JAQFJA010000011.1:18627429-18646954 GCA_029874485.1 Naso brachycentron | reverse complement strand
TTTTCTTTTTTTTTTTTAATTTAATAAAAGAGAATTTGATGTCTGGACCCAAAATGAACTACTTAAGAAATTATTATAACATTTACATTTATACGTGATCTGGATAAAGAAGACACAAAATGAAGCCTTTAAATGTGTATAAAATTGTTGTATCTCATTATAAAAGCAGATCACAGCAAAACTCCAGTGTCAGACAACATAAATATACAGTTTTGTATGTCTCTTTTGTTTATGACCGCACAGCATCTGAGCTGACGACAGGCTGGCGTAGCATTCAGGATGCTGACCACAAGTTTGGGAAATCCCAAGTTTAAAACAATTTGATTTATTTGACTGGCAGACAAGAGGTGTTGCAAATTCAGGTGCAGACCTTTAAAAATGATGCTCGAAATGGAGCGCATACTGCTCGATTGAAGCAGCCAGTCAACATGTAGGGACAACGCCTTGTAAGCTACATTACAGCTGACAGGGTGGTGTTTAAATGTACCCCGGCATTGTCCAGAAATATGCAAACAGAAAGATTCCTGCATAATTAAGTGGTGCAAAGTGATCATGTTGTTAGCCGTTAACATTTTTCATTTCTAAAGGTGTTTTACGCCGACCTGTTTCCCCTTTGTACTTCCTCTCTGTGCTCATTTTACATTCTCTTTTCTTGCACCATCCATTTGCTGTCCCATTCAGGCTCAGTGAGTCTGCAGTGTGATGCAGAGGGAAGGTGTGCGTGTCGAGCTGGCGTGACGGGGGAGAAGTGTGACATGTGTCGGGCTGGCTTTCACTCACTCGGCCCTGGTGGCTGCAGGTGAGTGACATTCATGAACACAGAGGTGCAGATATGCTTAGACAGGAGACGCACAGAAATGAGGCAAATATTAGCCAAAGAAGTCATTTCAAAAAATAAGCTTTTAAAAGAGAGGAGTTAAGGGAAGTAAACAGGTAAAACAAACATAGACTTAATAAATCTTCCCTGTTTTGCAGGTATGCCTTCGAATTTCCCCAAGCCTGAATTTATCTAACTACAAAGCAGCCGTAAACAAGAGGATTCTCATTTCTCTATGTGACACCACTGAGAATTAGTGACCTCCTTATCAGCCAGAACCACATTGTGGCAAATACAGTATCAAACAGCTAACAACTGTTCTAACAAGCAAGCCAGCCTGGAGCGCTGTAATTTTACACATGGAAACATGAACGAGGGAAAAAAACTACATTCAAATTTGTCAAAATTTCAATATATATTTCAATCAAATTCATAGCAGGGGATTTTAGTGTCATATCATGTCCAGATTTCATGTGTTTTACTGCCTCCTGTCTCTTTTCTGTCTTTTGACAAATGTTTCCTGAATTGTGTAATTGACAATATTTTTACATTTTTACAATAATTTTATAGAATATGGTCCCCTTTATTTGTCTTATCTGAAAGATAGTAGGATGTTGTTATATGATCAGTCTTGATGGTTTCAAAGATGATGTATTGAAGCAAGTTTCTTAGATTACCAACATATTCTGCGTTCATAATCACCTAATTTCTAATTCAAACTACAAGTATTTGTGATTAATCTTAAGGGGAATCCACAAGTTGCATGTTTATCTTAATTATAACCTTATAAATTTGGAATGAGAAATTAATAAATAAACTGCACATTCATATAAAAGCATGACTACTAATGCTGCATGTCTAGTGGGTTTTTAAATAAGTGACTGTTTGTTTTATAAGGAGACACTATGTGTTGTGTTTACAGCTTATTTGCAATGCCTTCTAGTGGCCCAAAAATTCAGTTATGCGGGTTTTCTTGTTTGTTTGTTTGCTTTTTTAAAGCAAAAATAATGTAGGGAAATAAAACGTTTTCCGTCTCAGATTCAATGTTTGCAATATGCTATCTGAAAACAGATGGCAAACATCCAGTGTCACGGTGACCCTGGCCCAGAAAATGGAGACTAAACTAATAATAACTTCAATAAACTATCGCCATCATTTCCTTCCTGCTGCACGTTGTCAGTGTTTTGACTGGTCTGCCAGCCATTCAAAGCAGGTGAAAAAGACCTGGTGTTCCCTGAAGATCCCACAGAACCAAGCCAGAGACCATACGGTCTTCTCCATCTGTTACCATGGTGACAGGATCCAGCTTCGCTTCCATCAGAATCTTCAATGAGCAGCTTAACTGCAGCCAATCCAGGAGAAAGATCCCTGCTTTCATCCACAGATAGCTGATTGCAAATTGTGTTATATTTAGTTTGGACAGACCAGTAAGGTCAAGTTTTGCAAAACTGTTCAATGTCAATCTGATTTTATGACCCAAGTAACACCTTTTTGACCGTTCTACTAACTAGGATGTTAATAGCTCACTCATAATTCAGCTCTATATTGCAAAATTATTTCTAGTATTTCACCTCATGTATGACTTCGAATCATTTAAAATGCAGTCAATAAATGTTTCCATTTCTTTATTTAAAGGCAAATTTAGTCAAGAAAGATTCTTGATTTCTGGAAAGTGTCACCGATGTTAGCACATCATGTGGTTAACATGTCTTTTGCACAAGCACCAGCGCCGCATGTTGCTGATTGGCTGGAGATGTTGTAGGCTTTGTCTGAGCCACTTTATTTCCTATTTACAGAGCCAGCAGTGTCCACAAACACAGTCTTATTCAACGGACTGTGAGGAGATATTTACTGGCTTTGACAAAAGTAAACTTGATGTGAATGACTCACTGCGCCTTTGAAGAGATTGCTTGGTGTTTTGCTGCAGAAACAAACTGATGACTGATTAGAAAAAAAGATGTCACAATTGTCAGACTGATGGCCGATCACATTTGTTCTTTATTATTTGAGGTGGCACCCTGAAAAAGAACAAAATTAATACATTATTCATGTTTTTTTTTTTCTTTATTTGTGCTTAACTCTTGCTTTGATTGTTTCAGTATGCTACATGAATCAGCTCAGCGGGTTATAATATATTTCAAGATCGTCACAGCTGCTTTCATTCCTCAGATATGAGCCTGATTTCCCTCTGAGGCTTTGCACACTGTGTCCTTTGTTGTAGTTTGAAGACGGCTGACCTGCAGCATATATTTCAATGATGAAAAGCACAATCAAACTTTATCTGACCTGAGAGCTCTCATACTAAGTATTACTAAGTATGCGTGCACATGAGCCAGCATGTAAATGTCCTGTGTGTGTGTGCATGTGTGTGTGTGTGTGTGTGTGTGCGCACATGTTTGAGAAGTATGTTGCAGTATTTATATTCATTTGGAATCTATCCTAGCTCTCCCTGACCTCCTCTATATGCCAAGGGAATGCTAAGTTGTGATGGTGTTGAATCGAATATCAATGACTGTTTGGTGTTAATAATTTTTCTACCATCTAACTGTGGATCCTGTGACAGACTGTGGACTAATTGTTAAACAGAAATATGAAAATTTGGTTATTTGCTTTCAACAAAGAAACAGACAATTTTATTATTTGTTCTTGTGCCTTGCTGCTTAAATGGATCAAATGACTATTTTCTGTGTGAAAGGTGTAGCTTATAGTAACCAGCCCACAGGTAGCTATCAAACTCTGCAGTTTCTCTTCGCTCTACTGTTTGTATTGAGTCTCTCAGTGCTCATAAGCTTTGTTCTAGGAGCAAGAGGCATCTTGTTTCCAGCCAAAAACTCAAAGTAAATCAGTCATCATGTCAAGCACCAAACAGCAGAATGAAAAGTGAACATGGTGAAACATTTTTCAAGAAAATATGGTATTAGCTTTGTATAAAGAGCCAGATATCTTTCTCAGAAGTTGTGCAAAACAAAACTAAAGTAAAAGCTGAGGTAGGCAACATTTGGAAATCAAGGTAGCAGTATCATGAGACTCCTAAGAAAGCAATTTCGCTGCACCCTCCCTGTTTTTGCTGTGGTTCGTGTTTTTTTTTTTCATTTGTTGTTGCTCTCTCTTTTAAGTAAAGTTTACACCCAAGATTAACAACGAGATAAAATAGTTGTAGGGAAAGATGCGGCGGAGTAAACTGGTTTGTCTCAGTTCAGCTCAAGCCGGCTCACAGTGTCGCCTTCAACTCAGTCAAGTTGCCAGAGGCCAGTTTTAGAGTGTAAGGCAAATCACTTGTTTCAATAGCCAATCAGCTCATAGCACCATCACCCGTTGCTACGGAGCACAGTGTAGAGCAGCCAATGGGAACACACTCTCTCTGAAATGACCCATGATTGGCCGATTGTACCTTCATGGTCTGAATACAGAGCCAAGGAGAGGTGCAGAGGTCTAGTGTTCTTTCAGACCACCTGAATTACAATATGCTGAAAGGTTGTTATAGAACTTTTGCCCATTGACACAAAAAATAAACTGCCTACCTCAGCTTTAAGATGGAGGTAGAATGTAGGTTAGCCAACTCAGAGTAAATGCTAATGTTGCTTCATACCTGTTGGATGTTTAGAGTAATAGTTGATAAGACTTTACTTAAAGCATGCATCTATGATGCATCATGAACATACTTACAATGTGTTATAATGCACCTATAGTGCAGTGTAATCATAGTTATAAACAGGGTTGGGGTTAACCATAAACATAACACTGACCATAACCACCTATAATGCATTATAAGTGTATTCATGATGTGTTATAGATGTTCATAACATGTTGTAACACATTATAGATGCATGCTTTAAGTGAAGTCTCTTATCAAATCATTAATATGTCTTCCATATCAGCTTAAATGGAAACAAAATATTAATCCTCTATAGAGCTTATTTTCACTACCCCCAAATGTCCCAAAGTATTAGTTATTACCATTTTCACATACGACTCAAGATGAATGATGTTTCATTAAAAAAAAAAATTACTGATTAGGATCTTAATCCTACTAATAAACTTTGACATCTCCTTTGCAAATATCACAAATTTTGGCCAAAACAAACTAAATAAAATAAAAGTGAAGAATAATGCTAGAGCGGGTCTTTAGTTTACTAAGGGTTATTCTCGCCGGCAAATTCTGTGTGAGCATACAAACACAGAAATTAACATGCACGCACACACACAAAGACACACACACTGCTGTCTCTCATTCATGCAGCAAAATCAGCCTATCAAGTTGAGGTGTGAATTACGCAGACCACTGGAGCAGAAACAAGGAGAGGCAGCTTGCCTCGGGATAATTAAATTATTAGTAATAGTGCTCGTTAAAGGATAGATCCTGTGTTACAGTTTTCAAACAAAAGTAATCAATCAATGAAGGTGATCAAACAAACTTTGACATAATCCAAGTCACAGCTGACCCCCATGCACTTGCTTTTTTCAAGGTTGCTTACACGGCCTTTTAATTTTTGCGATAGACTGTGAAATAAATTGAGCGTGTCTGTGCTGATGATTTGTTATAGAAACACTTGAACTTTTTGAATGAGCTAATGGATGACGAGAACACTCACAGCTATTAGAGACATCAGGTTTGGACCCCAAAAGATGTTGTTCTTAAGTGTCCTTGAGCAAGACACCCCGCTGTTCCCAGTGCTGCTTTCTTGTAGCTGATCATCTGTGATACAACGAACAGAGAACATCCTCTTCAGTGACGTTTTCACATTCAGCTGCCCTTGTCTTTGAAGTCTTTCCCAACACAATGTTTACTCCCACATGTAGTGATATCTTCTATCTTCACGTCACTTGTCTGCAGGCCGTGTGAGTGTGACGCCAGTGGCAGCGTGGACGACTGTTCTCCTTTGGATGGACGCTGTCATTGTAAGACAAACGTAGAAGGACAGAGCTGTGACAGGTGGGTTATAAGATTGTTGCTTACGTCACGCATGTGCGTATATGACCCCTGGTAACCATAGCGACTACTGAAGTCCAGCACAAAAGAACAACTGAAGCCATTACTAATGGTTCATAGTTACTAGAGTATTTTTGATCATGGCTGATCTGGCTTATCTCTAAAGTCTTAATTTTAAGCATGAAACATTTACATTTTTACTGCCAGATTTAAAATGTGAAGTAATTTGTTTCATGTGAAATATGAGTTCAGGATATTACACCCAACAGACAGGAGAAAACATCCTCTAAGCGCATAAAGGAGAATAAAATAAGAAAAGATTTAAGAATAATTTTGTCTCAGATCTGCTTTAAGCTCCGGGGCAATCCATCATTCTGACTGCTCGGACAGGAAGCATGACTGTCATTAACCAAGTTTCTGCTTCTCCCTGTGTCTTTCTGTCTTGTTCCTCCAGGTTACAGGATCACACCGATAAACTCACTGTGACATTAGCAATACACACAGCCCGAGGTCTCAAACTATTGAATAATTCTGTGCTCCCAGTTTGTTGACTTTTTTTCTGATTTCACGGCTCATTGAGCAGGCGCCTCTCCTGTGTAATGTGACTACTGTAGTGACTGTTTTTTAGCGGTGTTTCTGTCCCACCCATATGCCAGCTAGTGTCTGTAGGTCAGCGCTCAGGGTCCTTGTAATTAAGCCCCATTTGCTCCATTCCTCCTCAACACTGGGGCCTGCAGCAACCAGCACCCCGAGGATGACTTTAAGAGATTAGTAGTGTGAGATTGTGGTAAATAGCTGCTATGAGGCATCCGTGCAGTGTGTGCATGTCAATACCTTTTGTGTGAGAGGATGTTTCTGTGTATGTTAACCTGCAGATGCAAGCCAGGCTTTTTCAACCTACAACAAGAAAACAAAGCAGGCTGCCAGTCGTGTTTCTGCTTCGGCCATTCGCTGGCCTGCTCCTCGTCTCATGACTATTCTGCTGTCAACATCACCTCAGACTTCATGGAAGGTAATCACTTTATTAGATATCTTGTATTATTGTGTTTAAGGGAGAGACAAGTATGGAAGCCCTGAGAGCCCTTTTTTAAAGCCTGATCTTAAAGGGATAGTTCACCCAAAAATTATAATCATTATTTACTCACCCTCATGTTGATGGAAGTTCCAGTGAAGTTATTTAGTCCACAAAACATTGCTGGAGTTTCACAGGAAAAAGGCGTCGTAGTCATTTGCTTCACAATTAAAGTGAATGGTGACTAGAATTCAAACTTCAGAGCTTCACAGCTTCAGTGAGTTGGGAGATGACTGCAAAGCCTTCCTCCTGTGAAACTCCAGCTGTGTTTTGTGGCCTACAAAATTTCAACCAACCCTCCTTCGGCATGAGGGTGAGTAGTTTATGAGTCCAGCAAATGCTTAAAAAATTATCTTTAAGAAAATTCTACGAGCAATTTTTTTTTCCCTAATTTTTTCTAACAAATGCAAAAAAGTAACTAAGAATTTGTTTGCCTTGTACATCATGAACACAGGAGATAAAACAACTTATACAAGACTTATTTTCCATTGCTTATCTCTTGGGGCAACCCTAGCTCATTTACAGTTATGGTGGCCCTGAGAGCTAAAAAAGAATGCAACTTGCAGAACGGTATATCACAAGTAAAAGGGACTTCTTATTGTTTACCAGTTTAAAAACAAATTCAGCATTTAGACAAAAACACTGCATAGAATTAAAACATTGGCAAACTGAGGAACAAATTCACTAATTTTACAACAAGAATGAGAACATCTATGTTTATTTGGTCAAACATCGCTGAGTGAGAGAGGGAGGGGAGCTGGAAGCCACTGAGACGAAGTTGTTACGCCTGGAAAAATAGACCCTTTCAAGTGCTGCATTCTTAGCTAGGATATTAGTGCGACGAAGGATTTTGACTCAGACGTTCTTTTTAACTAGCCTTGTCACACATTTTCAGCTAGCTCTGTAACATTTACTGGATATGGACGAAATGTAAACAAACACCATATCTCATTGAAAAAAAGCTATTTTAGGAAAAATGTGGGGGTTTATGTAACCTATATGGCGGATGTTGACAAAGGACAATGACATGTAGTAAAACTGGTATGTTCCTTTAAAGCAAATAATATGCAGAAGAGTATTGGGTATACTTCTGGTATATGGCATGTGTATGTAGTGTACAGGCTAGCATGGCCTGTTTCATCTAAAGCCAAGTATAGAAAACGTTGTTTTCTGACTAGGTGGGAAGATGTTATTCTCATCGGGACCCTCAAAAACGAGGATCTCAGTGACAATAACGTGGTCCCACGCACAGAGTACAATGCTTTCGTTTGAGACTCAGTGCAAATACAACAAGAATGAGAGAGAGAGAGAGAGAGAGAGAGAGAAAGAGAGGGCAATTTCAGCACCACGGGCAGCAATGCTGCCACAGGCGCAGGCCAGGGATTAGTTACTTCTCTTCAGTAGGTTATTAATAAGTAGATACATTGCGGGAATGTGCGGGAAGTTGCGGAACACCCAGTTTTTGTTTGTTTAGTGCCTAATCCTGCCCGCAGCAACTTAAAAACCCTCCGCCCCCGCAAGATTTGTGTCGGGTCCCGCTGGGTCCTGCGGGACCCAATCCTGATGTAGGCCTTGTATCACACCTCGTGTCATCTGGAAACTTTGTTTTGCAACATAATTCTGTTTTCATTGTGACAACTTGCAGATGTTTCTAAATGTGTTTGTGTTTTGTCTTTTTGGTAATTGCAGCCTATTGTCTAACGTTCCAAAGTCTCATGGTCATCAGGTGTTTTTATTTTTTTCTCTCTCTCTCTCTCTGTTTGTTACAGATAAAATAAAACAGAAATACACTGTGAACATATCATAAAAAACTCTAGGTTAAAATCTCCGTGTACACGAGTATTTCCCATACACCATTTACCCAGACTGTGACCGACTGTGATCACAGGAGATACATTTGCATTGTGCTTTGTCTCCTTTTATCTCAAGATCATGACGGCTGGTCAGGAGAGTTTTCTGAAGGACAGGAGTACCCCCTGCTGTGGAAGGAAGGTGAAGTCTACCTGCTGCCTCTCACTGAGGAGGACATTGGCTTCTACAAAGCTCCTGGTGAGTCTGAACACAAAATAACAGACATTTAAGCACATCCCTGAGGACAGATTGTTACCTCAGGTCGGGTCAAATGGGTGGGTTACAATGTCTGGGGAGGATGTTTTTGTATTGTTGACAGTTATGTGATTAGATATTACATCCTCCAGTTGTTGTTCTCATAATAATACGTAAATTATATTAGCACGCTAGTAGCAGCTTTAATGGCCATGGCTTGTTCCTGTTGTTCCTTAGTGAGATTTATCAGGGTCTTTGGCAGCGGGTCATGTGGCAGTTATTCTGACACCGTTTCCTCCAATCCACTATCAGAGCCATTAGAAGATAAGGGAATAAGCTGGCCCGGCTACAGGACTTAGGGCCCATTTCTATCAGCCGCCCTAGCAGCAAAAGCCTGATGGAATTGGATGTCTTGGCCATGCTGGAAAAGCAACAAAGTGAAAATTGGCTTGGTTTCTTCTTGTCTCAGCTAAGTCGGTTCCAGCCATCAACTCGCAGCCCCTCCGGCCACCGGGCAGGCCACAGCCAGAGGCGAAAACAGGAGCAATCCCATTAATTCCGTATCCCGGAGGTTTAATGCCCAAAACTCACGATCACAGAGAACAACTCCATTTGGAAGCGTCTTTTTATAGAAAGATGAAATGCTTACAGCAGGATGCGGCAAAGCCTGGTGGTCAGGCATAATTTGTAAATGTTATTATGAATGCGATGATAAGTCATGGATGTGCAGATTTGGCTGCTCTAAATGCGTGTGTGTACCCGTGACATGTGCATAAATTTGTACTGAATGCTTGCAAGCGCTTCCCTACACAGTTAATTATAAATGTACATAGTTAAAAATGTTTTTTAAAGTTGCTTTCTTCCTAACACAGTCTATAGCAATGCCTCTGTAGGCCACAACACACATATTAGTGGCCCAACTGGCCGAGAGCAGCTTTGTGGCAGCCCGCTTATCAACTTTGTGCAGTGCTTGTTTATGTTGTTTCTCCACATAATAAATGCACAAATCTATTGCCTTGTCATCCCTATTAATGATCTCATTTTCTCTCACGCTTTTCTATATAGTGGTGCATGTGTACAGTTACTTTAAAGATTAGACCGGAGTGGCAGCAGCTTTGGAAGGAAGCAGCTCTGGAATTTCTCTCTCGCTCTCTTTCTTTAGCCGCCACTGTCTCAGCTCTTTTTACTTTTAATTTGTGTTTCCGCTGTGTTCTTCCACCAAAGTGAGCGATAATTCTGAGTGACAACTCCACATCGAACATCATACAACGTGAATTTTCTGTGATTGCCTTGAATGTGTTTGTCACAGTAGCTAGTCTTTGGCTTCAGCTGCAATGTGAGGGACGGGATTCAGTCATTTGCTTCTTATTTTGCTTCTGTGCCAACACATTATGTTGTTGTCCATCCTCCATCACATCCTTGTGAATCAAATGCTGTCACTGAATTGCTTTAAATTTGGCACAAATGTCCAATTAGACTTTAGAAGGAACTGGCGAGGTGTTGGTCAAGGTCACTGTGAGCTCACTAAAAACATTTTTGACCATAACTCACGAACTAATCTGCACATTTTGACAAAAGGTTTAAACATAATGAGATAAAATGAGCAGAAGATGGTATTTAATATCCTTAAGGTCAAAGGTCAACTTCACTGTGACATATTGTTATAACTTTAGGAAAGAAATGGGGAGCGTGTGACCATATTTCACATTTGTCAGATACTGAATGTTGACACTGACTTTGCCTCGTTCCCACCTTAAAACTTAAAAATGTGGTGATTGTATAGATTTTCTGTGCTGTGGGTTTAAGATTTCTGTGAAGCACTCATGCTCTAAAATTCGTACAACCCCATATTTTATGCATCATAGTCATTATAGAACTCATTTGTTTTGCTCATATTGAGCATGACATGATTGTCGTTGCAAGAAGCTCTCCATCAGTGTCTTTAAGTGAAGACAGCAAGTTTCTCACTAGAAATTACTCACTGGAGACTCATGTGAATATATTGATAATCCATTTCACCAAAAAAATGCACTTAAAGCTGGGGTAGGCAGTTTATTTTTGTGGCACTGGGCAAAAAATTCTATAATAACCTTTAAGCATTTTGTAATTCAGGTGCCTGTACACTCTGTATACAGGCTTGGTTGCTCTACTGTGCGTTCATGTCCCTTCAGCAGGAGAAAGCCTGAAATAAAGGAAGACAACCCAGGAAGAAAAGTTACTTTTCCAGCTTTAGCAACAACTGCAAACACAAAAAAGTAACCTGAAAAAAGTAGAGGTGTGTTCAGACAGGAAGCGATCAACGCGATATAATCGAGAGAAACGCCAGTGTGGTGTCGCTTGATCATAACTGGATCATATTTTGGATCATCGCCTCAATCGCTTAAATCGTGTCATTTTCGCAATGTACACAGTCTGCTTATTAGCTCGCTCAGAGGCAGGACTGGCTACTTTCTGTCCTTAACGCCGATTTACTCATCATTTCTGCACTGTATCAGTCGTGGAGGTCCTACACAGGTTGGGAAACTTAACAACGTCGGCTCTGGGTGATGAAATCATCCAGAGCCTGTTCAGTTATGTCGAAAAGCTCAGTGTCAGCGTCAGGAGGAAGGGGGGCTTGTCATTTTCTATCACTAACTACGGTTGATTTAATCATCCTTTTTGCACAGCATCAGTTGTGGAAGCCAGAGGAATGTTGGAAAATTTAATGACACCCTGTCTGTGTTCAAAAGATAATGTTGTGGTGCATAAAGTTGTGTTATCAGAGCTCAATTCTATTCACACACAGCAACAGTTGTTTTGACCACTATGTCTGATTCAAAGTCGGTTCGGTAAATTCCGGCAACGTTCGTGCTGTCGGGATGTCATTGATGTCAAGAGAAACTCAACACTGATTGGCCGTTGTGGCACAAAGTCACACGATGTCACCCAAAAAGTTCAATTTTTTCAACCTCAAGCGACGAGATGATGGATGCCTCATCGCATGATTCACATCACGTGTGTCGCGAGATTTGCGTTGCCTGAAGTGACATCCCGTGTAATCGCAATCAATCTTTACATTAATTTTGTGTGTATTCTTGTGGCATTCATCGCGTTCGTCGCTTTTGGTCTGAACACACCTTAAGACTGACATACTGAGACGATCATCAAAAAGAAAGACAAAAAAAACAACAACAAAAAAAAAATGAACTACAAAGAAATAAAACAGGGAGGGGAGGGGACAGCTACAGCTGGCTTGATTTTCAGATGTAAACTGCAATTTGCATATATCCATAGACAATTATTCTAGTTCAATTCAAATTCAAATGCATTAGTAAAGAAAAATGAGTGCTGGGGATTTGCATATCTCTCCCAGATCCAAAAATATCAGCCAGTGCTACAGAGGGCAAAAAGTGACAGATATAATCTCATTTATGCCTGACAGGGAGTTGTTGGACCAGACAGGGAGGGTTCAAGATAAGGTGAAAGAAAAAGAAAAAAGAGAGAATTTCACTTTATTTTCCTGGATTCCTCATGGCACTTATGGCCTCACGCTTTTCACCTCTTCATCCTTTCACTCCGACTGTCAAACGATGGAGCCAATCAGAACATCAGAACTGCTCCTTGCTTTCCTATTACATCAAACATTTTACGTGTGTAAACATCTTGATTTGTCCTCTCCTCTATTTTTCTTTCACTGCTTGTGTGTCAAGGCCCCAAGACATAAATGTATGCAGAGAGGCGTGTGTGAATATGTATGTGACAGGGCATTTGGGTACACAGTCTCTCTCTGAAGCATGTGCGTTGCCACTTGTTCTCCTCCTGATCCTGGACATCTGCTTGACAGTTGACACAGGCCGAGTTCAAGTCCCTGCGGTGACTCAACAGACTAAACACTTGAGCGCAGCTGCCAGGAACTATCATAGACAAACATGAAGTATCTCCCTAAACAGTTGCTTTGACCTGCTTCCAACAACTGTGGTCACCACTTGAATCTGCTGGACAGTAACTTTGGCTCTCTTGGCTGAGCAGCTTTCATGCTGAAGGGGACATCATCTAACATAAGTCCTTACAGCCATCTGTTGAGAAGCTTGCAATGTTGATCCTTTTCATATCTGCAGTGCAGGCCAACCTGCTAAGCCTAAAGGAGCAGAGGGACTGAAAGAATGAAGGGAAAGAAGAGAAGACAAACACAAAAAAAGAGAGAATAGCAATGAAATAACCCTCTTGTACAATGCCAGAGAGCAACATATGGTTCCTCTTGTGTTCAGCAAAGGAGTGGCAGAGAAAATAAGAGGCGAAAAGATCCATGAGAGCAGCTCCAGGCTACCTGTCACTCTGATTCAAGTTGCAATTGCAGGTAAGAGCCTCATATAACCTGAGTGCTCCTCGCATCCAGTTCTGCAAATCCAGTGTGGTGGCATGTGGAAACATGGGCAAGACAGAAAGGCAATGTAGTAAAGCAAAATGAAAGTGGAGAGTAGATAGAAAAAGTAAAAGAGAGAGAAAAAAGCCTGGAAAAAAGGCACAGAGAAAAAGAAGAGGGAAAGTCAGCTAACTTAGAAGGTGAAGGAGTGCTTGAGTCAGGCTTGAGTGGGAGAGCAAAGAGTTCAGTATGCTCGAAACAAACTCAGTTGTGCGACCTTTTTCTCTGAAAGGTAAAAGTGTTAATACCCATTCCAAGCAGTCGCTCTCAAGGGTCTTCTGAAAAGCCTGCCATCATGGACTCCTCCTGGCTGCATTCACCTGCCTCCCCAATCTCGCTCTCTCCAAGAGCCTCGCGTCTTTAACGTGTTCTAATGCCTTGACACAGTGATTCTTTCAGGCAGTGTCTTCATTCTTATTCATGTTGTTGCACTTGGTTTGTTGTGTGAGGAATGAAAAAGGAGAGCGTCAGAGAGAACTTCAAACCCTGCCAACTTTCTCACCTCCACACCTGACGAATCGCTGCGTGGGTTTGATGTAAGATTGTGTGTTTAAAAAAGTTACAAACATTTTTGGACGCGGTCCTGCCGAAAAACTTTCCAACATTGCATATGTGTGAGATAACTTGGGCTTTCTGTCAAGCATCTTCTCTGAAGTATACTGAGGCCTTAAAGGACAATATCTGTCTAGTTTTTTGACTTCTCAAGATTAGCAGATTGTCCCTTTCTTCTACAAATGCTCTTGTTAAAATTCACCATGTGCATACTTCAGTAGATCGCAGACTCTGTATTTAAACCCCATTCATTGCCAATCATGTTGAACAGTGTGTAGAAACACTATAGAACATGTGAAAGTTGATAGGTATGGATAATTTACCCTTCTAAAGAGAACACCAGCGTTCATTTGGTCAAAAATCACTGAGCGAGAGAGAGAAAGGGAGGCTGGGAGCCATTGAGACAAAATAATTACTCCTAGAAAAATAGTTCCTTACAAGTGCTGCCTTCCGAGCTCGATTATTAGTATGAAGCAGGATTTTGGCACAGATGTTCTTTCTTAACCGATGTCACAAATTTTCAGTTACTTTCTGTAAAGTTTATTGAATATGGCCAAATGTAAACAAACAGGATATCTAATAGATAAAGCTATTTTGGGAAAAACAGGTAGCGTTTATGTACTACATTTATGTAAAATGCAGTATTCTCATTTAACTCAGACGCTGATCAGAGCGTTGCCACATGTGCAGGGGCTGACGACTCAGGTAAGCCAGTTCAGCGTCAATGACAATGAACTTCACTGGCTGATTAAAATCCCTACAAGAAACTTCTAACCAGTTATGAAACAGTCTAAATTTAAGACTGATGCCTCACATCTTACCCACATCGGCAAATGAGACCATCGGCAAGGAGTTTGGAGGTTACTATCCTGTCTTTTACAATGCCTTTGCCCAGTTTGCTCAGTCACTGGAAACACGAGGAAAGCTTTACGGCACACAGACGGAAAGACACGATTTGCTGTTCACGACCATGATCGACCAACTGTTCCCTTTTTTACTATCTTTGGTCAAAAGCAGGAGCACATTTTCATCAGATGATTTCAATATTTGTGTTTATGGCCGAACTAATATTGGGTAAATAAATGACATGGGGTTTTTTTTTGTCACTCTTCCAAAATAAATGCTTGTACTAGACAAGATCTTTCCGGCAATAAGTAGAACCACTTTTGTCAACAACACTACAACCAACACAACATGAAGGTGGTGTTTTAAATAGAAGTACACAATGTATTTCTTCTTGCTAGGATGACTACTGTATGAACCATGAATCAATGAACTAATAAAAAGTTGTGAAATAATTTCTCAATTTCACAGTTCAGTCGAATTTGACTAGCTTAATCTTCAAACATATAGCAATACACCCACTGCAACAAAGTCCTTGCTTTTCTTTTTAATCTAGTTCTATTTTTGGCCTAAACATCTGGCAATTTAAAAAAAAAACAACGTATGATTCCTTCACTGACACTTGTGCCAGATCTCTTGGATAACTTGTGTGGGTTGGACAAGAATGCTCAGAGTTGAGAAATGTCCTTTATGTTGAACTCTGCTCCAAAGAAACTTTGTTCCCTGTTACACCCCTAGAGGAGACCAGACAAAGTTCTTACTTAAGATAGTGCAACTTATTTCTGTTAAATTATATTTATATCCAAATAAATCACCACCTTCAGTTGAATAGCTGTATTCAGTGTGTGGTGTGTAATGCTTGAGTCCCCATGAATATGAATGAAACTTTCCTCTCATGTAATTATGTTGCACGTCACATATATTGTGCCTGCAGGCAACACAGTTTCATGTCAGACTCTGTGTCCTCAAGGCGTTGGATCTGTTTATAAGCTTCAAGTTTGTCCATGCAGCCTTTGCCCTCTCACTGTCTGCATGGTAGTCGATGTTAGAGCCTCATTGGGACCGCTGTTTGTGCAAGGTGGCTGGGATTTAATTGAAACTGAGTTGATTTAATTTGGCTGGAGCAGAGTCTAAACCTCCTGATTGATTGTGAGCTCCTCTGTCATTCCCCAAAAGTTATAAGGGCATCTATCACTTGTTATGATGGGGGCTTTATGTGTTGCTGGCAGAGCGTCGATGGCGGCTCAGACAGCGGACTTCAGATCATTCTGACAGACTCATAGAAACAAAATGGAACTAGAGTGATGCAAGTTGAAGCTTTGCTTTCTTTACATTCTAATTTAAAAGTCTTTGATTAAAATATATACATTATTTATTTGGACTGACCCACAACTGTTATTAACATTAGCAGAAGATCTATTTGTTTTTTTGTTTTTTTTTCTATTACTTATAATGTGTTTCTGATTTAAAAAATACTTTAATTTTTGCGTAGAAACTTACTTTTCGTCTTCCTTGTTGAGAGTTAGAGGATAAGAATGACGTCACTCTTACGCTTGTATGCTGATGATGCAATAAAGAGGCTGCTAGCATTAATAAATAGCATTAACCCTCTGGGGTCAATGCTTTTTTCCTGTTTCAGAGCACCTGGACTTTTCTGTGTAAAAATGCAAGTAAAACCTCAACCCTATAATGCATAATCATGTAATGAACTTTTTTTAGGGGGGGGGAAGCTGGGCTATAAGAATATGCTGGCTGCAGGAGTGTCATTTGAATGTGTAAATAGTAACATGATCAATAAGACAAGAGAAATAATACAACAGAAAATGGAATTAAGAATGGTATGAGGAAAAAAAGCTAGCCCAGTCCGTTGGTAAAATGAAATTCCCCTGGTGCCAAGTCTACAGTACACCTGTTCTTCATTTGTTTCTTAAGCAATGGCTTCTAAATTCTTCTTGGCCTGGAGCAGTTCCTTCCCAACATCTCTACAGGGTAAACAAACAAGATACACAATCGAAATGATTTAGAGGTACTTAAATTCATTCATCCATTTGTATGTCTTTCACTGGATGAAATAAAATGTAAATCACAGTGTTGTGAGAAAAACATTCTTACATAGGATATGTGCTGCCGGCATGCTGAGGTATTTAGCCAAACTTTCCCGCCAAGTAGTCAAATGAGATAAAATAATGAATATAAATCCGTGGTGGATCATGGATTACACATGAATAATCCTTTCATTGTTTTCATAGTGATTCATTACTTTGGAGAGGGGCCCTTTAGTGGGGCCATTCCTAGATGGTCTATTAGGGTTGTGAGTAATTATGCTTTGGTACTTCTGTCCTCATAAACAGAGAAAGAACACACTGAAACAACACTGATGCAGATCAGACACCAGCAGAATAATGACCAGTAACCTAAATCTGAAACATTACCACTCATTACCATTGGGGAGCACTTTAGGAGAGAATATTAGCTTGGTCACACAATAGCATTACTGGGCTCATTACCCACAGTTATGCAAGGAATGTGCTGTATATATTTCTAATTAATCATTTTAAAAGTAATATCTGTTGACTTTTATTTTCCATGGACATGAGTTTCTTGCATATCTCATTATTGCCGTGCATCACTCCCCAAATAAGGAGAATCGCCTGTTCTCTGTTCCCTCAAAAATAGTGGCCCTGCCGAGATGGCTCTCATTTGTAAAACTCAATGCAACAATGAGCATCTGCTGGTGGGTGCTATTCTGTTGAGTGCAGCTTGAGTGTGGTGTGAGTGAGTGACACAATGGGGAGACCAAATGTTATGATGGCAGACACAGCAGAGGAGGAAGCAGAGATAATGCCCACAAGTAAGTTTTCACAAAGAGCCTAGATAAGCTTCTGACAAAAGCCAATTGCACGTTATCAGACAAGCCCAAAAAAATAAATAAATAAATAAACAAATAAATTACTGTGTATATCTATAAATTATTTAGTTGGTACCTTATAATATATCAAACTTTGTATCATTTCTGTAGGCCTACATCTCTGTATGTTTATATGCAGTAAAATACAGATTAGCCTATAATTTAGTCTATTTAATACGACTACTTTTCAATTTATCTGTAACCTGATTATTTCACTTTTATTTTTTATTTTTAGGTCTTGGTCCATATTTGCCATGTTAACCAATTTTTTTTTCTCTGGCGACATTTCACAATCTACTCGCCACATTTCTTAAACATGTAACATCAGGGTTTTTCGCTAGCTACCTAGCTTTAGCTAACCCATCCTCGTAAAACTACACCAGCCAGTGCAGATAATGTTACTTAGTCGAGTCTTCTTAATCGTTGTCCTCCAAATCTATAAATGTAATCCGTATGCCATGTACTAATGAATTTGCATTGCACAAGTTGTGACAATACAATAGCTAAAAAACTAAAATACAATAGCTAAAATGCTAGTGTTAGCGCTGGCATGCTAACACTGGCAACATTAGCAAATTAATTGCTACACTACATTCAGAGTTTGTCAACAGTTTAAATTGGAGCTACTTTGTAATAGGCAAGTGCTGAAAACTGTTTTTTGCATTTGAGCAAATGAATCAAGCAGTTTATGCTATCAGCGACTTCAGCTGTTTATGTGTTATGGTCTAAGTTTCCTCTGGTCTGAGTGATGACTTGTCGAATGCAATATTGATCGGTTATTTCATTCAGGCCTTACATCTTTGTTGGCTGTTTTTCCACCAGTTAAGATGCTGAGATGAAGAGGGGTCATTGAAGCCATCCCTGTCTAATTAGTGACGGATTCAATCTAAGCATCTTTTCTTTCCGGACTGTCTGATTTTTTTATTATTTATTTTATTCCCTTTCATCAATATGTATTGATTGTGAAACTACACTGAGATGTGTGGCAGCTCATTTCACTGGAGAAAGTGATTTGTCTTGACTTGTGATGATTTGTAGTTGTTAAGCTGCTTCCTCTGCTCCTGATTGGCTGTATTTATCTATTTTTATTGATTCTGAAGTCACATTGACATGAATGATGCCTTATTGGACTGAAAACAGAGAGCACTATTGATTAGTCATGTAATTGAAGTCTTCCCACTTTCATCACTGCCTGTTTTTCATTTCCTACAAATATATTCGCAGACAAATGAGAAATTTTAATGGCACAGTATGTTGTGCTTCTTTTACTCATGTATTCTCATGCTTATATTGAATTTTTCAAACATGTAGCTATGATGAAAGCAGGATGTCTGGATTGTTGTAAATAATTTAGAAAAAAATACATTTTTACTTTTTTAAATTTGACTTTTATTTGTAAGAGCTTGCATCTTATTAGAAAGAAACAAGACAAAGTAATGTGTCACTTAAACGCATAAAAAATAATTTAACTTCCTTACATTAGAGTGGGAAAAAAAAAATGTCACTGCAGCTGTAACTAGCTAAAAAACATCAGCAAGAAAATAACAGTATCACTTTTCATGAACTAAATTAGGTGAGCTGTTAAGCAAACAGGCCTATCATTATTTTTGGATCATGCATTAAGTAATAAAAGCAGAAAACAAATAGTTTTAACTTAGTAAAAATAATAATTACATTGCATTTTTACTTACTTTTACACATCACAATAGCCAGCAGGAGCCAATAACCTTTATTCAAGCTATCAGAAAGTGGGGCCTTACAAAAGTGTTGCAGGTTGGATGAAAACACTTATTAATCGGGCAATAGATGTCACAGTGGGAGTGGGCTGTACATGAAGAAAAGGCCCAGCACAGATGATAAAAGAGGGCTGTTGGTGGAGCAGATATTAGACAATCAGACAGTTGAATTGCTCCGAAAGACAGCAGAGGCCCCGCGTGAGTAAAATCACCCACTCA
>JAQFJA010000011.1:18575213-18588531 GCA_029874485.1 Naso brachycentron | reverse complement strand
ACGAAGATATCGGATGGATCTAAATAGCGTCCGAAGGACTCCAAGCTGCACCAAAATTGTCTGGGTGAGTATATGAGTGTATTTATTCCTATAAATAAGGTCCAGGTGTCAAAAAAACGGAATTCCCCTGTAAGCCTGTACTCAAGACTTGCCATCAATATGGCTGTTAGCATTGAGATTGTTCTTACCACAGGACTGGTAGAATCATGTAATAGTCTGAGCAATATCCCATCAAGGACGGCCTTGGTTTTTAGCCCAAGAGGAATACAGAAAATAGTGCATTTACATGGACTTAACTGATCAAGAGTTCAAATTCGACAGGTGTAGCACTTTTAAGTCATAAAAGGCATAAGCTGAAAATGGGGAAACGAATGGCTGTGAGTCAGAAGGAGAAAGATCCCTCTTATATGAAAAGAAGAAAGAAAAGAGAGTCTTTGGGTTTGGAGGATTAAAAACAGTCTGAGCGAATGAAACTGTGAAATAAGGCAGACAGATCCACAAAGAGTAATAGCTGTGATGTGCTCATACTTTTTAATCCACGGGTCGAACTTCTATACAGAACTTTGTCAGAAAGAAATCCATGAGTCTCCCTGGTAATGTCCATAATTTCCTTCAATTCTTTCCTCAAGCACTTGGGGCTCAAATCAATAACAAGTCCTCCAGGCTAACATGATGCATTTCCTTGATTTGAGCTGGTAACAGTGTAATAATTTATTGTTATGAAATTTAAATTGGTGCATTTGTTCCCTGTAGCGTGCACCTGCAATCCTGCTGGAACCTTCGGCCATATAAACGAATGCCACCCTCAGACAGGAAGCTGTCAGTGCCTCAGTCATGTGACAGGAAGGGATTGTAGTTATTGCAAAGTTGGCTTCTTCAACCTCCAACCGGGTGTAGGATGTGAGAGGTACAGGAGGATTTGTTAAATAAATAAAATAACTGAGCTTGCAAACTGAACCTATTCCTAAGATATTTTCCTGCCTTCCTTTAGGTGCCAGTGCAATCCAATTGGCTCGTCGTCCATCGCCTGCCATCCAATCACAGGGCAGTGTGTGTGTCATGCAGGAGTGGAGGGGAGACTGTGTGAGTCTTGTCGTGCAGGCTTCTTTGGATTCTCGTCACGAGGCTGCAGAGGTACAGGACTTTACTTCAGGCGTCACAACTGCACTGTGTACCATCCTCTAATCGCATCTTCTCATACATATCACACATGAAGGCTTTTCTGTTTCTTCAAATGTTTACATCTGCTCCCCTGCTGCTCTCTCATCTTCTTGTGGTCTCATCCTGCTGTCCTGTGTCCTCTTCCAGCCTGTAACTGTGACCCAATGGGCTCTGTTTCCATGCAGTGCCACAGTAATGGTACCTGTCACTGTCGCCAGGGCTTCATGGGTTATAAGTGTGACAAATGTGAGTTGAACTATTTCCATGACAGAGCCACACACCAGTGTGAGGAATGCCCGGTTTGCTATGGCCTCGTCAAGAAACAGGTGAGTTAATGGCTGTTTGAGAGTGAGAATGCTTGTGTGAAAAACTCGTTTCAGAAGCACCAGAATAAAGATTAACTCAAATTGGTTTTAAACCTGCAATTACTGCTTTCACGGGCACAGGCAAACAGAAACAAGCTGTGAACTCAAAACTGAAATATCACCATTTAAGTCAATAACTTGTCAGCATACTAATGCCTGTTCACAGCTGAACAGCAGTGAGGAAGTTAAAAAATTAAGTGTTGAACTATTTATTTGACAGCAAAAATTCTTTGCTCTTGTTAGATTACTTTCATACTTAGCTTAACTTTAACTGAGTTGCCCTTGGAGACATCGGTTCAGAGCTGTTTCCTGACCTGCGACAGCTAGCTTAACATTAGCAGTAGTATTGTGCTGTCCTCACAGTGAAACTGCAGACATGTCACAGCTCAAGGGGATTTTTAATGCAGCGATGATGCTAGCAACCTAGCTTAGAAGACACAAGAAATAAACACAACAACATTGCAGTAATTTTGAGTCAGATTTTCTCTGTGGAGGCTAACTTAAAGGTAGAGTCGGTGGCATTGTTTGTTGCGGTTTGTAAACACAAAGTGGGCCCTTCCTCCTGACTCAGTGCCACCATAAGTATTGTAATGTGTGCTTGTACTGACACAGCAAGCTACATGGGAATATTACGATTGTTTTATTCGGGAAATAGATAATTTAGCAAGCTAGCACAAGCTAACTGCCAGTGTTTGGCACTACCTGTCCAACAGAAAGCAGACCAGCTCTGCATTGTTCTTCTTCCCCAGCCTCTTCTTCTTTGAAAGCAGGTGAAAGCCAAACTCTTATTCTGGAACAAGCTTTATCCACTTACCGCTCTCATTTGCTGGGGGAAAAGCACCCACTCCGCACCCACAAACGTCCCAACTACACCAAAACATCAAAATACAGGTAGAGAGCAGGGCTCTGCAGCAGACACAGTCACCGCCACACATGTCTAGGGCCCCATAAGTGATGATTGAGCCGGACTAACTTTGACATGAAGTTACAATGACATGAACCTGAAAAGGGCAGCAAACCTTCACATTTGAGAAGGCAAAACCAGTAAAAGTTTTTAACTTCGACTTCATTGATTTGGGTGCTAGTGTTTTCACTTGTAAAGTATGATATTTAAAAGCACAATTAGCTAGAGTTGTCAGGAAAAATGTTGTGTCAAAGCAGAGTAATTCTCTCTGAGATGTAATGGGAGAGAAGTGGGAAGTTAGGCGCCATTATCTCAAACTTATGAGTAATCTACATGTGCAAATGTTCTCAGGCCCCTGCTTTGAATCTTATTTTCTTCTCTTTTCATGTTTATACTGTTTGTTTGCAAGTATTTCTTAACATATTCTTATAAATCCTTTGCACAACAAGTGTTGCTTGGCTCTTACTATTATGTGGCACTTTTTTATTCCTGAAATAGCACATTTTCCCCCTAGCACATATCGCGCCTTTGTGGACCCTCATGACAGCCATATGGCTCCTTTTGTACTTGTGGATTGCAAGTAAACAGTAGATGTGCAGTGAAACAGAAAGAGACATTTGCCCTAATGATCTCCTGTGGTGCTTCTTTCTGTCCCTTTAGATTTGCTGCAGCCCACGTCTGAATGCTAAGGCGCTACGTCCCTGCATTCGGCTTCTGAGGCCAATCCAATACTAGCGACATGTTCTGTCTTTCCTCTGTACATATTCTTGTTCCGGCTAAAGTGGCTCTGTGTTCTCTCCGGACCGAGCGTCTTGTACCTGTGTGAATGCATGCTGTGATTTCCATGGTGTTAGCAATTCAGCGAACATCCCAAGCCTTGTCTGCTCTGAACACCTGCAATTACTCTCACTATCCTCAGTCTCCCTCTGCTCTGCCTCTCTGCCTCTCCCACTCCCTATCTCTCTGCTCACATTCTCCTCTGGCACACACACACACAGTAAGGGGAAGACTAACAAGCACAAAAAGCGGAAGGTTGGAAAAGACAGAGATGTGTGATCGATGATGAAGAAAGATATTAAAAAGAAACTTGGAAACTGCGAAAGAGAGAATAGGATAAAATAATGACAAAGATACATGGTGCTCGTTCAAAGACAGGAATGAATCACCGCAGAGGAGCACAGTATTTTTTTATAAAGCATATTTTGTAGCTGGTGTTAAAATGACTGGATTGAAGAAGTGAGCTCATTAACACCTTGGGTGCTACAGTAGAGCATACAGTCAGCAAACGGCGGGGAACACGTCAGAGAATCCTACGTTTGCTTCTTGGTGTGAAAAAGGGGCGAGATTATGTTCTATTTTTAAAGGTCTGCGCCGTTTAACTTCCAGGGTCAACAAATTGGTGCCAATCACAGCACCTTCATTCCATTTTCCAGGCTTGGACTTCCATTTTCTAAGAAGTCTAATCTAGTTATCTCTTGAAATGCTTTCTTTGACCCCACGCTATGCGGAGAACAGCGTGAGTGGATGCGGATACAAAAAGCTGACATATTTTAGCCTCATCCTGTTGTTGATATTCATTTATTCATTGCTTTTGTTGGAATACTACATTTTTGATGTTACGGTGTACCAAGAATCAGAGTCCTATCTCAATCCCTGTGTCTCGATAAATAAATACACACCTGGATGGATGGATATTTTTGCTGTAGTATTTGTTGTCACAGCCCTTTTTGGACGTTTTTGTTATTGTTTTTCTTTTTTTGGTCTTGCAAAATCAGTGTCCTCATTGGCACCGTCAGTAATAAATCTCGATGCTGTTACAGGCAGAAAAGCTGAGAGCACGTCTGCAGGATTTGGAGAAGCTCTTGGCTCACTTTGATTGCCGAGGTAGATTTGGAAAGCAGAACCACCTGCTGAAGTATCACATGGCCCGGCTTTACGAGCATGAGCACCAGAGGGAGGATACTCTACCAAATGCTCTGGAGGATTTTCTGGCCTTCCAAGGTAACAGCAGCCAGGAGACAAGATAATTCCACTTGGCCTGTCACTCTTTTTAATGTTTCCCACGCGGTCATGTCAGAGACACTTGGCAGCCGTTCGCTTTGTGAAATGCGATGTCCGCTTATGCGCCATTGTAACTATTGTGTCACACTTTCACTGCCAGATGATAACATGGCATATCAGTGCACAGAAGACCAGCAAGCATGGCTAAGAAATTTGACATGAATCCGCCCCCGGCGTTGTGCAAATGGGCTGTAGCTCCGTCTGTGTCTCCTCAGTCTGACACAGTTAGGGATACAACAAAACAAAGCGATTAAATCAGGAAGCAGGCAACAATACAAACCTCTCCCAATTACTTTAACACAATGCTGATATATCCTCATTATCTTCAGGGGGTGGGGGCTTACAGGCTCAGCTGCACAGGCCAAATAGAGACAAATCATAACAATATAGAACAAGGCGCTGTGTGACCAACTTAATCCCTATTTATATGACAGGCGGTGCATCTCTAATCCCGGGTTTATTATGATTATGTTGCAATCATGATAACAGTAACAGTTGTCTAACAATCCCCCTTCCAACACCCACATGCTTACACACATTCAACACACACACACACACACACACAGTCGTGCACTTTAAGACATTGGGTGGCCTAATAACAATTTAATGAGTATGTGGGAGTGACAGGTTCACTGTGCAGGCACAGAGGCAGAAGAGGCACACGCGGGGGCACACACACACACACTTGTTGTCTCTCATTTTCAAGATGCAATGATGGAGAGACAAGACGGTATGTCACAACAAACGTGCAAATATCCAGAATGTTGCTTGGGGGGGTTTTTTGCAGCCACTTAGAAAGAAACACCATTTTAGAATGTGCAAAAATGTTAACATCTCGACAGAATTGTGTGTGTGCTTGGTTTTTCTGACTACAAACAGAGAGAAAGGAAGGATGAATCTGACTTCACACACTAAACGACAGTAATGCGTTCGTTAAAATAGCTACAAAGACTTAAAACGAATGATATTCTTGGCAAAATAATCCGTGAAAGGACTTACCGTGGTTTTATTTGCTTTGTGCTCTTTGTTCTCTCCAGAAGCACGGGAGGCCTTCATAAAACAATTTTCCTTGCTGGAAGCTTCTACAGGCAGACTCTTAGCCCAGCTGCATGGCATTACATCTGCTTTGAACTGCAGCATCAGCATGACAGAGGGAGAAAGGGAGGAGAGCAGGAAGGATGAAGGGAGCAGGGGTGTGTGTCAAACCTTCGCAGAGACGATTTCCACGATCACAGACTCACAGGAACAGCTAAAGCAGGCAACACTGGACCTGGATAACATGGTAGGTTTATGTATTGCAGGTATTTTATTGCAAAAAATGCTCTGCATAGCGAGGATGTAAGCCTTCGCCCAGTCCAGAAGCATGCTGATATTGTATGTAACACAATTGATTTCTTGTCCCTGCTTTGAGTTACTGCAGTTTACCACTGCTGGTGGAGCTCCTCTGTATAGATCCACAAAGATCCCCCAAAGCAAAACATTATTTCTCAGCCCCCCTCACACCTCCACCACTCTCCTCCCTCTGAGTGGGAAATTCATGCCTCCTAAGGAAAAATCCAAAGAATGTTTGATGGACGCTAAAATTAACAACTTGTTCTTCGACCCACCGTGAGGCTTTTTACTGTCTCCCCGTGACTCTTGCAGGAATCTATTATGGATACCACTGCCGTGTTATTTAGGTTCAGGGAGATGTGAGAGCTGGTTTTTGCCAATATATAGCCCTTCCTGATTGTGTGCCTGTGTGAGCTCAGACACACTGTACCTCTATAGAGTCTTATCACTTGGGTACGCCTGAAGCAGTAGCAATTTAATTTCGTATTAATAAGCTGAGCAGCTTCCTGAAATGAAGAAAAAAAAAAAGCTTGTGTCAATTGCTGAATCAGTTTTTTTTCATTATTATTTGCATTTTCTCAAATTAAATGTCATTCGGGGAAGAATTCTGCTATTGACTGTATACGTGTTACATTTATCAGGACAAAACTTCAGGCGACGGAGGCTTTTCTTTCCATATGCGGCTGCTTTGAACCTTTTTACATATGCTTTAAGTGTAGACATTAGTTGGAGGAGTTTCATTATTTGTTAAATTCAAGCAAAACCCAGACTTTTAGAACAGCTTCCACACAGGTCCAACCCTTTCAATGCAAACAGCACTGGGTCTAACAGTCGACTAATCAATGAATTATCCAAACTACGATCAACAATGTCCACAGCTAGACACATCATTTATATGTGTTTTAAGCATGGTGCAGTAAGCAGCAGTGGCAAAGCATCTGCAGAAGAAATGCAGCTGGGCATGCTCTGGGTACTTACTCAAAGGTGATAACTGTGTGCTTTTTTTTATCTCTGTGCAGTGTGGGGAACTAAAGCAACATGCAGCAAAAGTGAGAGGCAGACAGAAACATGGCCGTACGTCACAATTAGGGCCCAACCGATTTATCGGAATGACGATACTATCGGTCAATGTTGGCCTACAGCAGATTTTTCACATTATCATATTGTTCTTCGATACTAAAACTGTTTTTTAAGGCTAAATAAGGTGCTTGGACTACTGACTGAAAATAGTGTTACTGCGAAGTTTGTCCAGCAGATGGTGGTCCGATATTTAAAAAGTAATAAGTAAAATGTTTGCTGTTCAGAGCACTGATAGTTGAAATAAAGTTTGTTAAAATTTAAGATATGCTGCCTCCATTAAATCACTTTGTCACAAATATTTGATAACCTCATTTAGTAGAGATTACATACAGTATGTGTATAATAGCAGCTAATATATCGGGTATCAGAATTTTCTTGGACACTAATATTGACATTGGCCCCAAATATCAAATATCGATCAAGCTCTAGTTACAATGCTTGGCTATTATCAACACAGTGGAATACTTCTGAGAGAAAACACAGATTTGTTTAAACAATTATTTTCTACATAATGCCTTGTTTAATCTAAAGTATATAGGGAAGGAAAGACTCGCGCGACCTCTGGAAAAAAGTAAGTTAGTCATGTTGTTACTGCAGTCAAACAACTCGAGCTAAGACAAGAAATGCAGAGAGTTTAGTCCAATCAGATTGCAGCTCATTTATAAACAGCCTCTCAAAATCCAATCAAGGATTCTGCTGTGCCCATCTACCACCAGGTTTGTCCCATTAGTTATCCATGTACTGATTGTACTTGAGACCTCTTTGACAAAAATTGATTGTTATTGGGTGAAGAAAAAATTAAGAATCTTCCCTGAATTGTCAAGTATGTTTTGGTTGCATGCAATGGCGGACCCCACTCAGCTGTTCACATGATTTTATTAAACCCACACCTTTTTCATCACTCAGACTTGCTTTCTCTCCCTCTGCCTCTTTCATAGATCATTCCTTTTGAGGTGGTGTCAGGACCTAACGAATGGAACATTGTGGTCAACGACTCACAGGTCCTGATGAAAAGGTAATGCTGGTCAATGGAGTTTTACTCTCCAATTATAAATAATCAGTGCTGTAGTATTCTGTGGACTTTCATCTCTCCTGGCTTCCCTCTCATAGCTTGTTACTTACGCTGTTGCTAGGCCGCTGTGAATCAGTGCCCTTGGCTGCGTAGACTATGCAGCGCTATTATGTGCTAGTTACAGAAATCTGGACTGGAGAGCCAGCAAGGGGAAGTCATCAATGCTGAAACCCATTTCATCTCTCCTCAGGCAGTTGTAATGGTCTGTTATTCTATATTACTCACTTTCTCTTTTCTCCCCCCCGCCTCCTTTCACTTTGTCTTCCCAGTCACAGAGAGGCGGCGGACCACATTGAGGCCATAGCCAGCAGGGCGGTAAAAGCCTCAAAGCAGACCTTCGGCTTGCTGATGGATCTCCTGCAGGACAACTCCACAGAGGAGTACATCAGGAACCTAACGGAGCGGTGAGCACAACACCGACTCCACACACACACCCACGCAGACAATCACAAGCTGGAAGAAATGCCTTCCATCCACATAAAGCATCTTGTATTGCAAAAATTCCAACAAGCTGCATGAATCCTTGGATTACTGTGCTTTTGCAGTATATTTCTAACGAAGTGTACCTATCCCTGTGTTACAGCTCAAGGTCCTCTTCTTCACAGAGGCCGTTTACAGCACATTGGAGTTTAGGAGTAAGACATTTAGCCACAGGGGGACAGCTTCTCTACACTATAAGCCTATTGCTTTCTTGGATTTGCCGCACGCTCACTGCATCTCCTAGCGTGTGATTGCTCTGAGGATTATCCTGAATGCTAGACAGAATGATGCAAAAAGCCCTCCGGTGGCCATGATGAGAGCAGGAAGCGAGCAACTCAAAATTGATTACCCCCGTCTAACAGTAGTCAGCTTGGTTCAGGAGAGTTCTGTTAATCTTTGGAGCACTGTGTGTGTGTGTGTGTGTGTGTGTGTGTGTGTGTGTGTGTGTGTGTGTGTGGCATTTTAGGGTGTAAATTGAGTAGTTCATGCACAGATGAGCAGAATAAAATGACGTCCTCATACATATATCCTCATGTGTTAGTAATTTAAGGAGATCAGATGCACTTTATTGGCCGGACGGCGAGTCAATCTGAGAGAAGAGAAATGTTTTGAACCTGTCACAACAACACAACAACAGGCCTGTGTTAAGTCGAGTCAGTTTTATTTTTAAGCCACAAATTTGCCTCAAGGAGCTTTATAGTCTGTGCAGTAAACAACATCCTTGAACCTTTGACCTTAGGTTCAAATAAAACCAAAACTATAATTTAAAACAAATGAATAAATAAGTGAGTCATGGTCTGACTCAGTGAAAGTGGAGTGTATGTATAAACCTGCTGGTTTTTTCACCATGTCAGTCATCCATCTTCTCCCCTTCTGCTGTTTGCCTGTTACTGTTTTTTTAGGGCACCATCGCTGCATCCTGGTCATGGCATCACCCAAGATGATTGTGACCCTTTAAAAAAATAAAAAACAGACAAAGGCTTTTTCCCTATTTCAGAAGGACAGTGCTGACACAACACTGTGGAGACAAACAAACTATGTTTACATAGCTTACAAAGTTTTTAGTTCATAGTGGAAACAGCAAAAGCAAAAGTAATGTACTTGTCATTATACTTCCACAAAAGTTTACCTTTCTCAAATTCAGTTTTGAGGTACTTTATTTCTCTATTACACTACATTTTAGAGGAAAACATTTTACTTTTTCCACAGCTACATTTATTTAACAACTTTACTCACAAGCTGCTTCCCAGATTAGGAATTTAAATAACAAATACGTTAAGACTGTTGGAGTGATTTTACTGTTTCATTGCCAACACTGGTTGAAAGTTTAAGCCTGTTGTGCCTTTGACCACAGCTGTACATATATCTACATTGACCAGTAATTTTACAGGGTTACCAGTACTCCACCAGTACATCTCCGCAAAAAAGTTAAACCACCGGTTAAGCCTAATTTTTTTAGATTAAGCACTGTCTGATTGAGGCTCCTTGTCATGTTTCCCAACAAGTGATTTTCTTTGTCTTTGCGTTTAACCCATCTCTACACATGGGCAAACACAGTGCAATGCCAGGGAACCAACTCCAGATTCTAAGCCAGTACCTCGGTCAAGGTTACTGACTGGAGATTGACCTATATACATGTTTTGATTGTGGGGAGAAACCGGAGCGCCCAGAGAAAACCCATGCTAACACGAGGAGAACATGCAAACTCCACATAGAAAGAAATCAAACCAAGAACCTTCTTGCTATGAGGCGACAGTGCTAACCACTGATCCAGCGTGCACTGATGCATCAGCGTCTAATCAACTGTCTCATAATAAGGACATAACATAAAGACTTAAGTTCATTGTCATTCTAGTGTCTACAAAGAAATTCAGTTTGACTCTCTCAAAAAATTGGCAATTAATTTTTGATAAAATATCAGCCACCACAGGCATTTTCTGCAAAAGGAGAACTTTAACTTTTGATGCTGTCCTTCCCTAAAACCAAGTAGTTTTAGCTGCCTTTGATTAACTAGACCTTTATTATATACAGTGGGTGGTTTTGAAAGGGACTTCCAACAACCTGTAGGACACCAGTGTTCTACCAGAAGTGATATGAAGCTGTGGAGGTGATAAAAATGATACTGAGCTGTCTACCACCTCTCATAAACTCATTCTGCATCCTGTTACCTTCTCTTTACTTCTTTTTACTCATTTGCAAAAAGATCCATTGTCTTCCTCACAGATATTGATTTTAACAGCATGGCCATCTTAAATAACCTAGTCTGAGATATAAAATTAAATGTGCTCATTGATGTGAATCATATGAGACACTCTAATGACTCTGCAGCTTAGTATCTCTCTTCATTATTTTAAGAATATTAAATCAAATGAGCAGAATAAATCCTTAAATGAGTAGAAAGTGGTTATTGCACTACTGCATTTTTCTGATGTCTTTCTCCATTTTTTCATCTCAGAATCACACAAATGCAGCAGCAGAAAGAAAACTTGTCAGCTCAGGTGAATGATACTGTAGCCGAGCAGCTGGCCCTGGAGGAGGAAGCTGCTGGTTTAAAGCTTGCCCTGGGTAACATCACATCATCCTTACATCAGCTGGCTCTGACAGATGCCAGCCCATCACCAGAGCCTGACCAAACACAGCTCAACCAAACCCATCCAACCAAAAACACAGCAGAGGTCAGTCCAGACAGCACCTGTAGGCTTCAAATGGAATTTACAGCGCTGTTATGTTATATTATAGACCCATGAGCGCATCATTTGGTTCAGTTAGAGCTGGTTTGATAGATGCTCATATACAAAAAAAATCATTTCGGCTCATTTAACCAGGCACATATAGACATAAAAACATCTCTCATTTTTTAAGGAGTGGGCAGTTAACTCTGTGTTTTTCTTAATTTAACATTTGGCAAGCAGAGGGGGACACTGAGTAGGCACAGGAGAGAAGATTCTGGCAGGGTTTGCTGCTCGTGGGGGTACATGTTGTTCCAGAGGAGGCTGATTAACCACTGCAGCATCTCCAAGCATACAAAACACTGTCAAATCACACAGTAATGGTTTAATGTGGTCACTGTAAATGGCAGAATAAAGGCAGAATCTTTCGCAAAAGTGATAGAGACAGCCAAATGGGACGTTTTAATGAAAGCATTACATTTGTGTATTCCTGCTTCCTGTTTAGTGGGGCTTGCTAAAACAGATAGAAGAGCTGGACCGGCAAATCCAGAGCAAAGAAAATCTCATCAGTGAGATCGAAGAGAAGATGGAACCTCTAAAGCAGTCTGCCAATAAGAAACTGGTGATGGTGGATGACATCAGTGAGGTGATTACATTTCCTTTTTTAAGGCTAATTGTGATGTTTTTTATTAGTCATGATAGCAGTTTGTTAGTCAACAACTTTGGTAGGGACTAAAATATCTTTGTAGCCAGATTGCAGTATTAATTAGCTGGTGGAGCCTTGCTATAGATGTTCCGCCCGTACAGCACCCCAACTTAATCACTAGCATTACCATTGGCTGTAAAACATGATGTTATACCCTTTCTTTTAACATTAGATAACTAGTTAAAACCAAATTTTTCAAAGATGAAACCTTGAACATAAACCATCATGATAAGAACTATCTAAAATAACAGAAACCACCTTTGAGGAAAATTAATTTGACGTGATTATTTGGGATGTTTTCATACCTGTAGTTTGGTTCATGAGGTCTGAATCAGCAGATGAGTTGCTACTCATTTGCATTTTCCCCTTGGTCCAGTTTCAAGCTAACCAAAATGTATCAACAGAAGCCATGTGGGAGCTGTCATTCCATTCATTGGTCAGAAATCACGTCGATCATTTCCTCACTCCTCTCATTTCCCAAACATTTTGCGCACTTTGTGATTTGTATGGGGTTTTTTTTCTAGCTGTTGGGCTATATGGGCGTCTGCCCAAATATTAAGAAGGCAATGTGTTTTGCCGCTGCTCCAGGTCAGCCCTGAGGCCGGTATCACAAAGCAGGATTTTGGCTTAGCGAGGTAACTTCAGGTTCAACCCTGGGTTTTCGGTCTCACAAAGCTGGTTCATTTCTTATAGAGGTATATCACCTTGGTAACATACACTGAACAGCTACTCTGCTCCGTAGAAGGGTAAGTTTGAGGGTTGAATCGAATCCTATAAAAAGCACCACCCACTGGCAAATCAGCTGTTTGGGAAAAAATGGCCTGGGGGATGGCGGTGGGGATTATCCCGGTTTAAGATAATGGGCCTAATTGACAGATTGTTAATGCAAATGTAAAAAGGGTCATTTTGACCCTTTATTCATGGTGTTTGAGGGCATTCAGAGTTTTTTTTTTTTTTTTTAAGAGGGAGAGTATTTTTTTGCCCTTTACCCCTGCTAGTTTCAAACACAGCTCAATATCAGGATTTTATTCAGGCTATCAATTTAGTATACTGATATGATTTAACCGTGGCATCAGTTTTTAGCTTTATTGTAGCCTATTTAACATTATGACATTAAATAGGCCAACTTACCAGATGCAGTGATGTTTGTTTTTTACCTGCTCACAGATTCTTCTGACCTCTGAGGGGTTGCATCCGGGGGAATGAGACTGTAATTGTCATACACACAATTCATCTTCACAGCACATTGATTCAATTGGATTCACTGGTGTGATCAGTGTCAAATGTTGGCTACTTAAGCCAATGATGAGTAACTTACACATTGACGCAGTCCACTATGCGTTGTCATGCATTTTGCCTTCTTCTGGCAGCAGCCACAGTGTCGGACTTCTCTAAAAGTGATGCTTTTCTCCTCCTTCTACTTTGTTAAAATCAGTCTCTGCTCCTTGCATGAGAGGTACAGTGCTCTCTTTGCAGTGCGCTTTTCCG
>JAQFJA010000011.1:18523255-18534415 GCA_029874485.1 Naso brachycentron | reverse complement strand
CAAACTGCATTATCTTCCTCTGTTGCAGTGAGTCAGTGTGTCTGACTTTGTGTGAAGCGTGCAGTGACGGTGTGCAGAGAGATCAGCTTTGACAGCTCGTCGTCAGCTGTATAAGCCCACAGCAGCTACCTGGAACCTGAGCTTAGAAATTTCAAACGAAGTCCATGGATCAGCTTTTGTTTCTTGAGCTCAAACATTCCACGAGGATTTAAAAACTACCAACACACTTACTGTCATGACAATGGATGTGTTATTTTTGGGCTATAATTATTATTGCTGCACCATTTCTATACACTATATTAGTAGTTTTTACTACGAGTAGAGCTGCAATGATTACTCAAATAATTGATGAATTGGCTGTTAGAAAATTAATTGCCAACTCTTTTCATAATCGATTCATCGTTTTTGTCCTTTTTTCAAATGAAAAAGTAAAAAGAATTGCTGGTTTAGCCTCTTAAATGTGAGGATTTGATGCTTTATGTATTTTGGTCTGTTGTTTGGACAAAAGACAAATTAAAGAAGTCACATTTAGGTCTGGAAATTTGAGATGTGCATTTTTCACACTTTTTTGATATTTTATGTAATAACCGATTAATTGCGAAAATAATCTATAGATTAAGTGGTAATGAAAATAGTTGTTAGTTGCATCCCTAGTTGTGACCGTGCCTGTGTGTACATATCCAAAGAGTGTGCCATGTAAATAACAGGAGAACACTGCGCCTGACTTTAGACATGGTTTTTGATGGTCAATAGCGCTTAATGCTTTCTGGTGCTACAAAATAGTAATGCATCAAAAATGCACCTGACCGTGCACAGATGAATGCAGGACACTTGCACCGAGTGGAAGATAGGGCCCTAACTCTCAGTGTCTCCACTTTAGGGAGACTGGCCAGCTAATTTGGTCTGTCAGTACCCGATGTGAGTCCTGCGTTGATGTGAGTCGTGCATGCACCAAGAGGTTCGCCATCTTGGACAGCTAGCTACGGTTACACCACTTGGACAAATCACGTGGTTATTAAATACTCATGGTCAATGTAACTAATTAATTTTCCACGATATGCTAGCGTCTTTCGCTAGGCCTATCCAAGCAAGCAATGATGTTAGCCTGAGTAGTCCTGTTAGCTGGCTAGTGCTAATGTCCTTGCTAGCTAGGCTAGTGCAGCACAGGTAAAAAAACTTAGATTGTGACATGTGGTTTGTCCAATTTGTGCAGCCTAGCTAGCTGTCCAAGATGACGGACCTTTTCGCACATGTGCGATTCACATCGAGTACTGACACGGCAGCTAGCTACATGATCAACTGAGCTAACAAGCTAACAGCAGTTTCTAGCTGCTGCCAAAGATACATCAAAGGGTGTAGTGAGCAGCAGTAGATGGGTATTCTGGTGATATGCTGCCCACTATTTTACACATGCGGTATGTGATTCATTTGTATTTATTTCATTAGTCAGACTTCAACATGACATAGCCAAGGCCAGATCTAAATATTTAATATTGGATATTGGATATTGGATATCAGCCAGCCAAAAATTACACCAAGCAACCATGAACTTTGTCCATCCATTGTTCAACAATACTCACTGTACTAACTAACTTATACCCACACTGCTGTCAACAACCACCCACAACTCAGAGAGAGCTGCCGATCAATGCAGCACCAAATATGTAAACTTGGTGCAACAAAGTTTGTCTAAGGCAGCAGATATAATTAACTTGACTTTTTAATTTGAACTTATTTATTTTGAAGTCCATTTGCATGGCTTCTTCCCCTCTTTAATCCCTCATTTTGCCCCAAGCTTCGAAGACAATGACTCATGCATGCTCATCGTGTTCCTCACAGCCAAATAACATTATATCTGTTTCTGTAGTCTGCATTGGACTTAGGTGGATTTATTTTTATAGATTATTGCAGATGTATCAGTATTCATATGTTTGTCAGCACATACGTAACAAAAAATGGCTGTACAGAAATGCCAAAGTAAGTTTGAGGTTTTTTAGTGTCACCATTACACAGGTTCGCTTGTCCTCCAGAGAAGACTGACCCTGACAAATTGCTCGCATAACGTACTTGTGGATTGATTGAATGAATGTATTCTTAATATGTTTTTTTCCATGCTTCCTCTCTTTCCACAGAGTCTTGATCTTTGAGGACAAAGCCAACGGCGCTCCCTGCAAACCTGAAGGACCCCCTCCAAAGCGGGACATTGCCAGCCTGCCTTAAGCATAGACATCAGCCTCCGGACTGCTGGCGGAGCAGAGGGACCATCTGCGATTGCGTGAAATCTCTTTACATGTGGAGTGTCGTATTAGTGTGGGACCAGTGATTACAGATGTTATTTTGTGATATACGGTGTGTGCAAGGTGTCTGTTTTTTGAAGGACTGAGCCCACAACTCACTAAACTATGTTCACTGTGAATATTGTCATTCATTTTGTTTTCCTTTATTAAAATGTAGCATTGGTAGTTGACATATGTAATAAATTAAATTTTGTAGTAAGTGTTTCATGGTTATATTTTAAGGGAAGACTCAAAAATTTTCCAGAGGCGGTTTTTCCTTGCTTGTGTTTTTTTGTTTCTTCGTTTTAATGTGAGGGTAGGATGCTTTTGGAGAAGCACAAGGAAAAGAAGCATTTTTTTTCCAACACATTTTTTGCACTGTCCTCAGTGGTCTTGGATGGTTTCCTGCCAGGCTAATCTTGGCCAGCTTCTTGCTTTAGATCAGGTGCCAGAGATTACAGGCCCAGCCCATTTCCTCTGGGTCAGAGTCACCAGAATACTGATCTGGAATCAGTAACTCAGTTATCATGATCCTGAAAACATATTTTGTAGATCACTGTACTGCTGTAGGTTTTAAATATTAACTCACACTAGCTAAGAGAAGAACAAGCGATCATGTTGACCATGTGATTTTTCAGTTTCAGTACTTGGCTTGAGGAACAGCAAATGGGACTCAGTTTTAGATCTGTAAGCTTAAGCACATTAGTTTTGGAAGGAGTGTGATTTACAGCCACATGAGCATCACAAATGTACATAATAGACTTCACACAGTACAATCATATTCTTTCCAAGTGCCTCAACATGCAGATACTGTAGAGCTTAAACACAGATTGAAAAAAGGAGGGAGTGCACACGAGTGTTCGGTTCAAGAAGTCCTCTTCGCTCACGATTTCCAGGAAACCATGAAGTAATGCTCTTTATTTAGTGAGACAGTTTTAAAGGTGTTTGTTGAATTATATTGAAATAATGTGTTTCCACAAAGTTCTGAGTGAGTGAATTTTTAAATGTAGTTTCTATATGTTTTCCCTTACAGTTTTTTTTTATGTCACAGCGAGGGTTGAACCTGTTTGCAAACTGATTTGTTTCACCTGTATTCATCTTGCAAGTCATATATGTATTATTAATTTCTCTGTTTCTCCCCCATAATTTTTTCACCAGTCATCCCTCACTGTTGACTGGGGTTCATTGTCCTGTGAATTCTGTATTTTGTGCCTCAGTGTTTGTCTCTCCATTTTTAAATTTTCCTATCTCACTCTATTTACTGTGAATTTGGTACTTGTAGTATTTTTAACCCATTTAACACAACTACCTTTTATGTTATTTCGTTGTCAGCCTGATATATATATATTACATCTTTTAATGTTGTTATGATGCACATTGTTTGCAGACACCAAAGGAATTAAAATTCTTCTGACACTCACCTATTAGGTTTTGAATTGTTTATTGCAGTAAAGGAGAAGTCGTTTAAATTCTGAACTAATTTTAAAACATGTTGAAAACTGACAAGTTGAACAAGTTTACCATGCATAGCAGTGTGTTTATTTCAGGTTAAATATTATTTTTGTCACTAGTTAACACCAGTGTTTGTTCAGAACTTATTACATAATGTGTTTATTGCAGTAGATGATGTACTACACTTGGAGGGAGATTTGGTCACAAATGCAGTAATTATATTTACTGGAGCCCCTTGTCTTGTACAGTGAAGGTTGCAAAGAACTCCACTTATTTTCTTTGTAATATTGCTTTCATTCCATATTATTTCTCATCCACTGTACTTTATGTGCGTGCAGCTGTATGCATACATACTCTTGAGCAATAAAATGTTGTCATGAAAAAGTAAATAGCTGCTGAAAATTGTTTGATTATCTGCACATGAAGGTCATTCACACTCATGTTTCTTTGGGAGAGCTGGTGCTTGCGTGTGGAACAGTGTAAGCAATACTTTAACAAGCATGCTAACAGGTGGAGCCTGTGGGATTATATTAAGTGCCTCTAATTAATAAGATAATCACTGTTGCATGTAATAAACTGTCAGAAGCTTATGTAAGCACAGAGGAGTGCAGATTCTCGTGAAGAAAAACAACCAGCCAGATTAGAGTTCTTCTTCCATGTTAGGTCAAAGTGCCATCACATTTCTGCGGTAATATTTCACTCCCTTCACTCTCATTCAAAAACTGTGTGTCATCAGTCTGCCTCTGCAAGTGTGTCTTCAGGAAATATTTATCATAGTCACTGACTCACTTGTTTTATTATCTTGATAGTTATTGCAGAGTCTTTACTGGCATTCAAAAGATGAATCATTCTCAGTTTTGTTGTCATGAACAGCTCATGGCTGACATACTGTAGCCATGAACACATCAGGTCACAATCCTGGTCAGTATCTGCTGCCCTACAGACACGCTGCCATCTACTGGTCACTTACAGGAGATGAGCGAGATATTTGGTGGTAATATGTAAGTGGCAGACTGCTTAAATCAACGGTAAAGCACAGTCTTATATAGATACAGAGAACATCGCCTCCATTAGTGATTCAAACACTGCAAATTTAATAATTATATTTTAATATTAAAGTGTGATACCTCGTCTTTAATGAGCTAGAAGTGATAAGAAAGCAGAATAAATGTCCAAATATCCAACTTGCTGTAGGGCTTCATTTGGATCATTATCAGCAGACAACTTTAATTTAATTATAATGTCAAGTACAAACAGAAAATGTCAGCTATAATTGGGCCCATTTGCAAAACAGATCAAATTACAATCTGGTTCAGATAAAAAATACTTTGGAGAAATACGAACTCATTTACTCTCAAAGCTATGAAGGGTCTTTCTGCTTGAATCAGCAATCCTGTTTCTGCCATTAGGGTTATCATAGGTGGGTCAAGACTTAAAATTTTTAACAGGAAGCCTGAATAACAAGCAGGAAGTGAGCAGTTTGAAAATAGTAGGCATTTAGGAGGCAGTGCGGGTCTAATGAAAGACACAGTTGAGTTGCATTATGGGAAATGTGGGATCCAGCTAGTGTGTTTAGAGCTTGACTTATACTACGGACAAAAAGGAGGGATATCTTGGCTCCTGCTACTTTGATTTTGCCCTTTTTTTGTTTAAATCTATCTCTTTATGACTTCCACAACTTCACTGAAGAAACCCATTCAATTTGTATGCTTTAAATCATTTTCAAGCTCTTTGAAATTTTAATCTTAAATTAAAACAAAGCCTTGATCAGTAGTAACATGCAGGGAAAAAAGTTCTCTCACCAGGTTGCCACACGCATCATATTATATATGTATTTCAACTGAAGAATATTTCAGAATATATGTGGGTTTATCTCACCTACCCTAAATCTACTTAGAATGTCTCTAAATTAGTGTTGATAATCCATCTTTGTAATTGTTTGATTTATGCTAAATGAGCAGCTCATTCTCTTATTTAAGTTATCTGACAAACTAAATGAATAAATTGCAACTGTGAAACTGAAAAACAACCACAAGATGTTGCCACTGAGAAGACTTTGGGTGATCATATCTGTGGGTTTCTGAAAGTGAAGAAACAGAAACAAACTACTGAGATTTTTCCATACATTTACCTCAAATCATAAAACTCCAAATGAGGAATAAGAGCAGAGACAGAACTAAAAAGACCTGTCTTAATGTTTTAAACTAACCAAAATCATCTTTGGCCCCACAACAATGAAACTATCTGTATATATTTTTGAAATTTTGTCAGTGTCTTTTCATCTTAAAGTGCATCAAACTAAGCACATACACACAAACTTTAACTAAGTGTCATCGATGAGGACTTTTGCCCCTAACTGTTAATTCCACACAGACCTCTCGGGGGAGTCATAGTAACTGTTCACCAGGCCGTTCTTTCTGTGATAGTCACTCACTGACAGAGTGGAACCTGCTTTTGTTTACCCTGTACTTTGAATCATGCTTTGGGTTTAGAAGAAAATTAAATTTTTTATAGGTTTTTTTTTAAAAAAAACCCTAAAGTACATTATGTCGTGCCTCATTGTGCTTTGGGGTATAATTTGAGAGGCTTTGAGGGTGTTTGGTCATCTATTACTGTCACCAAGCAGCTCTTCACATCCTGACGGGCTGATTGTTATTCAGAGCGAGTTAAGGAGGATTCTAAGTCTTCCAGCTCTTAAGATACAGTAAGAGTGGCTTTATTCAAAATAAAGAAACTCTGTTTCTCATAATAACTAGCGGCGCAACTCTCTGGAGACGGATGAGTCTCCTTACAGCTCGATCCTGCTAAATGTTCACCTTCAAAACTCCTGCAGTTTCCAAAAATGGAATAGAATGTAAAAAGAAGAATTGCATAACACAATAACAACACAATGAAAAGAGATTTACTGCTCTAGAGACCAAGATTCATTCTGATTCATTTTTGGCATTCCTTTCCACCATTAGCATGGAGTTTGTGCAGCATGAAATGTGGTTCAGCAGTCATTTTTTTCTTAACAAAGTTTAACTCCTTAATCTTAGACAAAGAGCTGCTGTTCACGTCTCAAGCCACCTGCACCTATTTATGGAAACAAAAGGCCTGTGTCATTTAAAATAAGCAGTATACTGAGACATCCCGTTCAACTTAACCAACACATTTACATAGTTTTGTGACCAAGCCTGAGGGCAAATCCAGAAATCCAGTCAAGAAATGTGATTCCTTGTTGAGACCCACGTGAACACTCTGGCTCTTATCAGGCCCCTACAGTTTTATCAGACTTATACCAACAAGTTTGGTCGAGTTTGCTCTGATTTGTCTTTGTAGAAAACAGTAAAGAACTGGTCAACAGTGTCATACTCATATGAAATTAGGAAGATGTATGTCAGACACACGAGAGAATTTACAGATTCTTGAGTGTTTTTTTTCTTATTAAAACATAATTCGGGAACAAAAATGTTCGCAACCTCAGCAGTCTGTGTTAAGTATTACAGCAGAGATGTCATTTAGGAAGCATAACAGTAACATAATGGGTTGAACAAGAAACTTTAATGTCATAGTTATTGTGTGACCTAAAAAAAATGAATCTAAGATGAATGAAGCTTTGCAAACACCAGTTTGGTTCTCAATAATGTTTACAGTAAATGTTGCACATATTCTAAAATTGATCCATAATGTGTGACAGAATCACAAAACAATTTTTCAAGAAACTTAACAGAGCTAAGGGCAGATGCCAGAAGAAACGGGTGGTACAAAACACTAGTTATAGTTTTATTTTCTATGCCTTGCCTCAGACATTTACAAGGTCATAAATGAACGTGTAAAGTCAGTCTGACTGATAAAGAAACAGCCCACAAAGGGCACTACAATGCCTGGTTGATCAACAGTTTCCACAGTGCTGCCTACTTTCTCTGTAAACAATTAATGTTACATTTTGTTCATTTGTCCATGTTTGCTACGGGCATTGTGTTCCGTTCAGCCACTTTTTTGGAACCGTCATTGCAAAAGTTTTGAATTAGTTTTGATTCTTATTAATTAGGTAGTGCACATTTCCTCTCTGTTCACTCTGTGATCCTAATTTTTCAAAATAGCAATACACCTTTTATACTCCAGGCAAAACCACCAAGTTACATTCATTTAATGCCTCTACTCACACCACGATTGAGGAATTTACAGGGCGCAGTGAAGGCAACACATTACGTCGCCTACGCTTCTGACGAATCGCGCAGGAGCCGGGGCGCCTCCCACCATCTGTACGGAACAGAGCCGCTAGAGTACAGACGCACACAGCGGAGTACAGACCATCTCTCCCCGCAGCTAGCTAACCCCGCAGCAAGGCCACTGCGGGAAGATGGCGACGGAAAAAACGAAACATGAAGGAAGAGTTAAGATTGGACATTACATTCTCGGAGACACACTCGGAGTGGGGACATTCGGGAAGGTTAAAGGTACGCACGACTGTCTTCGCGCTTCTGCATCCTGCCAACTGAAAGATAGCGGCAACGGGAGCTTTTAGCTTAGCGGCTAATTTAGCTTGCTGTGAAAGCTAACTTGTCGCAACGTCAGGAAGGTAACACACTTGTTGTCCGGCTAGTTAACTCAAGCTCAACTTGTTTTTGGCAAACGTGACGTGTTTGGGATGTAGCTTGACTTCCCAGCGACGGTCATTCAATGCAAGAATTACCACATTAGCATGTATTAGCTAGTAGCCAGCCACTTATATTCCAGTCAGCGTCGGCTGCGTTGAGAGCTGCCCAGCGCCACAAGTCGCTTGTCAAGACGGACACCGGGAAGTAAACCCTCTCGGTATCAGCGGTAGCTGGGAAACACGTCAGTTTGGAGCATTTGCCTCCCCAGGTTGTGCCGTTTTATTGCCCTTCTTCCTCAACACAATAGAGGAAAGTTTAGCACCTCAGCAACACATTTGATCTCAGCTCTGCCCTCCTTTTCATGTGTGTTTGCCTTCTAGTCATTAGTATTTCTAGATGTGTGTGGGGAGGGAGTGGGGCAAACGCAGCCGAATCTACGCCCAGTGTTGTCAGTCCAGAGGGCGGTACGTGCAGTATGTAAATACCGTATATAGCGTTGCTTGCACAAACAGCTAATTGTTTAAAATGCCTGTTGAATTTCAGTAAGCATCTGCTTGTATTTGCTCACCTTTTATGTTCAGTCGTGCCCGATGTGAACGTTAAAGGCTAAAACCTCCCTTGACTGTTTCTGTTTCCCCATATGGTACCTTTTGTCACCAAGGAACGCATGATTAAGTCCCAGTACACCAAATGAAGTGAGTCAACCAGGCCCTCTCCTAAAACAAAAAAAATTAAAAAGAAAGAAAAAAAAAAGAGAGAACCAGCACTTGCTTTGTTTAGAAAGGTTGTTTCCCAGTGAATCATCTCTTTCTGTTGCTGTTACTGTTCTTGTATACTATATAACCACAGTACACTACAATTTTCACTCTTTGAGACAACTGGAGACTTGGTTAATACCTTACTACCAGCACAATGGGTAAATCAGTAGCTGCCATTTACCAAATCCAATGGGCTGCAAGTGTGCCTCCCCTGGACTGCATCCTTGTGGTGGATGTGCTTGTGCACTCCTGTGACCCTGAAGTTTGTGTAGGATGGAGTTTTATACCCCTGGCAGGTTCAACTTAACCGGGCAGATCAAGGGAGAGCGGATATGGGGTGTGAGATTAACTTCCCCACCCTGGAAAAAAGTGCAAGTTTCAGAAACTTTGTTGAATGAAACCAAATCACCACGCCAAGCCTGTGCTCACTAGAGGAGCAAAGGACTAAAGTAATTATGTGACAGTTTTTAAAGTATGGTAGATTTGCTTTGATATAACTAGGGAATTCCTTCTGTCACTGCTGCTGATCCCTGCAACATCAGTCATGGTTCAGCCTGCGCGCTGCTGTCAGCTTCAGGAAATGGCCCGCCTGTGAGCTGAGTGGTTTGATGGTTTTTCCACAGAGTAGAGGGTGCTTTCTTGTTTTGCGTTGTTCACATTTATCTTACTTGACCTGGCATCATCATCACAGAGAATGCTTATGACTGGTGAATCTGGGAGTGGAGGATTTGTAGTTTTTGAACAATTAGTATTAGCAGCAGGGATGGAAAAAAAGATTATAGTAGGTCATAATGTTTACTGTCAGACTGTGCTCCCTTTTTTTTTTTTTTTTTACTGGTTCCCACATATCCATTTTTATGGGGAAATGGGGGTTAAATACTTCTACTTTATATCTGCCAAAGCAGGTTTATCTCAGTTCCTAAAAAGTTTTCATCTAATATTAATGGAAGTTTAATTATTATTGTTCTGTTATGCTTATCTTCTGTAATTGCTGTGTTGTTGTTGTTGTTGTTTTTTTTTCTTTTCTATGTCCTGGGTTGTACTCTGTAATATTCCTGTGTGCTCATTTTGTTTTATCCTGCAGTGGGCCAGCATGAGCTGACGAAGCACCAAGTGGCGGTGAAGATCTTAAACAGGCAGAAGATCCGCAGTTTGGATGTGGTGGGAAAGATCCGGCGGGAGATCCAGAACCTGAAGCTTTTCAGGCATCCTCACATAATTAAACTGTAAGTCCTAGATTACACCCTTCTCGCTGCTCCATAATCCCCCTGCCGCCACATTAATGCCACCCACTGAGCTATTTCCAGGCTTTGATGGTGTGTTTTAGAATACATCCATCTAGGACAATATCTGTCTGACCCAGTCTCCTGTGCTCCACTCCTCGGTTTTATTGCTTGTTTTGGTTATCCTTTCTGTTGACCCTCCATTTTAATGAAAAAAGTGCTTTATCACAGTCGTCCATGATGCCTTACTGCATGACCTTGTCTTAAATTTAGCATTCACTTTCAATGTATTTACAGAACTGTGGACATGATGTCACCTCTCATCTAATTTTTTTAAAGCAAACATGTTATTTTTTCTGTTTCAAATAGTTTATGGCGCTGCTGAGCTAACAACATCTGCATGTGTTGATGCAGTCAGAAACATAACTGTCTGGTTTTAAATGAGTCACTGATTCACTTCAGAATCTGAACTAGCTGTGATCAATCAGAGTTGCTGTTTTTGCATTAACGCAAAGGTGCGTCGGGCAGTAATGGTAATATCTACTAGCCTGAGGTAAACACTTCATTTGGCTGCACAAAAATGCAGTTGGGGTTAAACTGTTGCCGAAAGAACCACTGATCTAAAAATAATACAGTTAGAAAATTGCGGCAGTCTTTCCTGCTCGGTTTGTGAATGTCCACAGGCTGCAGCAGTGCCACATTCAAGGGGTTGTTAAGCTAACCGGGAGGTGCGGCTAATTGCCTGAAATACCAGCTCCATGTCATGCATGCACAAGAATGTAAACTTTGCTTTGTGTGTGTGTGTGTGTGTGTGTGTGTGTGTGTGTGTGTGTGTGTGTGTGTGTGTGTGTGTGTGTGTGTGAGAGAG
>JAQFJA010000011.1:18461530-18472302 GCA_029874485.1 Naso brachycentron | reverse complement strand
GGTTTGGTAGTTTTTTGTTTTTTACTGTTGGATGGTCAGTGTTGTTCTTTCCGCCTGTTTCCAGTCTATATGCTGAGCTAAGCTGGCCGTAGCTTCATTTTTTGACCTACAGACATCAGAGTGTTATCGCTCCTCTCCTCTGATTCTTGGCAAGAAAATGAATAAGCATTTTTTCCCAAAATGTTCTTTGAAATTTTTATTTTCACTCTCATGACCTTAACCGTAAACTTAAATCCCACAATTTAAGACTACACTCCCAGAAACACACCCCCACACACCCCCACACACTAGCAGGTTTTAATAATTTATTTTCTGTCTGTAGGTGTTACTTCCTCATGTTATGGCCCCACAGCTCCACACTCTGGTAGCATTTTAATTAGAAATACAGGCCCATGACAGAAATTCTGAAAAAAAAGCAGGCTGACTTTGCAAATAGCCTCCCTCAAATTGCTCCTGTGGAAAAATAGCTGACACACATTTGGCTGATAATAAAAGCCTAGTGGTGCAAAAACAAGACCTCACAGACTGTATGTCTCTGTACTTTCTGTAATTTACGTAGGGGGTCATTGCCAAAACCTCTTGTGAATTTCAGGTAATGACAAGTTTGAGCAGTTTAAGGGAGAATCAGGGAGGAAGTGCATGTTGTAAAGATCAGGGGTTTTATCAAGGTGAAGCAGTGATGTCATGATGACTCAGAGAGATCAAATACAGAGATAGTAAGCTGAGCTCTCATCATGGAGGGCCATAAACTGTTCTCTGTGTCGGGCGGGACCGATGGGAAGAGATCGAAAAATGTTTTTTACAGCACTCACTCACACAAAGCTGTCACCAGAATCTTCAGGACTAACGGGCAATTTGAGAGAGGTTTGAAGTTGTCGGCGTAATCACATCCTCACTGGGTAATTTATTCAAGACATGTTATAGTGGGATCATGTGTCAAGTGTCGGCTCAATGGAATATTTTAATGGTTTAACAGCTAGAAAGAATAAATAAAAACACCATAGAATAAAATATGTAAAAAGCATAATGTGGCATTGCTAATTTATGCTATAATATGCCTCTTTCTACAAACCCTCATGAAACAATATAAAAATCTGTATTCATTTCTTCCATGAACCTGATCAAATAATGGGCATAAAATATTATTTTTTATTTTTAAACAAATATGGTTTCATTAGGCAGAGTGGTGAAATAAAACTACTGCAAGTACGTACTTGGATACAATTCTTTAGCACAAATTTGATGTACTTGTACATGTGTATATGTATATGTCAGTTCCTTGGCAGTTCAACAGTTTAGTGGCCTGGTAGTCAGAGTGTCCACCCTGAGTTTGGGAGGTCACAGTTCAATACCTGGCTGAGTCATACCAAAGACCGTAAAAATGATATCCGATGCCTCCCTGCTTGGCACTTAGCATCGAGGGTTGGACTGGGGGTAATTTCCTGCGACATACTAGCGTCATGGTCAAGGAGTGTTCTTGTACACCAAGCTGCCTCATGCCAAAAGAAACAGGGGTTCGGCTCCTGGCCTTTGGACTTCAATAGCCTCCAAAGGTTTGCTTATTTACCTTTACAGTTCAGAGCAAAATGCTACTCATCTTACTACATTTCCTTTGTAATAATTTTACAAAGGAGGATTTTTCTTAAAAAATTCAAGTTTATAAAATATTACATTTTGTTATAGATGAACATTAAACTGTTTCAAACTGGCTCCATCCACAACAATAAAGTGAGCAACAGTAAACAACAGTAAAAGTCAGCAATACTTATATATATATATAGTACTAATATATACTTGTGATATTTTTACGTGAATTCCTCTGATTGTACTTACCAGTTTTGCTATATCAAAATGAATGTCATTAAAATGTCATTCTTTATTATTGCCACTAGAGGGAGCTGTGGGTCTGACTATAGAAATGCATTTCCTGCACTCCTACTGTATGTGCAACAAACTAAACAGCTGCCCACATAGTTTAAACCAAAAGCAACCCTCTATTCATTAACAAAACAGATGACATTTGGTTACATTGACCCACTTTCTATTTTTCTGCTGTGTCATCCCTGAATTTTACATTAGTATTGCAACACTTGCACTTCTTTTTAAGTAAAACCTCTCTGGAATCCCAATGTTGCTCTGCTCTTTTAAATCAGAGCTATAGTCTCCTGGGATCGTTACCAAAAAGCCATTTCACCTCTCGACAGCCAATAGCACCAATCCTTTCTCAGTCTCGGCAGGAGATCACTTAGTGAAGTGCAGATTAGAAGGTAATGGAGGGAGACTATTGACTTTGAATGACTCTGCCTCTTTTACTGAGTGAGTGTCAGCCTGAAAAATATGACAAGCTTTATCCTGAGCTATCAATTGAAAGGAGAAAAGATTCTGGTTGCAAAGATGTACTGAGTCTTAAAAAGCCTAGCACACATCTGGTCTGTATGGAGAACGATGTGTTCTTTTCATGTTCATTGAATTAAAAGTCAGCTTCCTTAATCTGCAGGCTACATGTTCTTTAAGAGGTATGCTTAACATAAGATAAGAGTAGTCAGCCATCTGTGAGGCATACAGCACTGCTTTGAGCTAAATGCTAAAGGGCAGCATGCTAACATGCTTCAATAATGCTAACATGCTGATGTTTAGCAGGTATAACATGCACCAGGTTTACTATTAATTTCCTGTGTTAGCATGCTTTGCTAACTAGCACTTAACACAAAGTAGGCCTATAGCTGAGGATGATGGGAATGTCATCAGCTTTACACATGAAATTTTTTGACCTGAGGATGGCGATAGAGAAAAGTTACGAGATCATCAAAGTTATTACATCCTGTGGGAAGCATTGTATGCCCCAAATTGAATTGCAATCCCTCCGATATTTCTTGAGACATTTTATTCAATGCCACCGACATCAACCTCATGCAAGCATTGACAGGAAAGTCAGGGAAGCAATATATTTTAAAAATGATTAAGATAAATCATCTGGTAATCATTCATTTTGTGCCTAGCCATAGTAGTTTTGAGACATTTTACTGGATATATGAAATGCTTGATCTGCTGGAGGCGCTAGAAGAGAACATTAGGGCATAACTAGTATCATAGGATTCATCCTCTGGAACAGACAAATATACATTTCATTGCAAATCCATCCAGTAGATGTTAAGATATTTCAATTTTCCAAAGTGTCGGACAGACCGACTTTGCCACCATCATGGCTAATAATCTTCAGTGAGCCGTCTGGTTTGGTGAAATCCAGGCAGCCATGTTCTGTGCTCAGTATTTGCCCAAATCAGGCACACAGCAGGGTTCATCCAGTTCACACACACCAGACACACACCACTGCTGCTCCCAGTGTTACTGTTGCTTGTCTTTGTGAGTCTTGTCCAGCAAAACAGGTCAGACATTGTTTACTTCCTGATATATTTTTTAGTTTAATGCCTGGAAACATTGCTAGATGGGACCAGGTTTTACATTAACAGAAAGGTAAATCCCGCTAATCATATACTGAACACTGTTCCGTGTAGAAGGTCAGGAGTGAACGTGTAAAACTCTGCTCATATGATTGATTGAACTCTCTGCCTCACTTCCTCTCCGCCTCTCCGTTTTTGTCTCTGTAAGTCAATTGCATGTTCAGACACCCACGCACTTTCTCTCTCTCTCTCTCTCGCAGACACGCAAACACACAAAGACACACACAGACACACACACACATGTATGCACACATAATGGGCTTGACACATTGGTGTTGTCAGCTCAGCGGGGTGTTGGCTGGCCCAGAGAGATACCACAGAGATACCAGGCAAGGCAGAGCGAGGGACTCCTCAGTGATAATGTCTGTGCACCTGTGCTTTCCTCTCTGTGGTGATATCTTGTCCTTGTGTTTGCTTCCAGACCTATTTTCCTTAGTTAAAGCAGCATCTATTGATATCTATAGAAATCTATAGAAAATCAGCTATCCTTCATTTTCTTGGTTGCTTTAGAGATGTTTTTAATTTGCGTATCAACCTTTCTCAGTATGATCAGTCCTATTTGTCACACGTCGCACATGTGACTGTGTCGCTGCTGGGTGATGGCATGTGTTTGTTTGTGCTCGTATGACCTTAATGAAATGTTTTTAATTACACCTGAGCTTCTCCTGGCAAGTTAGAGCTCTGTAAAGATTTATAGTGGTTACAGTAACTAAAATGTCTCTTATTGCAATTAATATTAATTTTAATGACTGTAATGTGCCATTTTGAACATTATGTGCAAACTCTGCACAGGAGGAGCCAGCAAGCAGCACTATCTCTCTCTCTTTCTCTCTCTTTCTCTCTCTCTCTCTCCAGCTGCAGCACCATGGCAATAAGGTCTTATTTGTGGCCTCTTGCCAAGTCAGGGCAGATGGCTGTCACCATGCCAACAAATCATGAAAATAAACCCTGTCATATCAGATACTATCATGCTGCTTTGTAGATAATTGTTAATAATACATTGATTTAAGGTATTTTTGTGTGTCTTAGACAGATTTTTACAGTCCCTAGTCTAGTCTAGTGTTAGCATTTGTTTTGGGAGAGAGTGAAAGAAAAACCCCAGTTATTTGCACAATACCAGTTTGGCCATAAACACAAAATACTGAAATTGTCTAAAGGAAAATGTCCTCCTGCTTCCAACCGTAGATGGTAAAGAAAGAGAACAGCGGATCAATCAGGCTTGTAAATAGCAAATCTTCTCATACGGTCTGTGTGCTGTAAAGCGTTTCGAAACGTTTGCTCTGACTGAGCAGACGGGGCAAAGGCATTTCAAAAGATAGGATAATAGTCTTCAGTCTCCTCGCCAATCTTTTTTGTGTTGTGAGACATCGGTATTAAATTTAGACTGCTTCATAACCAGTTAAAAGTTCCTCCTTGAGATTTTAAGGCACTGGCATTGTATCAGTAGTCGGCAACAGCTGATAAACAAAGTTACATTTCCAGAATCTGTATCAGGAAGGAAAAAATCATATCGGAACATTTAATAATTAAAAACATAAAACAGCACTGCAACAATGAGGAGCAGACAAAACTTAACTCAAAACAAGTTCAAAAACTTTTAAAGCTTCAGTGTGTAGAATTTAGTGACATCTAGTGGTAAAGTTGCAGATTGCACCCGACTGAACATCCCTCTACTTACCCTCCACCTCCAAATTTTGTGTGTTTTTTCTTCACAGTGACCGCAACACTTGTGAAACACTCAAAAGGCTGTTTAGCCCACTTTTGTCCATCTGGGCCACTGTAGAAACATGATGAAACATGGCAGTGCTACACCTAACTCGGAAATTTAAAAAGATCAATAGAAACAGAGTCAATGTGAATTAGAATCTCTGAAGCAGGTGTTACAATGAAGTAACTCCATCAGAAACACTTCCTCATTACTGTAGGTTGAATGCCAATTAGCAGCGTTTGCCAGCTGAAAGAGATGTGGCGAGCGGCACTTTGATACATGAATTTTCAAAGCGGCACAACGAGGAAACAAAGAGAGCTCTGACAAAGCAGATGCATTGTTGAAAACAGCTGTGAATTTATTTAAAATGAGAAAAACAAAAAACATTTAAAACATAACAACACAATCAACAATGTAAAAGACTGACAACTCACTTTGGCTACATCACTTTCTAATAAGTGTTCACATCATTCTTGCCTGACAAAAACTTGTCTGTATGTGTATATTTATAATTCTTTCTCTTTATTGTCTGTCGTCTTTTGTTTCCATGCTGAATAAATCTCTTCCACATTAGTCAGTGTGTCTCACCCCTTTGTTGTCTTTAGACGTGACCTGAGGCATCACATGATTTGATGTTTTGTAAGACCCAGAAGGGTTTAAGGGTTTTGAATTATTAAAATCCCTCCATGTTCATTTTTGAACTGCCTGTCCACACATACACACAAATGCATGAGCGCAAGCAAAATCCTATGGTGATCTTATCCATCAATCCTCCCCCAAAAACAATACACTCACACACACACGCTCATCCCATCCATGTCTGGGAGACTTTCGGTGGCAGCCTGTTGTATTTTTAATGCCTCCTTTCTTTCTCAGCTGTGTGTGATGAATGTTTGATTCGACCTCCCGTGGCCTGAGGAGAATAAGACCACGGCCGGCCCACCAGGCCAACAGGGGCCTTGAAATATTCACATGCAGGAGCTGCTGAGTGAACTCCTGCTCCTGATAGCCTTTTTAAAGTCAATAACACACCTGCAGTGACCCCATCCACCGAAGGGAAATCCACTGTGAAATTCAGGGTTTGTGTGTGTGTGTGTGTGTGTGTGTGCGTGTCGGTGAGTGTGTTTGCTTTACGTTTGTATCTTTGCATCCTGTTTCTCTGTCAGATTTGTGACGTTTGATCTCGCAACAGTCGGCTGCAGTTCTAACGTCTGTCTGCTTCCACAAAGTGCAAAGTTTCAGCTGCTTCTTCAGATTATCCTCCTGGGAAAACTGAACATCTTTCATGTTTACATCATAAGATAGAATAGCTTATTATTCACTGCCAGCTGCATTTAGCATCTACACACACTCAGTTTCCTCTCTAATAAAATATGGCAGACTGGAATGCTGTGATCTCCCATCTTTTCATTTTCTATCCATTTGTAGATGTTCCACTTTAACCTCCCTCTGATTTCATATTTCTTTTATGTGAAAACTTGCTTTTGTTAAAAGGAATCTTTCCACAATCAAGGTGCGTTTTTAAGGGTGAATCTCCATATTAACTGTAAGGGACCAGCCAGGTGAATACAGTGAACAGATATCAATAAGTCGATCATCTCTGAATATGAAAGAAAGGGGTCAGAAGTCAAACATTTCATGCATTTATGGGGGTGCTTGCTTGGGTCAATGTTTGGGTCAGTTTTGTCAGTTTGCAATTTTAATTTGTCGATGTGCATTTGTTAAAATTGAGCAGTAAGGATCCATCCGTCCGTCTGTCTATTTAAACCTTATAAACAATAAAACAAAGTAATTTCAGCAATATTTTTACTGTATTGATCAATTAGTGATGATACTCTGCATCAAATAACCTGGCTGTGAATTAGATTACTTTGACTTGGTATCATATTAAATTAGTCTAATTAATTGAACTTTACTTAACAAAACTTACATTTGATTAAATAAAGCTTCATTTATATGCCTGGAGGTTTAAGGACTTGGTGCTGACCATTATCTGTTCTTGTTTCTATAAACTCCTCCAGTAAAGCCATTAAATTGTTACCTAATAAATAGTCATCTCTACTTTATATAAGCCTAAGTTCTAAAGGTTTTTGATTCAATATTTAGGTTTTAATATTGCACACTGGAACTTTACTGTATGTGCAAAACTGCAGCATAAAAAGTGGAGTAAAAAGAAATCGGCAAGGGAACAGAATTCCATTAGACCTCTGAATCTTTGTGTCCAATATGAAAACAAAGCAAACATCACACCAGAGTGTTCAGTTGGAATTAGTAAGAGATGATCAACTGTCAAACAAATGCTGAAACCCATTCTTTCTCATAAAGCAACAAGCAACTTAACATCTTTCATTAGACCCTCTATACTCATATCAGCCAAACATCACCAGTTTGTAACACAGGCTGTTTAGTTCTCCTGATGATGATAATGTCGACGGAGTGACTTTTTGTAAGACAGCATGACTAGTGAGTCAGCATTCACAGTTTTTGCGTGTAAAATTGGATGCAGAAAAGCCTTTTTAAAAGTGTTTTTTTAAGCGTCTCCAGTCTCCGAACCCCTTTGCTCGTCTTGAATCCTTTTCTGGGCCTCACAGCTTTTGAACAGTTCAGTTTTTGAGATGCTGAGAGTGGATCTATCTGCATTATCATCATCAGTGATGTCTTTCTCCACATCAGACCCTGAAAAATCCCTCTTGAAACCAGAGAACGAGCCTTTTAAATCTAGTCTCTGTTGCAGGGCTTCAAATAGTGCTCAAAAATACTTCAATAGCTGTGGCCTGTAGCTGTTTAATTGTGTGTTAGTAATGAGTAACAAGTGCTAAGGACTTCCAATGCCGATGAACATGTACAATCCAAAGCGTCAAATCTGAGTGACTTCCGGAGGCGTTTGATTCGTTGCGGATGACATCAGCTGTGGAGTGAGTGTGCGAAAAAAAAAAAGAGAGAAAAAACGGCGCCCTCTTCTCTCCCCGGTTACCGAATATGACACAATGTCTGCTGGTATAAAAAGCTAGGGCCACTCCTATCAAGGCTGCACTTGTATGTCTGGAGAGCACGCCGGTGTTCTGCAGCACATAAAGGGAGGAGGCTGCTGCTTGGGGTCCTGCGCTCGTATACTGGAGATACGACAGAGAGAGAGAGGCAGAGGAGAGGATGGCCACCCTAGTAGAATCTGCAGAAATGGAGACTTTAGGCGTTCAAAGCAACACCGGGGCGTCCCCGACATCCTCCAGCCCCTCGCAGCACTTCAACGACAGCAAATTTTACCTGCTGGTGGTTATCGGGGAGATCGTAACGGAGGATCACCTGAAGTGTGCCATTGCGGACATAGAGAAAGGTAAGATGGAGCTGCGCGAGGTGGGTGGAGGCCACCGGAGGCTCAACTTCGCATCTGCAGAACAACTTGAACAGAGATGTGCAGCTCAGAAGTTCCTCTTATATCTTTGACAAGTCACGCAGTTTGTTGATGCACCTGTTTGTACCGCTGGATTTTTACGCACGATGCATCAGCGAATTACGCACAAATTAATGAGTCGTTAACAAGATCTGAAACTTATTTATTGAGCTTCTGTCGCATAGAAATGTTGTTATATATGAAGAGATGACGAAAGGCCCTGCCGGAAGCTAATTTATAGCCAATTTTCCATCTTTTGAACCACAGGTAGGCCCAACCTTCCCTGCCTCCCACCCAGTGTTTAAGTCAGTGCGAGTGTTTTTCCCCCTCTATCATTAATGTCCATAGGCCTTGTTGTTGTCATCCACACACGTGGACCAGGTCCTCTTATTAAGCTGTCAGCAATTATTCAGCATTTAATCTGGGCTATGCGTCAGTCACATCGCATTGCTTTGGCTCCGGTGCAGCTGCGTGTTTGTCCCTCAGCAGCTTGGCAGCGTATAATCAGGTGCGTCAGGCTTTTGTTTCTGGGTCCCACGCATCAGTTTAGAGCCAGGAAGAGACAGCGAGGGTTATACAGCACCTCTGCTGCCGCTGTGAAAGAAAGCTTCGCAGACAAAGCCGAATAATTCTGCTTTTATGACAGAAATGACGGCCTGCGTGTGATAACGGGAGAGTAATAAATTATATTTCCCAATCCATCCTGTGGGAACATCTCTCCATCAGCATCAGCCCGCATCCAGCACTCTCATCCCTCACCGGCTGGTGGGCGTGGCTCGGTCCGCACTGCGGTCCCTACGGAAAGCCACAAGGAACGATCTTCAGACTGAGCAGGGCGTTTTAGCGGCGCTACAGCTGCTGTAGTGGCCTGCATCTCTGGCCTGAGTATGTTTGTGTGGAGGAGGAGAGGGAAGGGGAGACTATGGCGCAGTTACTGTGTGGGAGATAAATCAAGTGAGGTATCTCAAATAAAAGGAGCATAGGAAGCTTGTACAGAGGAAATGAGAAGTATTGTATTTTTCATGCACTTTCCTACACACAAGAAAAGATTAAATGTTATTTAAAAGCTGCTTTGTAGGGATGGAAATGATTAAAAAGTGTTTTAGGATCAGCTCTTTTTATTTTTCTGTTATATCAGTTCAGTAGACAAATATGTGAGCCCTAAGTGTGTCAGATCTGAAGGTTCACTCCTGACCTTGGAGTAAATCAAAACATGAGGCCATTTCGCAGCTGTTCTGGAGCTTTTTGTTATCAAACAGTCTTCCTCGTCAGATCGAGTTGCCACAGTTTTTGTTGCTTTTTCTGAGAAGTTTTCATCTTGGAGTTTTTGTGTTATTTTACTTTTACCTTTTACCTATTAACATGTACACTAACATTATTCTTTCTCCCTCTGTAGCTTATAGATTGGACAAAGAAAAACTGCATTCTGTCATCTTCATCACCGTAATCAATGATGGTCTCATGCTGTTGCCACACTGCTGTCACACCCTTTCAACCAGTAATATTGAGAGTTTAAAAGCACTTTTATCTTTTTTATATAAAGTTCTTCTGTTTTGAAAGCCCTTTTGTCTCTGTTCCCTTTCTGTTTGTGATCTGACCTCACGAGGCCTTCATCAAGCCTTAACTCTGCATGATGATGAAGAAGAGAGGATGATGCCACGGTGACTCAGCTCAGCGGAGGCAACCAGTGCTTTTGGCCAATGGCAAAACAGAAACAGGGCTATAGATATTTCCTATTATAGATTTCTTCACTCATGCCAAACCATTAACAAGTCTATACATGTTCCCTCGAAGATTTTCCAGTGAACTGCAGGCAGATGATGTACGTGTGGGCGAGGATGAGACTTTGCACATTTGCTAGTTTCTTTTCCAGTTCTCCCCTGCGTACAGGGCTTCATTTCAATCAGCAGGACTCCTACAGTGTAATTTTTTGTTTTCCTGTAATTTTCTCTGTCTTTGTTTGTCTTGCAGGAATCCGCTCGTGGGATGCCAACCTTATTGACTGCAACCTGGACCAAGAGCTGAAGCTGTTTGTCTCCAGACACTCAGCTCGTTTCTCTGCAGATGTGAAAGGTAAACTGGAAATAAAGGACATTTTCTCTGTTATTTTCACACTCACAGTGTGATTCGTGCCTTCAAATGGTTCTACAAGCAATAAAACCAGTGACTCACACTTCTCCACTGGATAAAGTAAGCAGATTATTCACTAAAG
>JAQFJA010000011.1:18420873-18434811 GCA_029874485.1 Naso brachycentron | reverse complement strand
TTTATTCATTTTTCTAAAAAACTGATGCTGCCTTGAAATATGAAAGGTTTAACACTAGAAGGGCCAGAATTCCTTTCCTGCTCGAGAGGCCATGAGTCGTCATTTTGACTGCCAGATTCCAAATTCTGTCAACTCTCATGATAAGTACCCAATATAGAGAGTAATGCATTTATTGTATTGGGATATTTTTTTGAAAAACAAAATAACACCTGAGGATATGCCAGGTCGGAAGAGAACACGCACAGTTTCATCGGAGACGGATACTCCCAGCTGATGCAAATGAGCTCTGCTCTGCTGAGCTGCTTCGAGGAACAAAAATCATTTCCATGAATGGAATTTGCAGAGGCTCTTGAGTTTTACTTTTGACAGAGACAATAGTTGCCAAGCAACCAATATGCAGCTGCCACCGTGCAAAAATGCAGCGATTTAACCGTGGCAAAGTCTGTGCGGTCACTTTGACCGCCTGTGGCCGAAACAGGTAGAAATGCTCACATTTTGTTTGTCTTCAGTGCAACTTGTGTAAACATTTTAAAAGGAAATTTTGACATTTTTAGGGAAAGTCAGGGACTGTAGAGTGACATTTGTTTCTTCATTATGCAATCAAAATAGATTCGAGAGGAAAACTTTTCAAACTGCAATCAAGAAATGTTAAATGTCAAGTAAAAATAAATGTGTGATTAAAAATATATTAATGTAATTTAAAACAGTTTTTTTGCTAATCTAAAACTGTATGTTCTGCAGTTTAACTCTGTGATCAAAAAATTGCAGCATGTTTAGTATGACTCAAATAACTAAGAATGAATGCAAAGATGTGTAATTTATACAATTTATTTACTTATGAACTCTATGTATGAACCTCAAAATCAGGTGAAAAGTAAAAAGGTCCTTATAAAAGCAGATGACTTCCTCAAACTCTTCACTGTGGAGTGAACATCACATTGGCGCAACTCCTCAAATGTCCTACACAGCAAGAAAAGACGAGAGGTAAGGAAACAAGTGGCCTACGTACATAATGCACACATTTTTGGTTGTCCTTTATTATCACCTGGTTAAAGTAGAGCAGACCACCCACACTGGTCAATATTGGCCTCTCAGAGATACACAAGTATTAGTGTGTAAGTTGTTGATATTAGCCAGATAATCAGGTGCTTATGAACACATTTTTGGTCATAAAAAAGATGCTTGAAGTGTTTATAGCTATAAAATTTTAATTAAGTTTGACCATTTCAGTATGCTGACAAAATCTTAGACAGTTAAATGTTTTTCTGATTGCAGTTTGAAAAGTTTTCCCCTCAAATCTTTTATTTGATTGTATCATAAAGAAACAAATGTCACTCCATAAGGGACGAGTAGGCCTAGCACTGTATTTTTCTTAAATATTGAAACCTCCTTTTACACCTCCAGTCTTTACACTGTGAAAATCACAAATGTATCCTAAAAGATTCATTAGGATGCTAAAACCTGCTGTTTGGAGCATCATCTGTAAACAAACTATGACGCACATCAAATCCCTCCCACAATGCACCGCTTACATCTGCTGAGCCGCCAGGGAGGAGAACAACGCAGCGGCTGCCTGGACCTAAACAAACCGGGTGGATATCGCTGGTGAACAGTTAAAACGTAGCTGAAAGCGAGTCCAGAGGAGTTTGTGTTCATTAGTTAGCGAACGACAGAGTTAAGGACGGATGCAGCTGTGATATCCACTCCTAGCGGCAGCTGGTGGCGGTGCTTTTTAGCATCAGCTAGCCGGTTAGCTAGAATGACTGCCGGGGAAGCTGTGTGAAAAGCTGCCGTTAACATCAGGCAGCTCGCCCCAGCGCGAACAAACAAAGGAAAGAAAATCCAAAAAAACCCCAAAACATTACTTACAAGTTGTAATTACACCCGGCTTTACTGATAGGGACTGCTGTGTCGCACGTAATAAGCAAGTTAGCAGTAGTTTGCTGAGACTTACTTAGCTAACTTTAGCTATTGTCCAGGCTGACATCTGTAACGATACTGGCTTTGGGTAGCTTTAGCTAACATCACCGGAAAAACACAATGAGCTCTGAAGATACTGCAGCGTCCACTAAAACCACTCCGGAGGATGATGGCATGACATGGTGGTACCGATGGCTCTGCAAAATAGCTGGAGTTTTGGGAGGAATATGTAAGTAACGTTAGTTGTCAAAGTAACGCTACATTTCTTGTGTCCCTTGATAAATAAGTAAATGATACACCGAATCCAACCACAGTTGGATGTGCCAGCTGACATTTAAAGGCTGCGCTACTCTCTGTGACAGACAAGTACATTTATTGTCTTGTCAGTATATTTAATACAGTTTACTCTAATTCTGTTAATATAACTGAGAGCTGAGAGTTGAGGCAGTGCAGAAAGTACATTAGATTACTCTCAAATGTACTAGAACTTGTATTTGATTGTAGATAAAGTAAACCTCATTTCAGATGTTCAGCCAGATCAGACAAAAGCCTTGTCACAGCCTATTGTCCCCTCATTGCCGCAGCCACTGTGGGCACCGCCTGTTTGCAAGGCTTGCTCATTCCATAACAGCTTGTTATTGCTAAATTTTTATGATATGAACACACACACACTCCGCAGCAGGTACGTCGACTCTTTGCCTAAAGAGCACAGCGTGAGGTAGAAGCGATTTTCCCTGCTGGCTTTGCAATTTTCCAGCAGCACTGCAGCTCCATCCTTCTCCCCTTCACAGTGACACCAGAGTCACAGTGCCTGTATCACATTAACCACCTAGGGCTCTGCATATTCTATGGGCTCTGTATTATTAAAGGAGCCTGGATGGTCTACAGGAGCAGGATATGCTACGTAGTTCTTCCACTGGAGTTTGTGCTGCATTGCTGTGACTCTTAAACATACAAACAGGCAATCAGTGGTTTTAAAACCCACAATTTTTAAGTATTCTGGTTGATTATCAAACCGTAAAAATGTCACCTTAGGCTTTGCTAAACTGGTGGCTGTAATTTTCTGATTTAGCGACTAAACAATTCATTGAGTAAATATTGGCAGGTGGATTGATAAGGAAAACATACAGTTGCAGCTGTACTCTTTTCTGTTGGGGTGTGTCAGTGAGCCAGAATGCACAATACCAGGGCCCTGACACTGTCACACCCACATGGAGTGAACCATTAACAGTCTTATTGGACACACGTGTGTTGGATATGTCAAGATGATTGTTTTCTACATTGTGGTTGTCAGTAGGCCTGGGCAATACAGGTGAAAAACCGATCACAATAGTTAAGTTTCATATTGGTCGATATTGACGTAGGTTGTAACTGACGACTTGTGTGCACTCTAAGGGGTGAGGGCAGCTGGTGATTTCACAAAATATTAACCCAACGACGTTTTTTGATGTTAATCATCAGTAATGTGTTTAAGTAGGTAAAGGTCAGTAAGATAACAGCGAGAACAGTCTGGTGAGTTCAGAAAATCACATTATTTTACTGTGATGAAGCCTTTTTTAACAAGGAAAAGGCAACACTTACGCCATGTCACGATGTAACGACATCCAAATTCTGTCACAATATCTTTTCTCATATCATGATACGGTACCATATTGATTTATTGCCCAGCCCTGGTTGTTGGCTTCAGGCTTTAAAAAGGATTCAGCCTGACAAACAAAAAAACAAACACACACAGGACCAATTGTAATTTTTAACTGGTGACCCCATAAGCAGACATGTCCATATTTGTGTTTATATATATTAAAAACAATACAACTGATAATTGTTTTTAAATACTTAGAGGGCACATATCATTGGTTGATTTACTGCTGCGGTGTTAATTGCTTAATTTAGCTGACGCACTTGACCAATGTGGGATGTTGCACTATCACACTTTCATTTTAAACATTTTTGAATTTTGTGAATTTCTCCGTTTTTTTTTTTTCCCCACAACCTAGGAATGCACCACCTCTGTCTTACTCACCAGTTACATTATGTGTGTTATATATATACCATAAGCTCATCTTATATGACAGTATGTACATGTTTTTTAGACATTGGATTTAGGCAGTTTCCATTGGCCCTGTGTGTGGAGCACAGTGAAATGAATACTGTAACATTTAACACAAGTAGTTGTCTCAACAGAAGCTTAAAACAACTAATAAAAAATACTCAGAATTATCATTAAAAGAATCTGTCTGGAACAAATGATCTAGTAAAGGAAAAAAAGTCGCCCGCTTTGATTTTGACACAGTGGTAATTCGCATTTCAAATTTGCTATTAGTAATTAATTTTCAGGCTAACCATATTTCATGCTAGGTTGTACATCTAGATATGAAGTGGAGTAAAGCCAAATCATAAAGCAGTGATGTGCTGCTGTTGAAATTAATTTCTGTCTGTCTCACACTGGAATGCAGTACATGCTCGATGCGTTCTGCATTGCTGATTTTCTTGCGATGTTTACAGTACACAGGCAGCATTGAAGGCGCTCATAAATGAAAGCTTTGTATGTAGTCATCTTGAATGTTTAACATCTCACCAGCTAGTCATTTCAATATCCGACTCCCTTCTGAGATAAAAATCTGAAACAAAATTCCGATAGCTTTACTTGTATTTTCTGTAAAATGGCAGGACGTGTTTTATGTTTGATGTTAATAGTGTCTTTTGTTTTGTCCAAAACATGCAGCCTGTGCCATCTCAGGAGTCTGGAACTGTGTCACTGTGAACCCTTTAAACATTGCTGCAGGAGTATGGATGGTGTAAGTTCTTAGCACTGTTTATTCTTTAATGTAAAATGTCACATGTCAAAAGCCAAAATATGTTTTATATGTAGTTAATGTGCAGGAACAGAAACAGCAAATCATACTTAAAGTGCTCTGATCTATCATCTTTATTTGTTTATGCTTTAAAGCTCAGATCCATTTTGCTGTCAGAATACGGCTGCACAGTTACTGTCTTAAACAACCTGATTATTTGATCTATCATTTAATCTCTAGAAAAAAATGTATCTGTTGTGAGCTGTTTGGAGTGAAGTTTTACTGGATACTTCCTGAAAGTCACCGGCAAACTATCATAAACATAAATGATCCACCAGAGCTTTGCTGTGCAGATTTACAGTTTCTATTTGAGTCTCATGCAGTTTGCACTTGTACTACTTGTTCATTTACATTCCTCTGTTTGTGTGCACATATTATCTTACGTTATGGACCAAACATGACAGTAATGTGGAGAAAATATGATCATCAGTATGTTGTGGTGAAGACTGCACTGATTTGCTCAGAAGTTTTTAAACAGTGGAAATCCATCTACTGGCAAAGCTTCTGAGTAGCTCAAATGATGCCTAGAAATAAGGATTTATTACTAAAAATCTAAAAAAAAAAATTGGGTGGTTTGGACTATTAAATAAACAAGACATTTCAGCAGTCACCTTGGGATCAGTAATGCAAGTTAGTTTTGAAAAACTGAATTGATTATTTCATAAACAGAAAGTATATCAGCAGCTAGTTTGATAATCCATTTGTCATCTAAGTTTGTCATATTAGCCACAGCCCAAGCAGCTGACAGTAGAAACTTTCTTGCTGTTTTTTGACAGTAAATGTCAGCGCCTCTATCGGTTTGTTCCCCCGAATGATGACAAAGACAGCATAATGTTCTTTTCTACTCAGCCGCCGTGTTTCTTCCATCATTTGAGCTACGGCGTCAGTATTTGAGATGGAAATGCACAAGATGATTCACTGCTGTGTTTGTGTCCTCTCCCCCTGTCTCAAGGTTGAACGCCTTCGTGCTGTTCCTGTGTGAGGTCCCTTTCTGCTGCCAGTTCATAGAGTTTGCCAATGCAATCGCAGCCCGTGCAGACAAACTCAAACCTTGGCAGAAAGCCTTCTTCTACTGTGGGTAAGAACAACTGTGCATCGCACACAGTTTGTCTTTGCAGACGGTACTTTACTGTGTGAAAGATTTATTTATTGTTGCAGTCTTAACTTTACATAAGCTTTTGGACACACGTTCTGGAATGTGTTTGGGTTTTTTTTTTTACCCACAGCATGCACCTAATATAATTTACTGACTTTTATTTTTTCAATGTTGGCTGTGTGCTCTGTTATTAATTTTCAGGATGGCTCTGTTCCCCATATTCTTGAGTTTCTCCTTCACAACCTTGTTTGGGAACGCCATCGCCTTTGCTACAGGAGTCCTGTACGGCCTTGCATCTTTAGGCAAAAAGTAAGATGTCTGTTGGTGGCTTGTCATGTTAAATGATGTGATATATCAAAGCTCCTGTGAAGCACCAGAAAAAAAAGTCAACCATTTTATGTAATTTAATTAACATTCAATATCTGTTGGAATAAAAGTCGGACATTTTGTAATTTCACATATCTCTTGATGCCCTAACCTCTTCTGAATTTTCACATAAAAACAGGCTCTCATATTAAATGCAGTATTTCACATTATAATCCATTAATGGATTTTTTTTTCTTTCCTTGAAAGTTCTAACAACCCTAATGAGCCTCTTTATTCATGCAAATTATCTCTGACAAGGTGAGCCCTGTAATAACCTTGCAATTAACATAGTCCTCTTCTCCTGTCATACCCGCATTTCCTCTGTTTCTACCCTCCTCTCCCTCGTCATAACTTTATATTGCCCTCCTTCTCTCGCGTCCTTTCTCCCTTTTCTTTCTCTTTCAGGGGAGACGCGGTGACTTATGCCAGACTGCAGCATCAGAAACAAGGCGATGAAGAGAGGATGACAGGAACGACAAACGGAGCTCCAGAGTGAGGCATCTACCTTTCCACCCTCCTCTTAGTCTCTTTTTTTCAGTTCTTACCAATGAATTTTTCTCCCTGTCCTTCATCCATCCTACCTCTTTCTCCATGATCCAATGCGCTCTCCCTCTTCCACCACTACATAACAATCGTCCTGGGTTTATTTATTTACCTAAACGACTGCATTCTTGCCCTGACGTAATTGTATCCAGAGAGATTGATGTTGGATTCAGGCCTTTACCTGTATTTGGTACTTGGCGTGTAAATGGGATTTCTAATTGTGACTCAAACATGTTTTGTTTTTATGTTTTTACTTCCAAGGGGTTTTGTTTATTATTTGCTTCCCTGTGTTGTTTTTGTCACGTGTAAACACTGTATTTGCAGGAAAAATGTGAGGCACGTCTTTGCATCCCTAAAAGTCTTTCTGGAAATCCAAATTGAATTGAATGTGATTGTAAAATGTACATAATTGACTTCAGGTTATTCAGTATCTCTTTGAGGCTGTGATTCAGAGTTGCCTGATTTTAAGAGTGCAGGATAAAGACAACGTCACATGATACATAGGGTTCAGAATTTGGCTGTGTGTGTTATCCTGTTTTTGGCAGCAAACCCAAGTATTGATATCAGCTCTTGCACAGCTCTGATCTCATTATTATTGCAAAGTCTTGGCTGTAGGGTTTCGAATTTAAAGAACCTGTTTAAACCATCAAACATATGTGAATGTACATATGAAAGCTTAAAGCCCCTGCGAGGAACTTTCAGTTTGTGTTAATTGTGTCGGCGCGTGTGGACAAAAGCGGTACTGCTTCCTGTCGCGAAGATCTTGTTTAGTGCGAGCATTTGGTTCAGAAGAGAGTGAAAGAAACACAGCACTTGCAATACCAATTCAACCAGAAACGCAAAATATTGAAATTATCTAAAGGAAAATATCCTCCTGCTTCCAACCCTAGATAGTAAAACAGAGAATAGCAGATTGATCATGCTTGTAAACAACAAATCTTCTATTCCACTCTGTGTGCCGCAAAGCGTTTCATTGCATTTCAGGATAGAAATCTTTAATCTCGGCGCTGATGGTCTCATTTGCCGATGTAGGTAAGGTGGGAAGAATCAGTGTTGATTTAGGAGGCTTCATAACTAGTTAAAAGTTTCTCGTAGGGACTTTAATAGAGAAGAAAATGTGAAAAATGTTTTTTTTTTTTAATTTATTATTAAGGGTCAATAGTCAATACAGATTAAGCAGTAGAGTTAATGAAAGATTAAGGGTTAAGGCCATGTTATGCTCGTGGTTTTTTTGGGGGGGGCTCATATTTTGCTCTTGGTTACTTTAAGTTTTAAGTTTTCTCATACAGCCGACTGCAGCAGCTCTGTTTCTCCAGGGCTTCTGCCTCTGTCTGAGTCTGTTTCAGCTCCTGCTCCGCCTCTAAAGGCTCACTCTGCTCTGATTGGCCGGTTCAAACACACACCTTCCAGATGAACCTATAGAGAAGCCCAGCACACATTGGACAGTAGTGGTCATAGATTAAAAAAGAACTGATGAGAGCAGAGCGTTCAGAGCCATTAGAAACAGTCCACAGGAATTACTGCTACATGTCGTTACCTGATTATTTCATATTTGCATACATTTAAAACAGCAATCCGACTTTTTAACATCATTTATAGGTTGAAAGAGACAAAAAAAGCATAATATGACCCCTTTAAAGTGTTAAATTTAACTATCTAAAAAATATTTTGTAAATTTAACAATCTAGAAATGAATCAGCTTCAAATTAATAACTTCCTCTGGGTCAACTAAACTTTCAGAAAATATTGAGCATCCCAAAATGTGATTTTTGTATTACAGGATTCTTACCTGTTTGCTCTTATAACTCTGAACTGCAGCCTGAATGTGTTTTTAAACATACATACATAGGTAGGCATTAGAAATATTTTGAACTGGGGAATGTTCCTGGTACACCCAAAGATAAAGACATTGTATCTTTATTTTGTTTTATGCTTTATATATTGATTTCTTCAGTTGGCTTTAAGCTGACGTGGCATTCCTGCACTAAACGTTTGGTAGCATTGTCTCCGGTAAAGAGGGAACACGATGATAAGCTTTCAGTGCTTGTTTTCGAGTAGCCAGCAGCAAAGTTGTGGCTGCAGGTTTTGGGGTACATTATGTAATGTAAAACTGGAATGTGCTCTTATTTATTCTCATTCTTAAAACAGGTACATTTTTGTTCTCAGATGTGTTTCGGAAAAAATCTGCTCTATTTAATGTTATTTTTAATTAGCACACGCTACCGAAACCCATTAAAAGTTAATGAGGGGAAGTGTCTTGATTCAGGGACTAATTGGTCTGTTTCCCACACGGTTATCAGAGCCATGGTTTGCCTTTGTCACTGAACTGAGGTATGCAGTGATCAGCAATGTACTTTTTGGAACTTTGTTTTGTTGCCTTGCCTCTGTTGTGTCATCAGTAATAAGGATGCTGTGGGAATAATTGTTTACACGTACCTCTTACAGCTCAATCTGTCGTTAAGTCTCATAGTGGCTGCTCGTTGACTGAGTTGATTATTGACACATTACCACCAGCTCTCAGGTATCATTCATACCAATGCACAGCACACAAATACAATGTAGTTTAAGCCTAGATAGATAGATACATAGATAAGGTAACTAGCATACAGTAAGCGTGACACTATAAAAGTATCATTTGAACATTTGTGATTGAAAAGAACATGCACAACCAGTGTTCACAAGTGATAAAACACTACATGCACACCAGCAGTATGTTCCTGTCTAACACTACACACTCGTCACTAGTTTTAAGAAGACATAAATCAAAATAACCCTCCTTTGCTTGTCTACAGCCATCTGTCTGCATCCAGGAATCCTCTGATATGTTTGAATTTACATCTGCAGATGTTGCGTGCATTGCTGTAAGGGTTATGTGTATAATGTGTGTTGTGATGTGAATCCTAATCCTGTCATCAGTTAGTGAATTAAACAAACTTGCTACTACTGCCATGCGTGTGCTTCGTATGTTGACATGGCTGTACTCCCAGTCACTTTTCCTCTACGGCCGCCTCGACGAAATGATTGACATTTGTGGTTGAGATATTTTCTCACAGCCAGCCTTATCTCCACAGCACTGTGTGAGACTGCCAGGGGGTTGATGAGTGCTGCCAGATTGGCAGTCTTAGACGACTTTTATTCTTTTGTTTTGCCGGGATGTGATCATTTAAGATAGTTTTGTATCGCTTGGGTAGTTTCACGTCACAGAAGGTTTTACTTTAGACCAAAACATAGATCCTCTCTTCTGATTAATTTGAATGAGATTTCCAGGGCAATAAATTCCAAATCCGAGCTCAATGTAACCCCTCGCTAACCTGGTGAAGCAAAGACAGAAAGTTCACACTCTGTATTCATGTTATGAAGCTCTACCGCCATGAGAAACCGCTACAAATTGGTGCATTTTGAGCCAAGACAATGAAAGGAGTTATTTTTAATTAATGTCAGGCTAAGGACAAATAGTAAAGCCTGTGTTTTGTGGGGATTTAGAACCAAGTTTTATATATAGATAAGTATTCACTATTGTAGATTAATTAGTTAAAAAGGCTCAATCAATTCCAAAGGATGAATCCCTTAAGATGAGTGTTTTGATGAAATACTCGGATCATTTTGCTAAGCAAAGAGAAATGTTAAATTCTTAAAAATGTAGCATTTCAAAAGCCTGAGTACCTTCACAATCTTCTCAAAAGGTTTATACTTCTGGATGTCAAGAATATCCTTTCATTTTTTTTCTTTTATAATGATCAAAGAACCTCTAAAAGAAGATTTTAGGCCACAAGTGCTGAAGGATTCTTCATCACAGTAAGTCTCACCAAGGAAATTCAGGTCGCTCTTTTGTATTTTGATTATACTGCATTGCATCCGATGATATGGGGAGTTTTAAGATGTGTGTTGATTCTTTTAGCAATTTTTTTTTTTTCAATTTTTGCAGTTTGCTTTCTTCAAACAAATACTTTATATGATTCTTTTTGGATACAAATGTTCAAGTAATGTTACATATCACTCTGCTTAAAGTTGTCTCTGTCACTTTGTGGGCTCGTCATACCTTTCATCAATTTATTTTTCAAATGGACTGACACGTGACACATGTGGCCTAATGTTGTGATTTGTCTTTAAAGCAGCTGTGAAATTCAGTCGACGTGACTGAAAGCCATCTGACTTCACTGCAGTAGAGATAAATGTGACATAATACTGATACAGCCTGACGGGAATCTCTCACTTGGCATTACTAATGGATGGATGACAGCCAGTCTTTTTTCATTTGTCTTATTTTCTAAAAAAGAGACAGGAACTGACTGGCATCATTAATTAAAGCTGGTACAAAATAAATTCTCCCAATGTCTCATGTTGCTTTTATGCCGAAAAAATAATAGAAAACTAGAGTTTTGACGTATCAATATTGTCATATAGGGGTGAAATTGAGTCATCTCAAATGCTTTTTTTCACCTGAAGTTATTCCTTCAGTTGATTCTGATGTGGTTCTCGGTTTACCAGTATAAGTGCAGACCGGTGATTAGTCATGTGACTTATAGATCACCAGGTACATTATGTTAAAAAACATTCCTGTCATTTAACTTACTTAATGCTGACAAAAATTTGCCGGAGAGAACTGACATAGAATACAATACAGTTTAAAAAGAAAACACGCAAAATCATATTCAATTTACTAAGAAATCATTCTTAATTAAATGAGTCATTTTAATCTGGCAGTGCTAGAGTATTCTAATCACTTCCATCTTATATTTATAGTTAAAACCAATATTTAAGTCAATGCAATGTAATTGTTCACTTTTTCATAACAGCATGGAAATTGCAACAGTTGTACAGTTCAGAGCACTGAACATATTCAGATATGGAGCCATTGCAAATCTGCCTTGTGGTTGCCATGGCAGCCAATGTACTTTCCATCATAACTTTATTGTGTATTTTGCATCATTATCTCTTGAACCAAACATGATAACACAGAAAATGTGATGTCCCTATTTTTTGATTATCATGGATTACAATGACACCCCACGACGTCGTAAACTGCTCAGGTGAACAGTTCATTTGGAATTTTTGAATTTTAAATAACAGTTTTTACAAATTATACATAACATGCATGCAACAGACATGATCACCTTCATTCTCAGAATCTGTGATTCCCCTCTCACATCACTGAATTCACCACCACGAGACTTCCCTCATTCAGGAGAGTGTATTAAAGAGACAGAGTGAGTCATTTCCACCATTTTCCTATTCATGTTTTCTTTGAGTTCTCTCCACGTCCTTTCTCACAGCCATGTTAAATAAACCACACCCGTCATATTACACTCCTCTCACTTGGATTCTTTTATGTGGATGACTAAAGTTTGTTTAGTCATTTTGTTTCATTGCGCAAAGTCAAATAGAGGTAGGTTAGTGCTCGGGTTAGAATTAATTGGTCAAGTTAGTGTTCCACCTCTCACGGTTGATATAAAACTGTCTTATGTCAACATTATATCTCCCACTGTATGAAGCACTTTTCTCATCTGAAAAGCGCATCAATTTCAATCTTAATATTTTGCTTTTTGAGGGCAGATTAGTGGGATTTAGTTGCACCTGACTGCCATTTTCTCATATTCTAATATCTAAATTCATTTAATTTTTAAGGATTAGTCCATATAAGTGCATCCACTGTCTCTGAACTGTACCAGCTAGTCCAAGACCTTTCTTTTATATATAATGTTTATTCTCATATATACATATATATGGAAAAAATGCTCAAAATGGAAATTTAATTTCAGTAACTTATAGTGAGTAATCAACAGAGGGCGCCATTACATTATTTCAGTAATGGCTTGGCTTTTAAGATAGTATTTAGAAATATGTTAGACACTATGGTAGAAAGGGAGCACGTTCATTTACTGGGAATTAAACCTGTGACGGTACATTTGTCTTGTTCTTAGCCTGCACATGCATGATAGATTTAATATAAATACATCAGCAGCTGCAGTGGCAGCAGTGATATGACAGCCAAAAAGAGAAGGTGAGAACTTGATAAAAGGTTGAGTGTCGTGAGATTCACTGCTCCATCATTTTAACCTTATGACCAGCAAACAGCCATGTATCGTCTCAACAGAAATGTCATTCTGCAGACATTAAAACGATTTGTCTTGCAGGTAATAAAGGTCGTTTAGTGACTAAACTCTTGTTATCTATTAATAGACTTATTTGGGCACCTATGGGGAAACTCCAAGGATGATGAAAACAACCAAATGAGGTTTGTTTGACGAATCTCAGCCATTTGAACAGCATCCTGACTCTCTGACGCAGTTATGAAAAGCAAAATACAACATGGAAAATAGCCCAAGGCTTATGGCCTGCAGAGGAACCAATGCATGATGCAATAAGGAACAATTGCATGGATCTTAAAATTAGTAAGATCTAAAATTTAGTTGTGTCAGTTGGGGTCTCTGATCAAATAAAAGCAGTAATACCATAATTTATAAGTACCCAATTGCAATATTTGCATTAAAAAGGTACCTTAAAAAAAAAAAGTGATGTACTGACAAAATGCACCTAAATCTATAAAAGGTAGGTCTACTTATTATGCAGCTAAAACCCCGTCAGAGTTATATTATTGCATTGTTGCTTTAACATGTAAGCAGTACGTTAATGCTGTGGTCCTACTTTATGTTTTTGAGTCATTAGATCTCTAAGTCAAGTCAGTTTTATTTATAGATATATATAGGTCCAGACTACACTCTATAATTATTTTTTTTATTTTATTTCTAACAATATTATATCTTATTAACTGAATAGTTTAACTGAAGTTTTTTGATAGATAAAAGTAATAACATTACCACAAAAGGATGTAGTACTACTTTAAAAGTTAAGGCACTTGGTCTGTGGTATGATGTATTAATATTACTGCTGCATTCATGTGTAGCCTGTGTAACATTTTACTGCTTTAGATGTGTAAAGCTGAGCTAATACTTTTGATCTACTTTGTGATGATGCATTTGACAGCTAGTCCCTGGTTTTATTATATTATCCATCGATCGATCTATCTATCTATGTTTTTAAAGGTATTTTGGGGGCTTTTTCGTGCCTTTATTTCCCAACAGGACAGCTTACGAGCGGCCAGGAAACAGGGGGGACAGAGAGGGGGAATGACATGCAGCAAAGAGCCACAGGTGGAAT
>JAQFJA010000011.1:18339312-18353506 GCA_029874485.1 Naso brachycentron | reverse complement strand
CATCAAAATGGCATCAAACTTTACTAAATGGCCTTGATTGGAAATGGCAAAAGAAGGCATTGTGCACATCAAAGACGTGCAAAGCATCAAAAATAATATTATTCAACATTACAGTATAGCCTAAGCTTTTTACAGAAAAGATTCAGATGTAGCCCCCTTTTGAAATCATTAACATTTTCAGAAGTAACTGTAAATTAATTAAACATTCTTTCTCAGTAACTGTAACTGATTACAATTACATCTATCATGTAATTTATTAAATTACATAATTTTGTTATGAGTAATGAGTAACGTTTACAATTATTTGATATTGTAGGCCTAAGTGTGAAGACTATATTCACATAATGCTTTACGAGGTAAATAGGAGGCACTAATTCTTAGTATTGATACAACTGATTTTTGCTTTGAAAAATGATTTTAAATCGATACAAGTCACACCAGAAGGACAATTTGCTGTTTACCTATTGATGTAGTGGGATCACTGGAATGTGAATCGATGCACTGATGTATCGTTACACCCAAAATTCTTGCGGGATTAAAGAAAAAAATTACACGTTACAAATAGTACAAAATAATGTATATTTTAGGGATGGAACAGGAGACGACTACAGCATAGCATCACAGAATTTAAACAAATAATATGTCATTTCTGCCACTAACGGGCTCTCAGTCAAAACAGTTTTAGCAAAATATCTAATTTGGTGAGGTCATAAAGTAGCACTGGCTCACTGGACTTGTTTATTTAATTGTTAAACAGCCACAATTGCAGATGAAAATCTGCCTCAAAGAAGTTAGAGGAGTTCACAAACGACATAATTTAATAAAGTTTTATTCATCATACGTTTAGTCACATTTGCCAACTTCCCTCCTAGACCTCATATATATATATATTCTATAGATGAAAATGCTTTAGTCGTGTTGTAACATCCCCCTCCCATTCTGCCTGGGCACAGTCTTGTCTCACTATGTCACGGCTCTATTAAGAAGACAGTCATCTCGGATATGTAAACACTGGTGTCGGGCGGATGGATGGTGTTGGGAATAAGAGGTAACAGCAGTGGGACAGTGGAGACATGCAGCAGGCAGCAAGAACATGAGTCTAATGGAGCGTCTATATCTTTCCATTTACCTTTTAAAAGTCCTCGACAATTCACAAGCTCTTACATCTCCAGTGTGACTTTTGGATTTCGCTGACATTTAGTGTGTATTTATTTGGAGAGGATTTATTTTCTCTTCTTCTTACATTTCATATTATCACTAAAATGCACACACACACACACACACACACACACACCTTCTCTATTTGCCTTTTCTTAACTAGTTGTAACAAACTCAATAAGGGGATAGACAGGCATAAAGGGTTGTTTTGAGTCGCTGTGTTGCTCGAGGAGCCTGTGAGGCACGTCTGAGCAAGGGCTGTACGTGAGGGGTGTCTGGGGTCTGGCCTTGGAGGAGCCAAAATAACCCCTGGGTTCAAACTATTTCCGTTCCACAGAAATGTTTTCCTCTGCGGTCAAGTGGAGGAGAAGTAAAACTCAGAGAAGCCACCCACTGCTTTTACAACCTGCTGAAAAAGGTCAGCCGCAGTCTGAAAGCCAAGAAACTCTTGTTTGCACTCTGAGATCTAATGCAAGCTGGCCTTTTTTGAAGAACTAAACTGTGATGACATGACTGAAAAATGATGTTTGCTTTTTTTTTTTTCAGCTAATGGGAGTTGTCCAAAGAAAGAAACACTAACTCAATGTGTTCAGCTAGTTGACAAGAACTCTGCTGGAGATATTGCTTCAGAGCTGCTGCTGCTGCTTGGCAAGTCCACCGCTTGGCTTTTAGGGAGCTGAAGGCCCAAGAGAGAAATCTGAAGAGGTGGACTTAAGAGTGTGATGTTTCTGTTTTCTCCCAAAGAAATAATAGTGCAACTATTCTGACATACACTTGCAATTGCAGCAATCCTGTCTGCTCAGAAAAAGTTTGACATTTTATGAAATATTCACTTTCTTGCAGAGAGTTGGGTGAGAGGATTGATACGACTCCCATCTATGTCAGCTAAATAAAACTACAGTCAGCACCAGCTAGACTGAAAACAAGGCAAGAGACTAGGGCCTGAACAGTATGGGATATTTGGGACCCATGCCGACACCAAGATTTAGCTTTCGCTAAGCCCCCCCCCCAGTTACTGTTGCTTTCAGGGCTTGCATGGAGCTCACAGTCACTACCTGCACTTCCTGGAGAAATATTAACAAATTTTTGGAAAAACCGAAGGTTCACAATATGCATTTGAATAATATATACAGGGTGTCAAACTGACTCAGCAGGGAAAACAGGTTAGAGTTATTCATATAAAGACATGTTAAAGCCTAAACATCACAGTAATGTGAACATTACAGCAGCTCCAACTTGTGTGTCACTTCATAAAACAAGCAAGGACTCTCATAACAATTTAGGACCTGCCATTTAGGACAAGTGGAGGACACGTGTCCTCAGGACAAAATACGTATTTGCACCATTTTAAATCACGTGTCTAAGCATTTCTCATGGCTTTATAAAACGGTTTTAATATTGACTCATATTGGAAAACATATACACCAATACAAATACATCTGCAATAGGCCAATATCGTACGGTAATATTGACAAACCGATATATTGGTCAGGTGACTGACAATTGTGCTTTTTAAGGTCATTCCAGGTCATTCTCAAGTCTGCAAATACAGATGTTTCTGTCATGAGGATTACTTCCTCTTTACAGCAACATCTGTGTGGAACCATTGTAAGGCCATTTTGCGAAAAAAAAAAGCCTTTCTAACAAGTGGTTAATATTGTGCAAGTGTTGCAGTTTGTTTCTTACAGTTTTTGTACAGATTAAACAAAGATTTAATATTTTCCACAACAGCAGTAGACACCGACACACAGGCTGAGAGCAAAATATTACAAGAAATAGTAATAAAGTGCCATAATTCAGACGGGTAAAGTCTTGAAGATACATGAGGACAAATAAAAAGTCTAGATGAAAACTGCAGAGAATTATTGGACTTAAATTGTGTGAATAAAAAATGTAAGCATTTTGCTGAAAGCAAAATATCCAGAGGGAGTCTCGGGCATACGATAATTGATGGCTGGGCACAGAAAGTAAGGAATATGGGGTTACAGCAAAATATTTTCTTTGGCAGCTTTGACTGAAAAGCGCTGCGGTTTCTCCCGACCAGTGCAGGCGGTGGGCAGCAGCCTTACATCTTCTCACAGATGATCAGAGGAAAGAGGGAGGAGCAGGATTACTGCTGCATGTTTGGGAGCTGTTAACATGAGGTCTGTGTTTGGCACCCTTTGGTCTTTGTGAGCAGGGATGTGATGTGGTGCAGAATTGTAATGCAGTGTTAGCCTTGAGCTGCCTGGGGACATTTAAAGTCACCGCACTGTTCGTCTGAGGGAGTTTATTCAGCTCAGATTATTTTTTTTGTCTGAGTCTTTACAAGCTTTTAACCTTCACCAGAGCACATCAAAAAGGATGGGGGCTGTAGGACTTTAATTAATCATCTCACTCACACACAGTAAGTTGGTCTCAGTTGATATTTTAAAAAGAGCAAATAATTTAAAGTCCCCAGCCAGCAAATATTTATATTTCTAATTATAAAGTCTTTATCGCTTTCTTTATTGTCACAAGACTTATATCCTTGACCTTGTCTGTTGATAAGTGTTCCTTTTGGCATGCTGGGTAAATAGTGCTGCCTGCCTTTAGCTCAGTATTTTTAACTATTTAAAAGGCACACAGGTTTTAATGAATGTAGAAAATACAACATTTAAAGAGTCTGGGATGTTAACTCGCTCTCTAATATTGTGAAGATCCAGTGATTCTATCGTTCCTCTGGTAACAAAAAAATGACAAAAGAGTCTGGAGCCCCCAGGAAGTGGGTTAGATTTAGGGGTGGGGGGAAAAATTATTGTTATTGTATGGATTAATAGACACCAAGTTTCAATATTTTATTACATAAATTCTTAATAAATGTTGCAAATACCAACTCAACTTTTTAGGTAATAGGATAAAAAAAAAATCAATAGATTTTTCAGTCCACTGGAGGGTGGATGGCGGTAGATGGATGTGAAAAAATGACAAGGGCTGGATATTGGTTAGGACTTTATGATACAGTATGCATCACAAAACATGGGTCACAATACAATACATCACGATACATTGCAATATGATACATATTGCGATATATTGCGATGTTCCACATAGTTCACTGAAAATGTAAAAACAGCTGAAATACAAGTTGCTGTGTACGATCAGGGTAGTCTTAATACATTACATCACATTATACTGATAAAGCAGTGGACAAAGAGTCAAAACAATTCAGTTTTTCCAATTTATTTCAGTATTGGCAAATTACTAAAGACAAATGTAGTTGCCTTAACATCAATTTGGAAAAAATGAAATTTTAATGCACTCTTGCATTTTAACTGGGCAGGAGACACTAAAACAGACGCAGTCGTAGTTCACAACTCGTTGAAAATATGTTTTTTTTTTCTTTTAAAATATCGATTTTTGGACCTGGAAATAGATACAAATATCCTGAAAATAAATATCGCAATATATTGCCATATCAAGACATGTACAAATCCCGAGACAGTTTTAGAAATCTAGGGTTACCCACCCAACATGTCCTTGACTTACAGCCACACATAACTAAGGACATCTAAAAAACAGTCGTAGATTGTTTGAATCAGTGAGCCAATAACACATTGCTCCTGTTAGCTTATTAGCTTTACTGACCTGCTCTGGAGAACTTTTAAAGTCTAATGACTTGTATTAATATCACTGTGCCCTTTGCATATCAGCCACAGCCAACATTCTCCTGCTCTTTTTCTCCACTGGTCTTTTTTATCATGCAGCTACCTGCAAGCATTCAAATAATCAAAACGGTCAAAAAGACGACCATTCTGCCCAGTTTAGAGATTTCTGCCCAATTAGAGCAAGCAGCTCACATTTTATCTCAGCATTTCTCCAGCATTGTCCAGCTGAGGCGGGGGGAAGCTGGGTGTTATTTTTAAGAGTTCTTGTGAAACCCAGATCACTACATCATGCATGCTCTATGCTCTGCTGCATGTACTGGCTCCATCCATATCTGTACAGTCTTTGCTGCCCGCAGATATTACAAACAATATCCTTTTACAGTTTTGCATTGACACAATGTAGATTGTGTAACCTGCATCTTCATCCACACCCACTGACCCGAAATGGGTCTCCACCCCATGTCTGTCGTCTGTAAGGACAGTTTCGGCAGTTTCACTTCCTCTTTGCTCTGTTCCTTTCCCAGGGTTCAAAGTCTTCCAGAGAAGAGTGAGCTGAGAGGGATTTGTGTGTGACCACCTGCATACTGACAAAGCTGTGATCAAAGCACCTTACTCATTACATTCATACACTGTAACAATTTATTGTGTTGCAAAATCCCTTGCATTTTTTTTTTTGTTATATCAGCCCCCCTTGTTTAAGCTGTTCACCTATTTGGCAACCTGACCTTCAACTTACTATTACTACTTTGATAGATCTCACTTCCTTAATCAGTGTCATTTTTGGCCACAACAGGCAGCTGTAGACGGCAACAGAAGTCAGTTGGTTGTGACCAAAATCAGTTCAGACAACAGTGAATACTGAACTGATATTTTGGCGGCACAAAACTCCAACTGAGTCATAATTTTGCTCCACATTGGAGGTCTGTGTATGAGGGAACTTTTTGCTGACAGGTAACCATATCAACTTTTAAGGCTAATAATATGTCTGTGGTGTTTACAGCTTGTTCCCACTTTTCTCAAATGGCCAAAAAAGACGTTATTGGAAGTTCATGGTGCTTGTACTAGAGCTGTAAGAATATAAGATTTCTCTACACCATTACAATTGCTTGAAAACTTCTCAATAACAATATTATTGTGATATTTGTGGAAAAAAAAAAAAAAAAGATAATTAGATACCAGTTATCGTCAACACCCTTTGTACTAAACACTTTATTACAAGCTAATTAAGCTATAGGCCTAAATGGTGGTTGACATTTCCAACCCAGAGGGGCCAGTGGGACATTTTCAGCTTCCTTTTAGTTGCCTCGTTCTCAGCCTTCCTGCCTCAGCACAAGTGGAACCACTTTTTTAATGTTTGCCGTTGTGTTTCAAAGAACTCAGACTTCTCATGGTTGCATCCACACTAATATTTAAATAACAAAAAAGTAGCATCTTCTCACTGATTTTCCAGCAGTGAACAATAATTTCATTAAGATTCTCTGTGTTTATCCGAGTGTGTGACCCTGCCTGTAATCTGCCATCTGGATAAAATGCTTAGCCCAGCTTTCATACAAATGGGCTGGAGAGAATTACTTACGGTTTTCTGCAATGACGAACTGCATGTTTATAAATGCTTTACATGCACTCGCTGGCCGAAATATGTTGCACTGCTATAACATAGCCAGTAGTGACATAGACAGCATCAGCAGGCTGCCCAAGGTGATTAGAGAGGTGTTAAGGAAGTATAACTCTTGATGAAGTTGACCCAGATGAGGAGCCGCGGTTGCAAGCGTGAAAATATTGTTCATGCAGCCAAAAAGCCGCTTTCATCCATCCAAGAGCGCTGCATGCGTTTAAAGGATCCCCATGAGGTTCCACTAATGCACTTGCTAGTCCTGGAGTCCAGAAATACACACAAAATCTGCTGTCAAAGTTGTCAAAACACATGCCTTTAAAACTGAAATGAATTAATATATACCATTTTAAACAAGATTCTGAATAAGTGCTTTCACATTGAAGCAAAGATAAAGAAACCTGCAAAAAGTAAGAAGAAATTTGATTTTCTTAATGCCGCTTTTCCATTACGCATCTTAAGGCCCCTAAGATTTATTCTGAGACCAATTAAAGGGGGTCCAACTTCTTTGTTAGCCACTTAACTAAACAAACAGAAATGTCTACACTTTAAGCTTAAACCCCGGAAACAAGAATAAAATGCTGCTCATGCATTGATGCATCAGTAACAATCTAATCATGTCATGCATAGGAGCCATTTTTATGCAAAAATACTTTTACTGTGAAGATACTACTTCCTGTGCTTCCCATTTCGAATGCATAACTTTAACTTATAATGGAGAATTTTTACACTCTTTAATCGGTGCTTTCACTCAACAATCTAAAGACTCCCTCCAGCTCTGTGCAGCTTTTAATTGGCAGTTACAGATCAGCTTTTAGTTGAGTCAGCATCAATCACATACATCTTTTTTCCAGATAAATTCCTACCAAACACTGAGAAACTGCTGCAAATGCTGAACTAAACAGTGGTTAAGTGCAGCAAGATTATGCCACTGTCATTATACCAAAGCATGAGTCAGCATTTTAAGCCCTTTCCCCATTATATGGAATACCTGTCACCTCCTATCTACCCCATGCGCTTCGTCTTTATTTGTGTGTGTGTCTGCCTGACAGTAATAACATCAGTGACACAGAGCAATGAGTCAGTCAGCATAAGCTCACTTAGCTGTTCTGCTTCAGCTCTCTTCAAATCTGATACGTTTTCACACTCAATTTATTTCATCGCATCCCGAGGAGAGATTGGATTTGACTGCAGCACGAGAGTCGTCTCTGGAAGAGCATTATAACAAGACAAAAACACATCCAAAGATCCAGCTCTGACAGATATTTTCTCCAAATTAGGGTTTCCATCCTTTGTTGTTGTTGTCCTTTTCTTAAATTGTGACGTCATTGCATGTCTTTAAAACAACTGCAGGCTCGTCACACACAAGCTGAAATACTGTGGATCAGTTATGAATTCAAAGAACAATTCAATCAGTTCTGTTTTACTTACCCTGCAAAGTTATTGACTAAAAACTGCATCACCTCAGAAAAACAACACAGTAAAATAATCACTGGGCCAAATTTGACCCGATACCATCCATCCATTATCTCTAATTGCTTATCCTTGGTATTGTGGCGGGGTCGCTGGAGCCAATCACAGGTGACAGTGGGCGAAGGCGAGGTAAACCCTGGATGGATCGCCAGTTTATCACAGGGCTGACATATAGAGAGAAACAACCATCCACACTTACAGTCCCACCTACAGGCAAGGGTGCATGTCTTTGGATTGTGGGAGGACGCAACCGGAAGGAAACTACGCAGACATGAGGAGAACACGCAAAACTCCACACAGAGAGGTTGGGTCCTAGTGATGGAAATTAGTGCACTTTGAAGGGACCCTCAGTGTTTTATTTTATGAATCTGGCGTGAGGCACAAGGCAGTGAAATTAGAGTACAACAACAAAAGAACGACTCTCACCAAATACGACACGGTTTCCTTCTTTCCTACCAAAAGCCCGTTCAAAAGAAATCAAAAGAATCAGATCGTTTGCGAACAAAACAACACTATCGAGTTCGAGCCCTGAATCTTCTTCCTGTGTGGTAAAAGTGCTTACCGACTAAGGTTAAGCTAGAAGCATCTAGCATCCATCCAACAACAACCAACTCCTCTGACCCAATACCAAAGTGTAAAAAACAACCAGGTTACTAAACTTTGACTCAATTTACATTATCTATCATCACTATTTCCTCCAAAAATAGGGCCGCACAATTAATCGAATTTAATCCAAATTGCAGAATGGCCTGCTGCAACTTTCAAATCACAGGCAGATGTAATATTTGTTAACACATTGTGCTACTGAGAGTTGTCCCGGCCTACAATTAATATTATATTAATAATATAAGACTTTATGTCAAACAAACATCTTTGTCTGTTGCAGATTCTTGCAAAAGTCACACTCTAATCATTTGCACCTATATGTTTTTCAATAAAAATGAGAATAATGATACATAATCTAGTATCACAAATCATATTTAAATTGCAATATCAGTCCAAATAATAGCAATTAGATATAATATAATGTACTATCCAAATCCCATTTCCTATTATATTCAATTGCAGCTTCTCGCTCATCCTCTTTATCCTTTTGAATATATTACCTAGCAGACCTGCAAAGAGCTCGACTTCTTGAGAGTTTTTGTATAAACTAATGGGCTTTAAAGCCACAGGACTCCCTCTGGTCACACTTCTTAAAATTAATTCCTCCCTTATGGAGATGAATCAGATTATTCAGGCTAAAGTGACAAATTGATTGGAGTGATGCTGAAGCAGCATGTGCATCACTCTCTGGAGGGAAAAATAGCAGGAAAACATCCCGTCTCATTTGCAATGCTCAATCTCAAACTTGTCACAAAGGAAAGTGTTGACACAAACACACACACACACACACACACACACACACATCATGTCACAAACACACACCCATGTGCGATTGATTTATCTGTTTCTGCAGGGCTGATTTATGTCTTTTAATTCGTACCCTCCTCTGGAAAGGAGGGGGTGTTTGTAGGCATGTTGCCAGGCAGCTGCCACATGAAACCACAATTATCCACCATGACCACATCAAACGCCACATCAGCAGATAATGTCCTCATGCTGTTGTCTCAGAGCATCGATGAGCCTCACAGCTGTTCCTGCAGCTGTGTTTTGCTTGCCCACAGCATCATCAGCTCATCAGGCTCATATAAATAGATGACTGTGCTTTGACGGTGGCCTGTCCGTGACCTTGGAGAGTCATTTGACTGGTCTTCGTTTTCTTTTGTGAAAAAATCTTATTGGTCTCAGTTGATTCTCTTTCTTTCCTTGCATCTCCCTTGAATACACTGAGCAGCTTTTTTTCTCTACACCTCTTCATTTTGAAACCTCTCATATCCGCCACCATCTTATATTCAGTCACGTTTACACTCACTTCACAATCTTCTCTTTTCTTTCTCTCTCTCTCTCTCCCTCTGTGCCTGGATGCATCTCCCACACACCTGTTAGCATGTCCTCACTTGGGATTTCTTTGTTAAATTATGCTTTAATTGACAGAGGCAGATGTAACGTGACAGGCAGAACATGAAGGCTTAACTTGTTTACTGTAATCAGGGTTATTTCCCCCAGTGGTGCAGCTGCCAACAGTGCACACATTCACAAATGCACATCTCTCCACATCTAATTATGTCACATCGGAAGTATTTGATGTAAATTTAGCTGCAGAATATTGTGGAGAGAAGTGAAATGTCAGTGCATTCATTACTCTTCAAATAAAGCTTTCAATTGCTGTCATTTCTACTTCGACAAACAAAAACTTTTAAGCTTTTACTTTAAAAATGTTAACATTTGAAACCTTGAGTCTTTTGCAGTTTCTATCTTTCTTTTTTTTAAATGACTTGCCTTTGTTAAAACTGGCTCATGCTTGAAATTAAAGGCACTCAGGGAAAATATTACCCAAATGACTGTTTAAGCCCAGTGATCTTCTCAGGGAACAGTTAACTTTTCCTCTCTTTTCTAGTCTTCAGAATACAACAAGACACATGATAGATGTCTTTAGAAAATGGCAGAAGCTTCTCCACAAATTCAAAAAAACATCAAGACCTCAGACACACGGTTTCACACAGTTTCACACAGTGAAACAGCACTGGGGTTCAGTGCTTTGCCTAAGGACACTTGGACATGCAGATTGGAGTCTGGGATCAAACTACCAACCCTCTAATAAGTACATGACCTGCTCCACTTCCTGAGCTACCTCCACACCTACAGCTGCAATGACTGAAATGCTCATTTTAACATCCTAACTTAAGCAGATATAATGACTGGTGAGAATGCGATTAATCTTGCAGGTATCAGTAGTCATGCACCAAATTATCAGATAAAATGAAATAATGGCCTGATTATGGCAGTTGGTAAAAAGTTTAAGATATTACAATTCTCATGAATGTGGCATGATTGTTTATATTCTACCAAATGTTGGTAGCATTTTATTTGGATAGTCCGCTTACAGATAGGTTATAAAATATTTGTAACATTTCAACAACATTTCAGTTGACGTTCAACGGTGCAACTGTTTCACCTAACCGTGACTGTATTTAATTAACCATTTCATGAATCTTTGTTGAACATGTTAACAAAGATTCAACAACTAATATTCAACAATGTATATACAAATATTCAACAAACAACTAGTTAACCAACTGATATGTTGCTGAAATGTTAGAAAATAATCTATAAACTATCAGTAGATGGACTATCCAAATAAAGTGTAACCCAGATTTCATGGCATCTTATTTGTAATTGTTGAAATATTTCAGTTTGAACCGAAGCGATGGATCAACGTGTAATATTGTAATCCATAGTGACAGGCCACTAGTAGTAAACATGACAAGAATCGCACTGAAATTATTAGCACAACTGAAATAGTCAGTGTCTCCACTCTACGAGCCAACTGAAGTGTCCTTTGTCATTTTCAGGCTTTTTGTATAAAATGCACGGATCTGTTTTAAGTGGGAAATACATGCATAATTTACAGCTGCAAGTGCAATCCTCTTAACCTAGCAGCAGTCAAATTAGACAGAGCACGGCTCTAATATAAACGATTTAACTCTTATTAGACTACCTGAGTGCATTTAGCATTGCTGTCCCTAAAGCACGCCACCCAAATTCTGGTTATTGTGTAAATAGCAGATGCTCAACACCTCCGCATCGCATGTTTCTTAGAGCATTGCTAAAATAGAAAGCTGACATTACTGGAATGTAACTAAGGCTACAACAAAAAAGGACACTGTCATCTTGAAAGAAAAAGTGTTCATAAATAAAAAAAGGTGAAGTAGTGACACATCAGACCCTCGCTGTTCACACACAGAGAAGGAGAGGGACAAGAGGACAATTGATTTGACAGCAGGAGGAGCAGCCTGTGATGAAAGGATAATAGATGAAAACCCTGTCGCTGGTCTCTCTGGATACCTTCGCATCTCTTTCTGTCAAGATGAAAATGTGCCACAAGAGACTGCTCTCTAGTCCTCCTTGTCTTGTATTATGGGAATTCAGAGAGGAAGGGACAGCAGTGCGAGGGTGTGTGTTTGTGTGTGTGTGTGTGTGTGTGTGTATACACTTGGCATGGGTTTGATGTGGTCTGTGTCAGAGAAAAAGCAAGTATGTGAACAATGAATGAGTAACCGCATACAGGAAAGTATGCAATAAACAAAATGTTCTGTCTTTTCTGTTGCTTCCAGTGAAACAATGGTTAAAGCTTAATCAAAGTTTCACTGTTTTACTCATATTACTCACATTATTCTGTTCTTCATACAGATTTTGTTTGTGTGTTTTAAATGGGTATGGTACAGAAGCTGAAAATCACCATGCATACATTTTTTAATGCTGTTTTCTTAAGAACAGTAATAATTTTATCCACAGAAAACAAGCTGTGTTTCAAGATAATGATATAGGAAACTTTTTAACTTGAGAAAAATGTAAGATCCCCCCAAGCAAAGAAAAAATAAGGGATCTTCATCAAATTCAAAGGCTTTCCCAGAGTGAAAAGTTTCACAAAACAAAACTACAAACTGATCAAATATTTGGACGATATGACAAAATTCAAATCATTTCATAGTCCAGTGTTTCTATCGTGATATTTGTATTAATTTGTTTCTAGCAAGACCAAAGACAATTTGCCTTGGCGAGGTGATATTTATTGATTTTATTATATTATTAAAAGGCGAGTTACGGAGTCCCATTAAAACATGCATACATGTTCGTGCATCTTAAAGCTGTCTGATCAAGAGGAGTGGCCATTTATGATGTAACTCACATTCCGCTGAATTAGTTTTGCCTTTGCTGTTAAAATCAATGTGTTTCATTCTGTTCATTGTTTTTTTTTTATTATATATTATTTTTCTCTCCATTAATATCCCATGATCTTGTTAAGTCTTCTTTTGTATTCTTAAATTGTGAGCTAAATTAACGTATTATCATACAAAAACTAACTTAGTTATCTTGAGATAATGGCATTTTGAAAAGAAAATCTAAGCATGGCCATTCATGGCTTTTGCACAGTAGTTAAGACATTTGTTATAGTGGCTTTTGTGTGTTTGTCTGTGTGCCTGAAAGTGGCAGTGAACACACATCTCTGTGCTCAAGGGCAGAATTAGCCTGTGTTTTCAGTTAAGGCAATAATAAAGAGCGGCCATCAGACGGGGACATTGATGTGGAGGGCGTATTTGATTTGTCAGTCTGTGATTGTTGTGCAAGGATAAGCCTGAAGCCTTGACTGGTGCAGCATAAGTGATGATTCCCACCCAGTCTCTTCCTGTGTGAGGAGACAAACTCAAATCTACAGCCCCATTTACCACAGACAGAAACCCAGATAGAAAAACATGCTATTTCTAGAGCACTTTTAAACCTACAAACTCTAACGTTAGCGTAAAATAGCACTATACTTAAACAAGTGACACACCAGAACCTGGGGAATTTCTTAGCAATCAGTACTTACATGAGGTTAGATAAAGTCTATTTAGTGTGTCAGTCCGACTGAAACTGGACTTTAAAAATACATGTAAACATGTTAGTGTTGACATGTACATTACATGTTAGTATAATGTTAATCCAGCTGGAAATGTACTAAGTCAAATTGGTTGGGATAGATTTATTCTTGCATGTCACTTCAGTCAGCCCCTAACTGGCCTGAGCATTCTGCACATGATCAATAATCACCATGATGGTCTTTGACCTAAAACTCGAACAGCATAAATTTGAAGAAAACCAGGAAGAACACAAGAATACCATCAGCATGAGGGGTAGCGTGCAACTAATTTGTACCAAAAGTAAAGCAAAGATACGAAATGTTCAGCACTGAAAAGCTGTTAATACTTTCACTGTTTGACATAGAACCTGCTAGCTAGCTACTATATTGTTTGTAGCTTATTTGGTATATTAATAGGTCAGCCAGGAGAAGGTCCAGCTGAACGGGGCACGTGGCCACCCACCGGAGTGGAGTCCATCATGGGTGTGTTAGTCCATCAATAAATCGGTTCTCCTTCAGCGCTTGTGTACTGGGACATGGACAGTAGTCCAATTGAATGGCCTGATCGAGCTTTAACAGTAGCTTGACTTAACTGTGTATGTAAATCTACCAACTGTCATGAATACTAATTAATGCAAACTAATGCTAACAAGCAGCTTATTGATGCCACTTCTGGCTGTCTTTGGACAATAGCGGCGACAGGATAAGTGTTTTTGTTCAGCACAACAACAATGTTGATCAGCCTTTATATCACTTCTTGATTTAATTAACTGCACAATTGTTTGAAAGTTAAAACAATAAAGATATTATGTAATAGAACAC
>JAQFJA010000011.1:18314702-18326596 GCA_029874485.1 Naso brachycentron | reverse complement strand
AGACACACACACACACACACACACACACGTTCTCTTTATCAACAACCTCCCTCTTTCTCTCTCTCTCTCTCTCCATCACTTCCATAAGTCACCGCCGCGCATACACTCAGTGCTGGGCTCAGACTGACGCCGGAGGAGCGCTGTGCCGCTCCACTATTCAGGATCTCTGGAGCCGCGGAGACTCCTCAGCACAGTCCGCTCAAGGTTGACAACTGCAGTCGCTCCGCTACAGTCCACAAGCCCGCATGGAGACACCACCAACCCCGACACCATGCACCTCTGAAAGCCTCATCACAGCGTGCTTTGTGTAGCCCGAGGAGGGGAAAAGTCTGCCAGATCACTTTGCTCGCTCCGCTGAGGTGGACCGAGCGCCACTGGATTTTTTTTCTTTTCTTTTTTTTTTTTTTTTTTTGCTCCTCTTTTTTTTCGGAAAGCCTGTTTCTCTCTCTTCTTCCGCCTCTCACAGTCCACCGCTTCATTATTTTTTTCAACTTTTCTCCCTTTGGAAAGAAAGCGCTACTGTTTACCCGCGTCTACCTGCTCGCCCAGCACCCATGAATTCAGATAAAAATGTGTACCTCGGCAGAGACAAAGGCATCATGCGGAAGAGAGCTTTGCTCCTTCGGAAAGGTTGCAGCTTCGAGATTACCAGGTGGGTCCTTTATGTTTTTTGTCTGGGACAAGAGGGCGATCAAAACGGCGAGACTGTCCCACACTTACTGCAACCACCCACATACAAAAGCCACTTCACGGAGACCACACAGTGAGTTTGTGATGTGTGTCTTTCACCGTGTGGATTGATGTTTTGGCCAGGATCTGGTGTGTGTGTGTGTATGTGTGTGTGTGCGCGCGCATTTAGAGGGAGCGGAGGGATGCCCCAAAACAAAACGAAGGCTAGCCTATTCAGAGATGATTGTAGTCGGATTACTTCTGATTTTCTGCCTAAAACGTTCAAATTTCTCCCCTCCTAATCTCATTTTTTATTCAAACACCATGCGTTCACTCTCCCCTCGGACTGTGCGGGGACGCGTTACGCACGGCTACGTTTCGTCTGCACCTGACTCCGCAAGGTTGTCAAAGCTGCTTAGTGGCAGGACGCCGTCAGTCGTCGTTACAGCCAAAAAGAGTGTGTTGATTGGACAGTCCAGCAGGCACAGCGCCCCAGTGCTGTCCAACCACGGAGGGCTGAGAATAAAGCAGGAGTTGATTTGGATCAAACCACCTGCTTTAGGCTTGTGCCACCGGAGGCCCAGCTGGACTCCTGCGAGTTCACACGTGAAGGCAGGCTGCAGGTGACAGACAGGCCACATAACGAGCGGCAGATATGATTTCTCAGCGTGGTGCAGCTGGTTTTTGGCGAAGCTCCCGGTGCTTTCTGAGATGTGTGGCCTCTGTGTGCAGCTGCAGCAGGATGGCACCGGCTGCTTGGATGTCCCAACCTGCTCTGCTGCCTGTGTGGTCCATGTTCAAGTCATCCATCAGAGGTTTGCTTACTGCGGTTTGGGCCAGGAAAAAGCTGGTATTATTTAAAGACTTTCACTTTGAGTGACGTTACACCAGTTCCTTCCCCTTTGCGTAATCACTCACTGTACACGAGACTTTCTAGGGTGAGAAAATTTGTTAAGAACTTGTAAGAAGAAAGTGTTTTAGAGCATAATAATACCACATAATGCATTCAAAAAGCATGTGTTCCTGACTGATCATGAAGTCCAGGAAGACTTTGTGACGGTTTAGTATGTTGCACCTGTCTGACACTATGTTAAAATTACCCTTTATCCATTATAAGAGTGAGTGAGAAATGGGTCCCAACTGATATAGGTTTTTGAAGCCGATGCTGATAAAACTGCGACATCAGATATAATGGTTTAATGTGGTTATGAAATACTTGTAATAAAGATATGTGATGGAGGCAGGATATCCTACATTTCAACAAACTTTACTTTTAACGTCAGTGCTCTGAACAGCAAACACTTCATTTATTAGATATAAAATAATGGACTGCCCTCTGCTGGACAAACTCCATAATTACACCATTTTAAATCACTAATCCATGCTTTATTCTGGTCTTAAGTAAAAGTGCATATTGGAGAACAAATACGTTTATACAGATTTATCTGCATAGGCTGATATCAGCCGATATTATCAGCAAACCGATGTCACCACAAGGTGACATCAACAAATGTCTAGTTCAGACCGGATTCAATTTGAAAGAGGAAGAGAAGTATAAAGTCCCCACATTTACTGACTTGAAACCACCAAAATATTCACTGCAGCTCCAGCTGTCATTATCTTGATCATGTCGCCTGTAGATTATTGCTCCGGTCGCATCACCTCACCCTCCGCCCACCTCTACTATAATTTCCTGCCATTTCAGACGATCTGTGGAGGTGTGCAGAAGAGCAAATTTACACATGAATCTCGCCTCATTACTCTCATGATTGATAATTTCTCTCAGTATTTGTTTTTGTGTGTGTGTGTGTGTGTGTTTGGAGATGTCCCCATCCAGGCTGCCCGGTCCCACTTTTCCAAATAGAGGTATGTGCTGTAAACAGAGTGAGATTGAGCCAGCGTTGTGCCAAGCACTTACTTTCAAATTACACACTCCTTCTAATTAGCTTGATTTATCCTGTGTACTGAAGGAGCTCGTTCCCTCTGTGTGTGCTGTGGACCCAGAGTCACACTGTAAGGCTTTCTGGCAGACAGTCCCTCAGACACTAACAGTTTAACAGACAATCAATCAGAGCCAGACCTGAAGTGCTTCTGCATGGGGAAATAGATTCTCTGCTACACTGAGGGGATTTTAAAGACACTCAAGTAAAGGGCTGCTGCAGCTGAGCAGTCTGTGTATAATTCATTGTTCTGCAGAGATGCATGACCAAACAGACCTAACACATGTGGACAGCTTCATGAGGACGCACACACTGTGTTGCAAACCTGCTTTCATATGCATACACTCAAACACACACACACACACACACACACACGTACACAATGGTTGAAGTGTTTCCATATGTTTGCCAGTGGAAACATGTCATGAGGTAGTTTTATCTAGACATTGATCGGCCTCTTTTTTCCCTTCCAGGCTACACAGATGGTCAGTGTGAGCCAGTGGTGGAGGAAGTGTTTAGAAGCTTTATTTAAGTAAAAGTACAGCAGTAAAAAAATGCTACATTACAAGTAAATGTTCATCATTGAAACTCCAGAGCTGATACAGAGTCACAATTGGCAAAATGTACTAAAAGGATTGAAATTAAAAGTCCTTGTTCTGCAAAAAAATTGGCCCCTGTGACTGATGTTTAATTAAATGTAACATTTTTAGATTGTTACTAGTATTGCATTAAATCATAAGCAGCATTTTACTGTAGCTGGTCAAAGTGGAACCATTCTTAATTTAAGTACTACATGTATGCAGGTAGTTTAGTAAAATTTCCAAACTATGGGCCAGTCCCCTCCAAAGGGTCACAAGAGAAAAACCTAGTGGTTGTGAGATGATTAATGTGGTAGAAATCAAGAGTTCTGCTCAAAACATTTTTCTTTTATTCCAAAGTTTACTTTTATTTTGCTATGTCGTGAAATGTTACATAATCTGACCTCTGTGGGCCTAATTTCCTCTTGAGTACAGTACTTAAGTAAATGTGCTCGCGTAAGCAGTATGTAAAATAAATCTAAAATTAATAATAATCTGCAAATTAAATGCAAATACACGATTATTTAAACTCAAGAAGTTAATAGCGTACAGTTGTCGTGATCTGTGCTAATCCCCTGACTGTAAATCTGCTTTGGGATAAACACATCACATCACATTACTGTTTCTGAATGTGTTTTGGACACTGCTTCATGGTGACTAAGCCTTATCTAACAAAGTCAGCAGGCTGCCAGTTGGCAGATATTCTCACTGACAGCAGGTAGCTGCAGAGTTGCAGGTGAAAGCAGAAAAGTTGAATGGACTAGTGGAACAAATTGTTTGGCCATTTTCCTCTGCTGGGCTGGTCGCAGGTGGTTGCTGATTTGTTCAGGATTGTGTGTCTGCAGCACATATAAACATATAAACAGTTTGTGTGTGTGTGTGTGTGTCCAGATTTGTCAGGACTTAAACTGCTCGCTGTGAACATCCAGGGAAAGTTGCTGCATATGTGAAAAAAGCTGTCAAAGCTTTTTGAGACTGCGAAATGAGCTTTGCACATTGCTTGATGGTGTCACCCAAATGCGCCACACTTAGCATACCGCAATAAATGTCAAAAAATGCCAGTACCTTTATTATATATTTTGTTGAATTGTGTGTTTCTACCAGTGTTCAAACTCAGAGAAATCTGTAATATTATTCAAGGTTGCAGTGCTGTTCATTTTTTCTCAAATTTGCCAACTTCCAGGGAAACACCAGTCAGAATGAGGAAGGAATTTGGCAAATGTAACTAAATGTAATGCAAAAAAACTTAATAAATTACCTCATCTGTGAACATTTCTTCCTGAGTCAGATAGATTTTCATCTGCAGTTGTGACTATTTAAAAAGGAAATAAAGAAATCCCGTCATCCCAAGCCAGTTCACAATGTTGTTAAACTGTCCTAGTTTTCTCAGTTTTAATTGAAAGACTTCTAGTGGCAGAAATTACCTATTGCACGTTTAAGTCAGCATCACTTGGAGCTGAAGAATGGTGGAGGATGTGGAGTTAGAGAGCAGAAATCTTTCCAGCGGCCTGCAGCTCGCTCCCCGTCTCTGCTTGAGTCTAGCAGCGTGAGGCTACATTAGCCGCTACTAGCACAACACACCAGAATTTGTGACTGAACTATTTGTGATCAAGTTGCAATTTGAGTAATGTAGGTGGCAGGTTTTGACAAGTAAAGAGAGTGTGAAGGATAAAAAGACAACATCCCCACTTGATCTGGATCCTTTTTTAAACTGTCAGCTGTGAATCTGACAGCGGTGCTAAATCAGCAGAGTTCCCTGTAAGAAATCTGAGCTTATCATGCCAGTGCAAACATACAACTTGGGACAAGTTTTTTGCCCTTGAGTGTTTAGCTTGAGAGTAGAGTCTGGATGTCCTCCAGGAACAACAAATCCTAACCTATTTAGTGTCTTTTTCCATTCATTTCCATCACAATTGTGGCATGTCTCTTCAGGACAATCAACTCCATCTGTCTCTGAACTCAGTCTCAATCCAGCAGACTTCCAGTCAAGCCCGGCCAGTTGTGTGTGAATGAGATTAAGGCTACATGGTGACACTTGGAGGAGCCAAAAAATCACTGGCTCGGCTCTGACCACAGACTGGCAGAACAAACAGGACTCTAAGAGACGGTGCCAGAGAGACAAAAGGAAATTATGTTCACAGGCATTGCTACCATGTTGTAAAAATACTACAAACCAGCAAATACACTAATACTGACCACTGGAGGAGGACTTTTTTCTGATCAAACACCAGGAAAGGTCGGCAGCGTGCTTTCTATGAATTCAGTGGCAGCATCAGCAAATTCTGCTGTGGTGGAAACAAACCTCGCCAGTTGTCAATCCGTTACAGAACGTTTGTAGTTCATTTAAGGAAAGGCATTTGCTGGCAGGGAGCAGTTTGAGCACATTACTGGTCCATGAGGGAAGACAAGCCCATTTATCATCTGGCTAATGCAGCACAATGTGTGATTAGAACTTGTTACCAATATGCGTTAATATTGTAACGACGACCTTACGCATATTTGATGACAAGAAGCTTGTTTACTGCGTAGAAAGGAAAGATAAGGGTTGACAGCCTGGATTAGTTGTCTTTGAAATGCATGCTGTCCATTAATCAGCCCAGCCCCTCTTTGCTTTTACCGTCCATATATGCCTCTAGTCACCCTCGGAACAAAAAGCCTCTCATAAAGCAGCATAACTTCACCCTGCAACTGTGGCTACATTAACAGAACAAAAATAGCTCGGCGGCAGGCTGCAGCCACCCAGACTCTGACAGACTCTTCCCTCATTCGCCCCTCTCACGCTCCTTTCTCCCTGAATTTCTCACTTCAGAGGCTACTTGAGTGCTTACAAATGTGCCATTAGTGTCTTCATTAGGGCCCAACTGACCAGAATGAGATTTTTTTGGGGCCAGTACCAATGTAAGGGAGCAAGACAGTTCGGATATCAGATATGTCAGCCAGCAGAATGAACAATAAACACTTTACTTATTAGTAATTAAATAACGGACCACCCCCAGCTGGACAAGCTACCTAATCACGCCATTTTAAATCACTAGTCTAAGTTTTTTTCAGACCTTAAAAGCAGTTTTATTATTGGTGCATACCTGAGAACATATACGCCAATACTAATATATCTGCGATGGGCTAACATCTGCCGATAATATCAGTAAACTGATTTATTGGTCGGGCCCTAGTCGTTATGAACCCATCCCTCTGCCAAACCTTCCGTGTTTTGTCGTAGCTGTTGCAAGGGGTTTTGCCGTAGCTTGCTGCTTGTCAGATTGGCACATGCCTGGAGCCAGATGTAGCTAAGTTGCATTCTGCTGCATTCACGTGCCTCATAAAGGAACGTGTGAGGGGGGGTTTGAGCACACATGCCTTTAAAGAGAGAAGAGAGAGAGGAAAAAAAAGGAACAAATATGTATTTGGGTTTGTCCTCTTGTGGTTTCCTGGTGATGCTTTTACAGTAGACTTCAAAGTGGCATGCGAATGAAGACCACGTGTTTTGAACGTCAGACCTGTTTTCTATGTTTTCAGATCTGCGGATGCACTCACAGGCCATACATGGACAGGACCATATGGCTCTGTTTTCTAAGAGACTCAGAGAAAGTGGTTGTAACAGGCTGGGCTGCTGGCTGTCCCTCTGCGTTACGGTCTCTCATGAAGCAGTCAGCGGGGCGGGTGGTTAACTGACGTACTAACTGACATTTTTGCTGACTTAAGGGAATCCTGTGCTTTGCACTCTGTGAATACTATGTTACATTCACACAAACATTAGAGGCAGACCTTGCACAGATTTTTAACCATGAGAGAATGAAGAAGCAGTTAAGACAGTTTTCATTTGACATCTGACAAATGTAAGGCTGCAGTTATGTACGACAGGTGACGTCGCTACGAGCTGATTGGCTGTTGAAACAAGTGGCATGCCTTGTGTTCTGAAACTTGCCTCTGTGGACAATAGTGTCTAGAGGCCACACTGTCAGCCAGCTCAAGTTGGGCTGAGACAGACCAGTTTACACTGCTGCAACTTTTCCTGCAACCGTTTCGACTCCAAGTGCATCTTTGGTGCAAAATGGACTCAAAAGAGAGAGCGACAACAAACAAAATAAAAGGCGAGACGGAGCAAAAACAGGGAAGGGAGGTTGTTCCCCAAGGAGTCTCATGCTACCGCTAACTTCCAAATATTGCCTACCTCAGCTTTAAATGACAAAACATGTTGTTCATGACGCACTTGTAGGACAACATCATCTGTCTGTGCCTTTTGAAATCAAACCACAGCTGACTTAGTAAACTTGTTTTGTGATGCTACAACACAATGGTTTACTAGTAGGCACAAAAATACTAATGTTAGTGAAACATTGTGGTTTATATGTTAATATTACTACTTCATGTGGTTAGAGACATCACCTGACGTCCCCCTTTGTTCTTGATAACGCCACTAGAGAGCGACTGGTACTGTCAAGTATTCAGAGGGACGTTGGATGAGACAGTTACCCTTTTGTAAAAGCAAGAAATGTCCATGTCAGAGTCTGTTATGTTATGTTAAAGTCTTCAAAGTGCTGGGTTCTTTCAACAGTCCATAACCTCGTTTCAGTCAGGACCACTTTGTCAAAAAAAAACCTTATTTACTTGCACAGTTTCATTTGGCGGTATGGTACTGTTCTGGGACCCCCTGCTCTTCCACGCGCTTACGTGGAAAGCCTGAGGCAGGAAGAGCACACCTTCCTGCCCATCATGAGCCATCATGAACGGCATAAGCAGGGAGCGCAGCAGCAAATAAAAACCCAGACAGAGCAGAGCAACCGACATGAATACAATGACAGGAGGAGCTGGGGTGGGGGTGGGTTGCAAAAATGCCAGCAGAGGAAGCAGGAAAGGAGGTCGGGCTAGAGCAGTTTAAATAGCCCGCTCTGAATACAATTTTCCAATAGGAAGCGGACACGAGGAATCAGCCGAGCCATCAGCTGATCTGCACCGGTGATGACAGCTATGCTGTTAGAGCTTGACGTCATGGCCTGCCAGAACTAACGCTACGCTTGATTTGTCTAAAAGAGAAAGACTGAAAAAGCCTTTTTCTTCTGTCCAGTTCAAACTGCTGTGACCTTCGCAGACAGAGGACAAAGAATGTTCGAAAATAGGCTCTCTTATTTTGGGTGAGCAACACAAACTTTTTTATACTCGTTAATAATTTGAAGGCCAGCACAAATCCTTCTCCACCGGGAGATATTATCCAACTGACAGGGAACATTTGTTGCATTAATTAAAGCATGATGAAACGATGGAGATGGACAAGTGTGACCCAGAGCCTCAATAGGGAGAAACACAGTGCCATGGTCATTTAAAACTGCTTGCTAATTTCTTTGTATGTCAAGCAATTCAAGATACACCAAAAACATAAAGGAAAAAATACAAAAAACATTAAGCATGTTAAGGGGCAAACAACAAATCATGTGCTTGCAAAAAAAACTGTACTTGCAAGCAGTAGTGAATATTAGTTGGCAAGGATGTGCAAGTTTTTTTTGCTAAGTGTGGCTGACATGTTTGAAAGTCGGGCTGGGTGATATTGCCTAAAAATAAAATCCAAGATTTTCCATACCACATTCAATTTTCGATTTAATCAATTTTTTTTAAATTACAAAAGACAAATTTATTTTTTTATTTTAAAGACGTTTTTGTCTCAAACAAACATGAATTCTCCTTTTTGGGAATAAAGTACAAACCTGCTTTAACCTGGTTTTGGATCAATAAAGTGCCAGCCTATCTTTCATCAGACTTCACTAATAGAGAATAAGAGACCGGAGCTGAGGGAGAGCCGCAGGTTACCATATTTACCCTACCTAAAGGGAAAATTGATTTTCATGATTTTCATTTTTGTACATCATCCAAACAAATAAATTTGAATTTTGATGTAAATCGATTTATTGCCCAGTCCTCCTACTATTAGAAAGCATTAGCCAGTTTTTATTTTTAGCCAGTAGTCACTCATATTCTTTACGAGAACAGATCAAATAGATCATTGGAAAAACATTCTTATTCTTTTTGCAAATGTATTCCAGTCCAGTTTTCAGTCTGTGCTGCCATTAACATATCTGGTTTTGAGCTGCATTTTGCACGTGTATGTATTTGACTCGCAGCAATGGCCACACATTGCACATACATTTTTAATTAATGATCAGGATTTAGGTAAGGTGAGATTTTGGCATGGCTGGGGCTGTCATACAGACTGTATTTACTGGTATATATCACACTGTAATCAAAAGACTAGCGTTGTTCTGTTAAATCACACTCAGCCACAATGCCCATCCAGATACTTTGCAAGGTTTAATGTTTATTATATATTTCATCTTATTTTACAGGTTAGCTTATTTTAGACTACAGTGGAGGCTGCTGGCAGTCCTTGTTTTGCAGATAATTGGTCAATGTAAATGTCAACCTACTGGTGGCACTACAGGAAAAGTCAACAGCTCTTCAAAGGTAGTAAGTGAGTTATCTGGGGAGTGTGAATCTCTACAAACGTCTGTACCTCTACAGAACGCAGACATGTCACTCGCCTGGTCAAACTATGATCAATAGAAAAGCTTAAAGGGTTTTATATACTGACGAGCAGTGACTGCAGTAATTTGGTGGAGTGAATTTGCTGAATGGGACAGCTGACGTAAAATATATTATAATAAGTTTGATGAGCCCTTTAACTTTTAATGTTGTGCCAGAAAAATGGAATGTCAGACCATTAGGCAAAGAACCAGTGTTATGCTCCTATTAGCAGAACAAAGGAAAGCATACCTGTGATGCCTTTGAGACTGGCAGAGAACAGTGCAGCGCCCAAAGAGAGAGAAACAGCTACACAGAAAAACAGCAAAGGTATTTTTTACTCTGTGCAAAACTGAGAGAAAACCTTCTGGAGAAGGGAAGAATCATCGATTAAAAAGTAGTTTAGTTTTTCTAATTTTCTGTTAAATCACATAATTGATTTTGATTTCAAACAAATAATGAATAATACAATTAAAATAATAAAAAATTCAAAGTGTTACTGAATAACAAAACATTAAAAGAGCAAACTAATGTTTTGGCCATAGCAAAGGCAGTAATATGTAATGTGTAAAATAAAACTACACAACGGGCCTTGAACTGTTCTTGGTGCGCCTGACAGAAAGCCATGAACACGATCTACTCGTGTTTATCTTACCTGGTATTTTTGGCGCGTTCTCGTCATCCACACTGAGATCAGAGCTCTCTCCTCTGCAGCAAAACCTGTGCATGAGAAGTTTCCTACATGAAATTAACTCTCACTATACACAGTGCATGGGGTCAAGTTACTGCCAACTTGGCCTTTTCAGACTACAGACGGAGTCGCTTGACCTCAAGTTGTGTTTTAATTTCCAACTTGTGTTTCATTTTTTCATGTTCCAACTGCAACATCATAATTTCTTTTTGTTGCTCAAACGTTAAACTGTGCCTCTGAAAAGAAAAAAACTGAGGCCCGGAGTGGGATCTGAGTTGTCCTTCAACACACCAGGTTCACACAATTTAGAACCCAAAGGGGAACGCTGCTACAGCCTACCAGGGAAAAATCCTCACCAAAATGAAAACCACGCACAGGAACTGCCACCTGTCACCCGATCTACCCACTATCAGCACAACAATACACTAGCTCAAAAGCTACCTCTCCCTCTCCCAGACCGAGGTAAGAAAAACGAAAACCGTACACTATCACAAATAACGCACAGAATTAGAATCACGCCTCATCCAACTTACCCAGATCAGCCAGCCAAAACATGCACTGCGTCCTTTGCCTCGATCACAGCGATCTGCCGTGAGCCGATTAAACAAACAAATTCACCATCAAAACAAAGGAAAGCCGGTACCGGGGCACGCCAAATGCGATCCAACCAAACTTTACACACACATGCACCAGCCGGTACTCAACCCCTACCCACAAATCTTACTGTCCAACCACACGCCTACCGATAGGACAGTAAGCACAATACAAACCAAAATGCGCTCATTAAATAAATATCAGGCACCACAAGCGAAATCAGAGCAAGCAACAATTGCATTTACAAACAAAACTGCATGCCACACAAAAAATAAAATGGACAAGCCTCCATTTTGTCATAACCTGGCTCATAGGCTATGGCAAAGAAGGGAAAAGACACTGCAGTGCCAAAATATACGTAATTTATTAATATAAAGAAAAAGACAATTAAGCAGTAATGATAAGGATGGAGTGTGGTTGTCAGTATTATCAGTAGTGTAAGAGTGGATGAGTGGTTGTACGGTGTTGTGTGTGAAAATGAGAGAGAGTGAGCAAGAGCAGCACCAGAGGTGGTTCTTATATGCCGTGAGGAGCACTGGGCCCAGGTGCTCCACATCAGGCAGGAAGCTCCAAATTGGCAGCAACCTCACTTCCTCTTCATGAAAGAGATGGAACAATGATTAATATAACAGTGACAGCAGGGGCCGTCACGTAATGCAAATGAAACATTTCCAAGAGCTGCAGCTTCACACAAAAAGCATTTCACTGATGAAATACATGTTGACTTTTATTTTGAAGTGGGCTAATCACAGAAAATACAGCGTGTTCAGTTAGCTTAGCTAGCTTAATGCCATCGATCATCAACGACATGTTTGTGGAGCAAGACAACAGTCAGTTTTCATTTGTCATTTCATTTGGATTAATTTTAAATATGTCTGGGAGGAGTTTTAACCATCTGTGAAAGTGATGGAA
>JAQFJA010000011.1:18256056-18273671 GCA_029874485.1 Naso brachycentron | reverse complement strand
AAAGAGAACAAACAGCAGGTGTGTGTGTGTGTGTGTGTGTGTGTGTGTGTGTGTGTGTGTGTGTGTGTGTGTGTGTGTGTGTGTGTTGTTTTTAATTTTTTGTCTTTTAGTGTAATCTTTATTTTCAGCCACACTCAAGGTGCCAGCGTCACCACTTTGGCCCAGAATTTATTATTTCAACAACCAGATGCATTGACAAGATATTTGGTTAAGACATTCAGGATCCCTAGGAGATAATTCCTAATAAACAACAGGAGCAAGTGAAAGATTTTACTTTTTTTAAAAAAATAGTTTGACATCTGCATCGTACATCTATTCCTCTAGCATCACCAAGAAGTTGACATCTGGCATTTTCAGTGAAAGTCTCAACAACCATCAGATAAATTACCATGAAGTTTGGGCGATGTTTTTCTGAGGATTTATAGTAGTAACACTGGTGAAATGTCTATTATCCAGTACTTTGATTTTGTATTTTAAAACCTGTAAAACTAATGACATTCTCTTCAGCTTCAGCTGAACTCTAATTAGATTAGTGCTAATTAGGAGCATGTTAGCATGCTAACGACAAGAGCTAGAATGGTGAACATGGTAAATATTACACCTGCAAAACATGTACACGGTAGCATTGCTAGCATGTTAGCTCACTAATTTTTGCACTTGCAACTCTGTGAAGCCTCAGTTGTATGGCTGGAGAGTTTTATGCCTTAACATAACTCGTCCAAAAGGGACAAAAAACAACACAGAAGAAAAACAGCTTTGTGATGTTAGTTTGTAACCTCATGTTGGATCAGACTTGCACTTTTAAGATTAATAATTTTCTTCTTCTCCTTGTGCATCTATGTCCTCCTGTAACTCCGCACGTTATGCATACTTCGCTTCTTTCACTTTCACCTCCTTCCACCAACATTGCCTAAAGATTGGATCTCTCTTGGTGCGCTGTATGCTGTTATTAAAGAAATTGCATAAATTTAATTGCACATCAGTCACAGGTCTTCATGTCTCCGTTACTTTGCTGAAAGAAGACCCCACTTTAGCAGGGCACTGATAGGAAGCAGGACAGTGACAGCCAACTTGGCAAATGTGCTCACTTTAATAAGAAAAAAGGAGAAGAAAGGACGTTATTGGTTTACTGTAGAGCTCCATCTTGTAATGCCAATATTAGTGAGTATGATCTTAAAGGGCTGGTGATCTGACACATAATTGGATTTCTTTTGAGGATTAAAAAAAGACATCCTGGCGGTCAATAGAACGGAACAGTCTGTGCTCATACTTCATGTGAGAGTCCCTCTGCAGCGTAAAGTCACTTCAGCTTTGTTGGTGAAGTTTCTGTGTTAACACAAAGGTGTTGGATGCAAACCAAAGCAGACAACACAACAACATTATGAGTTGATATGTGAAGACATCAGTGTGAATACAGATTTAAACTCAGTTTCTGTCACATATGAATCACAGGGTTTTCATCATCTTGTGTCTTTTTGGTGTTTTTCTTGTCTTGCAGGTGGAGAGAAAGAGACACATTGGAAATGACATTGTTACCATAGTTTTCCAGGAAGGGGATGATGCATCGTCATCTTTCAAACCGTCGATGATCCGATCGCACTTCACCCGTATCCTTCACGTGGACAATGACTGTCACAGGCATGAAGTCCACAACATCAGCCCTGCTACACTAACGTGACAGAGATTGTGAACAACCAGTGTTTCCTTTACTTCACCTCCAGATATTTTTGCATTAGTTAGGTATAATAGCCAGAATGACAGTTACAGGTAAGTGCTTTGACTAATCCTCCAACTTTAAAATCTCACTCTCATTCTAGTGAGACATCCTCTAAATTTTTTTTTTTGGATTTTTCTTTTTCTATGTCCTTGATTAAAAGGAGTTGACTTTACATTACCATACTGTATGTTGTTATTTACCTGCTCTTCGTCACAGGTTGAAGATATTCTCAGAGGAGAGCGTCCCGCTGTTTGGACCCCCTCTCCCGTCTCCTCCTGTATTTACTGATCACCAAGAATTCAGGGACTTTTTATTAGTCAAATGTAAGAAAAAAGCATTGAAACATGGACAATAAAGTTGCATCATTCTCTCTCTTCTAATCTGATCTTGCATCATCCTCTGCAGTAATCAATGGAGAGAAAGCCACACTGGAGACGCCAACGTTTGCCCAGAAGCGTCAGCGGACCCTCGATATGTTGATCCGCTCGCTCTACCAAGACCTCACACCTGACCTGCACAAGGTACAGCTGCAGTCTAGAGGAAAGACTGTTCTCGTCTGCTTGGATGAACTTTCTTCTTAGCAATCCAAGTTGTCTCCTCTGTCTCCTCCTTGTCACTTCAGTCCCTGGCAGCGACTGTAGCCACTGCTGCTCTGCTGTTTCCACTGCAGCCCCTCAGTCTGCCTCTGCATACTGCACCACACCAACTGGATACTACTGCAATGCTGACTTTCTCAGCAGGGCTCTCTCCTCACATCGCTTTTGTTCTTAATTCTCTTGATTTTTTCTGCACTCCTATCACCGTTGCTCCTAACACAACCGTGCTTCACTGCTACTGTTGTCACCCCCTGCGTGGGTCCGTCTCTAAGACCCCTTTCTGCTTTCTTTTTCCCTCTGTGTGCCTGTGTGTGTTGGCGTGCCACATTTAGGTTCCCTTTTCTCCCCAGAACATGTTAAACCGACGGTCCTTCAGCGACGTGCTGCCAGAGTCTCCCAAGTCGGCACGCAAGAAGGAGGAAGCACGGCAGGCTGAATTTGTCAGAATAGGACAGGTAACAAAGAAACACACACACACACACACACACTAACCAACCAGAGCTGCAGCAAGATGGCAGAAACACCCATGTGTACCCTAGGGGTTTCACGACTACCAGTTATTACTAGTTGCCAAGGTTTTCAAAATAGTAGTCGACTAGTTGTTATGTAACAAAACACACAAAAAGGGGATTCTTCAGAACAATGAAAGTTGTATTTTGTATCGCAGAGGGTTCAGTCATTCCACTGTGACATGTCAAACTGCTCAGGGCTACTTTTTATTTATCTTGACTAGCAAATAAATAGTCTAGCAAATGTAGTTCTTCTAAACAAAATAAGACGGACAAGAACAAAATGATTAGTTGACCGTTGCCTACAGCGCCAACTAGTGGTAAACACACGCACATACACACACACACACACACAGACTAGAATGCACACCCACACAAAGGTGGACACATACATAAATAGCCTACACAGCCATACACAGAAACCTACACATGCACATGGAAACACAAACGTTGATTATTGATATAATTCAGCATGATATCAGCACCTAACATTAAAGTATTAATCTCAAAGGTTTTCATGTAGTTAATGTTTGTTAATTCACTGTCTATCACTGAGTGAGGTAAAACAGTGTTATTGATGAAAGCACTTGTATTTGCAGCATTGTAGAGCGCTATGACCTGGGTGTCTGCGTGCTGCTCAAGCAGTAGCAGCGCACAGTTAGTGACGCCTTTTACATCAGTCAGCGGGGTTGGTCTGCCCAGAGGGAAGGTGGAGCTAACGTCACAGGCTCGTTCTTAATTGTGTCTGACCAAAGAAGGCACTTTTCATTTTCTGTGAGTTACAATGGTGGACCAACACACAAAGAAAATACAGCATCCAGGTGACGACAGTTCAAGTACAAGTAAAGGTCCAAGGTAAAAGAAAACTTAATATTCTGGAGAAGCAAAACAGGCATCTACTGACGTCAACTTTCCACGTGAACTCTGCGAGATGAGGTCCAAAAGCGTGCTTATTTATACTTATTGCAAAGCTTCAGAAACACTTTAACTCAACTCTTTGAGATAAGTATGAATCATATCAGTTTTTATGGTTTTTATTAGTGTATAACCTAACTGGTTTGTCATCATAACGTTAAAGGATGGATTTACAATTTTTCAAGTGTGTCTTCAAATGATATTCGCATTTCCACATGTGACACAGTTATTGGTAGCAATTCTCCCCAGCTCCGCCCTCTTACTCTTATGTAAATATGGTCACTTCTGGTTTCAAAAACCAAGATGGCGATGGCCGTAATGCTTCAGGCTTCGGGGTGACGTCATGGTCGCTCTGTCCACTGTTTAATTTACTGTCTATGCCATCACGCTGAAACTCAGTGATATCTGATATTATAATAAGGCCGAGTATAAGGTTGTTTGTAAGATAATAAATAATATTTTGACTAAAGTGCAGTCTGTGACATTTCAGAGTGCCTTAAACTCAGGAAATAATGGGTCTGTAAACAAAGTCTTGCAAAGCAGACAAATATAAAATAAGTTCAATAAATCAGAAATGGTTCTTGATCCTCACAAACCAGAAAAATATATCCAGAGTCTTAATGTTGTTCTTCATCAGTCATCCAATTCTCTATTGATGGCTGAAAGTTATCTGACTCATGTTGTGTGAAACCGACTGCTAGGACAAATTGTTTTGTCAAAGTTGACCCCTTTTTTAGATAAGAGTTAAGATGCATGTTGATGCTTCTGAGGTAACTCGTCCCCTCTTTATTCCCTTGTTTGTTATTTTGTTCTTCTTCCTGTTACTGGTTGTGCTTTCTGTCGTCTTTGTCGTGTTTCTGTCGATCTCTGCTCATAAACACAAAGCTGAGGCATTGACACATTGTGCTGTTAAGTGTGACAAAGGAAGGTAGACGCGTTGAGTCATTGATTATCCGGTTTTGTAGATAAAGCATCCAACTGAACTGACTGTCTGTATGTTCACCTATTGTGTGATGCACATTATACACAGTGATTTCATGTTGTCATGGATGCGATTGGTCCGATTATGTGTTTTTCTGGATATTTTCTCACGGATGGCGGAGTACGCTGCACTGCCAAGCCTTTGTACTGTTGCTTGGTATTGATTTCATTATCTGCAGATTGCCTGTTTATGCGGATATGTGAATAGAAACGCTGGACTGTGCAGCTTGGATTGGAAATTGTCAGTCTGATCAGATGGTTGCTACTTGGGCATTCGTGCAAATTGTTTTCTATTTGAAATTTGAAGCAGTAAAACCTTTAACTTATTGTATTATGATAGTTTTTTATTGTTGCCAGTTTTGCTTGTCCAGATCCCGTCCTCCTCTGCGAGCTGGCTCCACAGTTCTCAGTGCCGAAATAACATGGAAACAATGGCAGGCTGGTTAAATATTAGTGATGGAATACAAGTTGCATAATTCAACAGACACAGACCACTGCTGGCTTTGTATGCATTTGAATGCATGTTTTACATGCAGTACACACACCCTTTCATCCCATCCAGAGTCTATTATTTATGTCACTGACAAACAGTGTTTAAAAATCAAGCACATGATGTAAAAAGTGACAAGTTACTGCAGGCATCGCCGAAAATATGTGCGAGCAAATGTACTTGTGCCTAACGAAAGTGTTTTCATTTTATGCCCCTTTATACTTGTACTCCACTTTATTTCAGAGGGCAATATTGTACTTCACTACACTTGGCATAAACCAATGGTGTGCAATCATTCCAGGACTGAAGAAGAGTTATTTCTTTTGTTGTTGGGGCCTCTTGTTACAGATGGTTTCTTTTCAATCACTGTTCATGGACCAAAGTTTTAAAATGATCCCAAATTTCATTAGAAGAATGTCTTAGATATAACTACAAATTTGTGCAGAAGAGTTTCTTCTTTTCTTCCCCACAACCCCTTAGATATATTGTGTGACTCTTTGGAGGGAGACCAAACCCTAAGTTGGGAACCACTGGGCTGGGGGTCAGCAAGCTTTTCTATCAAAAGAGCCGTTTTTCCCCCTCCCTCACCAAAAAAATTTGAGTCTCATAACGAAGGTAACCAACTTTAAGTGTCTCCATAAGCTGATGATCATTTTTAATAGGCTTAAATGATCATTTATTATTTTTTTCACAGTGTGCTATTCCAGCTTAGTAGGTACTTGAACTTTAAACAAACCTGTCTGAGTCCTTCTTGTGTTTGTGAAATCAATAAAATTAAAAGTAGCCTACTTTGATAATAAATCAAACATTTCGCAGCACCATAGCATTGAAACAGTAAAAGTACAAAAAAAACCAACAAAAAACCCCCACGTAAACTGATTTCAATTCAGCCATGTAACAATCAGTTCTCTGGCCTGATCATAAAACACTATCAGCTCACGCTTATTCATTTCATTAACAAAATCACAACTTGAGAGCACAGATACTATTCCATGTGACGATTTTTACAATCAGAGATTGGAAAAATGACACTAAGACAGTATTTTTTATCTTGGGGCTCCCTGCCCTGTGTTAGTTGTGTCCCTGATTCAAATGATCAGCTCGTTATCAAGCTCTGACGTCTGATAACGAGCCGTTCATTTGAATCAGGTGTGTTGGAGCAGGGACACACCTAAACATGCAAGTTGAAAAACACTGCTCTAGCCTTACAACAATGTTAATGTTAAAAAAATTAAGCGTTCATTTATTTCTCTGTTATTTTTTTTTGTCAAAGTCACAGAGAGCCACTGCAGAGGGGCAAAAGAGCTGCATGAGGTTCAAGAGCTGCAGGTTGCAGACCCCTGCACTGGGCTTAAACCAGCTTCAGCAGTCAATTTTTCGCATCAGCATTAATACTCTAATAAGGTTATACTCGTAGTATGTCAGCCACAGGAGCCGTTTTTGTGCAGAAAAGGTTCTTAAACTTTTTAAAGGTCATGTCAGTTTGCTGATAATATTTCTTTAGTTTTACTAAAGAATTTTGAATGCAGGACTGTTGCAGAAATGTTGTTTTTTTTCCCTTAAGGACCATCAACATAACTGCTGTATATTGTTAAAAAGTAGCCCTACTGCAGTATTTTCACATTGCTATGTGTGTTTTTTCTTAAATAAATGATCTGAGTGTTTCTTCTAGCACTCAAAGCAAATAATTCTGCAGACGTCTCTGTTGTGGGTCTTAACTGATGCCATTTTATCTTCAGGCTCTGAAGCTGAAGACCATTGTAAGAGGAGACGCCCCAACCAGCCTTGTTACCACCGGCCTGTGCAGGAAAGAGGTGAGAGCAGCAGCAGAGTCTTTAATAGATGTCATTTGAAATGAAAAACATCAAATTCCTCATTTAAAATAACTTCAAAACAATTCATTTTATTCATGAGTCGAGCAGAGGAGCACTGATTCTAGTTTTGTAAGCCGAACATACAAATATTTTTACATTTTGAAATATCTGATAATATTTAAAAGCGATATTCTTTCATAAGACATAACATAAACAACCATTGTGTGAGGATTTAAGCTGTACAGACGTTATCACAGCATTTCTGAAGAATCTCTTTACTACAATTTCCTTTTAATTTTAGGCCAACATATGCCAATCCTTGACAAATTGGCAGACTGGTTGGGCTATGGAAAAAATGTTTTTTTTCTTTCTTCTGTAATTGTTTTCTTGATATTAGAGCAACACAACCAGAACAGCAGTCTGCCACATCAGGTCTTGCTTTGCAACACTAATCCTTAATGAAAAAAATCTAAAAACAAGTAAAAACGCTCATGGAACATGTGGATTTTTCTCACTTGTCTTCACTTAGTGATCTTGTCATATGGTAAGAGACTAAGTATTCAAGATAAGTAAGTTTTTTGCGATGTGTACATGAAAATCCACCTTTTTGTACCCTTATTATTCCAGTATGCATGACTCTATGTACATCTACACTTGTCTGTATGTTTGTATGTGCATGTGTGCTGCAGCCATGGGAGTCCCAGGCGTTCTGCAGCACATTTCCCTACGAGATTGTGTGTGCTGACTCCTGGGGTCAGTCTCTGCTGGCTGCCACCGACGCCGCGGGGGTCATGATGTTGGATGGTGAGGTCATCCCTAATCGATATCTCCCTATGTCCTCTAAAATAAAACCACCCATCCATATCCATTCAATAATGTGCTCAGCAGAGTGCCAAGGCTAACAGTTAGCATGATGATGATAATGATGTCGTGCACATTTCAGGTCCTGATCCAGCTTTGCCCAACGCTGGTGAGTGTCATGCAAACCGAGCTTGAAGTTTCTTGCTGCCTGAACTCTTTTAATCCAAATATTAATAATACACATAAGTTTTGACACATTTCTCAGATTTTACCTTCTTTTAATTGCGATGTGTGTGTTGTGTTTCAGAGACGCAGGCTCTGCCTCCGGTGCAGGTATTCGACAAAACTATGGTGGTGAAGCAGATGCACGTTCTTGAGCCTCAGGATCTGCTTATCACCAGGGCTGACAAAGGTAGGCTTCGACCACAAGAGGAAGACTGCTTCCTCCATCATCCCCTCTTCATTCTTTTATTTTTTCCAGCAGTAAAGCAGTATTTACAGCACATCCTTGTTTTCTTTATTCCTCTCTCCCATTTCACCTCTATCACTCCCTCTGTGTCGTTTGAGCACATACTTATCCTTTCCACCTCCACTGGCCCAGTGTGCACATTGATCTCTCGCTGTGATCTAAGGAAGCTGACCTATAGACAACCAATCCCTGTTGATGTTTGTGTGTGTGTGTGGGTGTGTGTGTGTGTGTTTATCCTGCAAGACTGTGAGTGTGGTAGCCTATAAAGGACTGACAGACATGCAGACAGACGGTTAAAATGAAACCCTACAAGCATAAAAAACATAAATCATGTAAACAAGAAGTTGCTGTGTACAAACAAACAGCTGTGGGATTCGTCTCATGTTTGCTTCCACCAGAAGGGCATGTAATTAATTACCCTGTGGACGATTAGCTTACCCTAATATTGACAAACAGGGTTGACTCAGTTTTGATAGTGATTACGCGATGGCAGCACAAACATTTGTCACGACTGTGTGTGGGCTTTCATAAAGCTTGTGAGAGAGCGCAACCCTCAAGAAGCCTTGTAGTAATCCTCTCGCAGTACGACGCCATTGTCTGGCCGTGGGAGGATGCTAAAAACGAGACGGCAAATTAAGAGTGACCTTCATGCAGAACAGAGCAGAAGTGGCTTTTGTTTTTGTTTCCAGGGAAGGACGCTCGGCTGTATGTGTTTAGACTCAGCACCCTGAAGAGAGGCCTGGAGGAGAAGCAGCTCGTCAGAGGCAAGTGCGACAGCCGCGAGAACAAACTGGAGAAAACTAAAGGTACGCAAGGCATACAGGGATATACACATTGGGTCAAGAGGTACAGTGTGTGGTCCTTTAATCCAAAAGAACTGTTTGATCCCCACCTTTTCTAGTCTGAATGTTGCATCCTTGTGCAAAATACTGAACGTCAAGTTGAAACCCCCTGCCATTAGTGTATGAATGTGTGTAAATGGGCAAATTACTAACTTGTAGTGTAAAAGTGCTTTGAGTGGTCAAAAGACAGGAAAGAAAATTAGTAAATTCGGGCCCAACCTATATATCAGTTTGCTGATATTATCTGCAAATATTGGCCTGTCGCAGATATATTGGTGTGGGTGTTATGATATGCACCAATACTAAAACTGTTTGTTTAGACTGGAAAAAATGCTTGGACTAGTGATTAAAATAGTGTAATTACGTATACATTAAGTGAAGTGTTTACTGTTTCAGGGAATAAAGTTGGTTAATTTGTTAATTTTTGTTTTTTAGTGAAGTTTTCTTTAAATCAGCAAATCTAGGTTTCTCCTGCAGGGAGTTTGTGATATCACATATTATAACCATCGAACTATCCACATTTAGACCTGTTCCTGTCAGCCTCGGCAAAAAGATCAACTGAAAAGCAGTTACCTGGTTATACAGGTTGATATTCTAATGCAAATGGTGCTTGACAAGATCACACTGGATGAAAAAAGACAACATTTACTCAGCCTAGAGCAATATATCATGACCTCTGTGAGCCCTTTTTGCAAACACGTAACATTTGACCTGCTGCTGGTATGAAGCCAGCTGACCGTAGTGGACACATTGATCTGTGGGACGATGCCAGGGAACAACACCTACAGCCAAACACATGTCCAATGTTCTCTGTCTCTCCATCTCTGCCCCCAAGTTAACAGTCTAACGCAAACGGTCCTCGTCTTTGTCCCAGGCTGTCATTTGTACTCTATCAACACCCACCACGCCTCCGAGCTGAGGATAGTAGCCGCCATCAGGAACAAACTCCTCCTCATCACCAGGAAACATCCGCGTTTCGAAGGCTTCAGTGCGGTCGCCTCGGGAGCAGAGTCACCGGTGGAGGAGTTTCAGTACATTCGGGTACAAACAACTCCATGTGAATTTATTTTAGAAAAGTGTATAATTGGGTGACTAAATGGATAGGAAACAGAAATGCTGATTCCCTTTTAAAGCTAATTATCATCATTAATCATTAATATAAAAAAGATATTAGATTAGCTCTCTACATCATAAAGCTGAGGTTTTCAAACAAGCAAGGTCTCAGACAAAGATGCTGCAGAAGGTGAATGGAGCAGGTTTGTGCAGGGGTACAAAACAAAGGGAAGTCAGTTATTGTATTGGACCTGCTTACTAACACTGTCAACAAAACTTTACTTCTCCTGTGAGTCAAGATTGCGTTGTGTCATTCACATATTTACAGATGCAGTGTGACTTATACTTGTCAAGAATATCATTACAAATAAATCTGCTTAGAAATGAGATAAAAGCTCCTTATAACTCCAAAATAAGTCTGAAAATTGTTACTTTTTTGAAAGTTTTGTCTGCATCAAAGTAGTCCATTAATAACTGTCAGTACATCAATGGATATGGTGCAAAAAGGAACTGCTTATAGCTAACTGCATGCTTTTAACGGTGCTGCTTTGACAAAATGTGAACAAATACAGACAAAAAAGAAAAAAGGAATTACTGTAAACAAACATAGACCTTGTGTTCAGTCTGAGTTCCATAGCAGTATGTCCTAAAGCATTATGAGAACCATATTACCATATAACCAAATAGAAGTAAGACAGAGAGACAAAATATTTTTTTAATGTTGCACTGTGATTTTCTGAGGCTGTAAATGTGTGTTGACAAAGAGATGTGGAGGGTCAGAGGTCAGAGTTCCCTTAAGCCATTAAAATATTGTACCAAGACAGATAATAGACTCATGAATCTATTAAAGTAATTAAAGCTTTTTGTGTGAGATCACTGAGGTTATTGTGTGCCATCCATCCATTAGGAGATCTGTCTGTGTGACCCCCCGGTGGTGATGGCGCTCGTTGACGGGCCAACGGGGGAAAACGACAATATGATCTGTGTGGCCTACAAACACCAGTTTGACCTGATCAATGAGAGCACTGGAGATGCCTACAGGCTACATCATGTCGACGCCAACAGGGTGAGGCACACGTGCACTCTTATACATACATCTGAACCCCTTTTTTTTTTTTTTAAATCCACTCACGTGTGATGTTTGTGACTTTAACCAGAGATCTTCACTTGACCAGTTGCTTCATTTACCAGCTAAGCACCAGATTGTTGGAGTATATAACATGTCGTCGTTTACAGCCACCAGCTGAGGAGGAGGAACAGCTGTTCTAATTTAACCATTTCATTCTGCGTCAGTCATTTCCGCTTTGAAATAAGTAGCAAACAGTAGTAGGAATCTAATATGTGGATGGTTTGTCACTGTCTTGAGGGTGTGTGATGTGGTATTACTTGTAAAAATAGTCTCTCATGTGTAACCTTGGATCTCGCCCCCCTACTTACTTGTTTCTGCCTGCAGGTAAATTTTGTTGCAGCCATTGATGTGTATGAAGACGGGGAGGCGGGTCTGCTGTTGTGTTACAACTGTGAGTTTCCCTTCAGCTCTAAACATTTAAGATGTTTGATTCAGGTTTTCTGTCTCTGCTGTCCATGTCCTAATGTTTTTCCTCTGTTGTCACACTTTCTGGAATATAAATCATAGCACAGGCTGAGATGAATTATGAAAATGTGCTAAATACTTAATGCTTTTTTATGTCTGTATGATAGGACAAATTGCTCTTAAGACTTTTGACTTATTATAAAGTGCTGCTTTTAGTCTTTGTTCACTGAATTAAGCAAATTATTTAACTGAGAGTTGAACGTGCTTCTTGTGTCTCTCACAGATATTTGTTACTATAAGAAAGTTTGTCCGTTTAACGGCTCCACGCCGATGATCCAGTCCAACACCTCCGACTTCCACTTCAGCTGGAACCAGATGCCCAATGCTATTGGTAGGTTGCCACGGCAACAAAAGTAGGGCCCCACCCTGCTCATGCTCCTGGCCTGGCCGGAGCTTGCTGTCGCCATGGAAACACCATGTGTTGGCACAAGCATCCAGCTGGCCTTTGTGATTGTTTGTGTTTTGTGTATGTGTGTGTGTGTGTGTGTGTGTGTGTGTGCTTGTGTGTGTGCTTGTGTGTGTATGTGTCTATGTTTTTATCAATGCAGGAGGTGATGAAAAGCAAACACAGATGGTTCTAAACCTGTAACCTGTTGATAACAACATGCTGCTGCTCTTGTTTGCTGTGCATCCTTTGATGTGTTCCTCCCTTCATACACACTCAGACACACACACGACTCAATTGTAAAGACATTATGAGCACTTGAACAGTCATTTCTTGGAGACTTAACTATAACCGATTACTGTAAAGTCAACTTTTTCCAGCTCTTGTCTTACAGCTCTTGTCTTCAATTGGTTAAGTCATCCCCAAGTTAACTGGTCTAAAGTCTGAAATGCTTCTCCAAAAGTTGGCTAAATCAGGAAAAAACACGCACATACACATTTAAAACTAGATAACATAACATGCTCCTTGTATGGACCTCGGCTTCCTACAGCCATATGTTAAATCTACGGTTGCAAACGGTGTCAAATGGACTGTGGTTTTAAACTTTTACAGACAAATAAACTAATTTTAATTTTTATAAACTAAGACTTTATCCAAGGTTAAGTCTGTGGAACATTTTGTGATTTTAAACGTCTTATTGATGCTTTTATCTCAACCTGGTTGGACTACTGTTATGCACTTTATATTGGTGTTAGCCAGACCCTCCTCTCACGACTACAGTCAGTCCAAAACGCTGCTCAACTCTTAACAGGTAGCAAAAGCAAGAACACACTTTTATTGATTGTGCAGCACCAAAGTCAACCTGTGTTGTTTTAAATGTGCTCTACAAGTAAAGCTGAATTGGAAAACATGAACCAAACCCTGGCAAAAGAATTCTCAACTGACTCTTAAGTTCCTCTCAGCTCCACTGATTATTTTTTTAATCTTTGAGCTCATTATTTTAGTTTTTATTATTTATTTTATTATACTAACTATTTCGGTTTAGTCTGCAACAGGAAGCTGTTTTCTGTAAAAGGAGGGTTTAGAGGAGGGATATTGTGCTAAATGCCCCTGAATTCTGCTCACTAGTCCTTTAAAGCTTGATGCGCTGCCCCCAAGTGGCCAAAAGTACTAGTTAAAGCATCCTTAGGTTGTGACTAATGCAACAAATAATTGGACATAACTATCACTTCCGTGTTCAGTGAAGCTGGATTTACTCATTTTTCTAAACCGTGACTTATTATTAAACCAGCTATTTGCTGTCCGATGGTTTGTGTTTGGGTCTAAGAGATGTTTCTCCTACTTGTCGACACTGTCTTCCAAACTGTGCCACAGTTCACTCCCACCTCCTTGTACATTTCAAATCAAATATGGGAGATAGTAAAAAGTGTCTACTGTAGAGCAGCTAGGAAAGATGCTCAGCCTGATACTCATTTTTCTGCATCTATAATTGGCTAATGATGACATTTCAAAATGCCATCCTCGGTGAAGCTATTGAACGTGGGAACTGGGCATCTGAGTGACTTTACAAATGTTTAACTTCCTTAATTTTTCAGTGAAACTGTGAAATCTTGGTGGGGTTGTTGTTTCGCTGATGCCTTGTGTTGATTATCTGCAGCTGGTTTTATTATATGCTGTTGTTGTGTTTGCAGTTTGTGCGTTTCCCTACATCCTGGCCTTCACAACGGACTCCATTGAGATCCGACTGGTGGTCAACGGTAACCTCGTGTACACAGCTGTGGTCCCAGAGCTACAGTTGGCTGCTTCACGGGTCAGTAGATCCACAGTTAGCAGTATCATCGTCATGCCTTGCTTCTGTCAACAATGTGCACTGCAACTTCAGATGCAAAAACTGTATTTTATCCATATTTTGTGCTGAAAACTGGTCAAAAATTTTGTAATTAGGAAGAAATGCATCATGTGTGCACCTACAACATGCTTCTACTGCTGCGAGAGACCCTTTCGCTCTTGAGTGTTTTCAGTGTGAGACATTTCCACTCTGCGTTATAGAAGGAGCTGTCTCAGCTCTCTCATTTCAATCAATCTTTATTACCCTGGTGGGAAATACGGCTGGCAATCTGCATGGCTACAAAGCAATAATACACTCATAATTCATACACACAGATAATTTAAAACAGGCCACAGTGCACCTGGCATAACAGAAATACATTTTTTCTTCTCCATCCTCATTTTTTACACCTTCTGCTTTTATTGTCTAAGTCCCTTTTTGCCCCAGAATACTTCCTGCCATTGTTACATGTTTGCATATCTCTGTATTGAACTCACTTCCTCTCCATGTCCCTCTGTAGTCGGACATCTATTTCGTCTCCTCGGCTCCTGTGAGCTCAGCCTCCAACTGCAGTTCAAGAGACACCAGTTCCCAGAGTTCCCCGCAGACGCCTACCGGCTACGAGATGCCCGTGTTCCCCTCGCCACTTGGTGATGGTAAGCCTCACACAGCGGAAGCACCGGAGGATGTTGATACTAGTGCTTCAGTATGAAAGGGTTTTAAATGTCAGTGCCGCCTGCAGATATGTCTGACTTTGGATGCTGCTGTGTTGGCCTACAGCTCCCAGATCCATTTACATATAGTTGTCTCAGCAGAACGGTTCATTGAAGTCAGAGACTTTCTCTGACAGAGTTCATCTTCTCACTGTTGAATCATGGGTAGTTTTCTCTGGCAAGATAATCTCTCCAATCACTATTGCCTCATCCGTTCTCTCTGTTAATAATGACATAATTTAGTCTTATAACAGTTATTAAATGGTTGGAGCTACTACAAGTCACACTGGGAAAGATGCAGACATTTGAAGAGTCTCTTCCTCATAGCTTCTTTTTAAGTGTATCTAATGAAAAACCACCCTAACCCCAAAAGTTTCAGCCCATGGTATTTTTATTCAAGTTTTAAGGAGCTACATACAAAATTGATTCACAGCTAGTGGTTGCAGTTCAGTACCAGCTTTACACCAAAATAAACCTGCATGTTAGCCACACCTCCCCTTTCCAATGCAACTCCACGCGCCCCACCCCCTGCGCTCAGGAACTCTGTTCAATGCCAGCACCATGTTTGCTTTGAGAGGAATTTCAGGCTCTGGCAGACCAAAAACCCCTTGTTATTGAAAACTATGCAATATTAAATAAAAGGCATAATATGATGCAGTATTACAGTACAGGTTTTTTTTTTTGTGATTACTACACATAGGGACAAATAGAAGCTTTTAGTGGGAGTCTTTCTACCAGTGTGTGCGGTGTCGACATGGGACTTTCAGTGCATACCAAGCTGAGTCTCATGCTGCCTCTGCTCCATACAAGACAACATGTTAACAAAAACACTGGACATAAGCATTAAAACTGACATAATAATGGATAATATCACAACACAATATAACATCTATGTGATTATTTTACAGCTGTGGAAAAGTACCGTTAGCCTTCCCACTTGTCTTATCTGTAGACTAGCAATGTTTGAGCCGGACCTGCCGCTGTTAGCGCTCAGCTCGGGCCTGTCGCTGCGTCTACTCAATGATAATGTGATTTTATTCCATACAAAAAACGTCTAATTGTGTCCTTCCACGATGTGTGAAGGGACCAAACAGCAATAATGTGACTACTGAACACCTTGTGATGTCAGCCCTCCCTCTTTGTCTGTAATGTTAGCAGGACCTGGGTTAAATAGGTACAAAATGCTCAGCAGCTCCTCACTCGCTGCGGCCTTTGAAGGGGGTGGGGGCAAGGGCTCAGAGGGGAGGGAGTTCACATGCATGGCCATCCCGGCTACCAAAACAAAGAAGCTTTACACAGAGAGGGCATGTGATGTCACTCTCCATTCTAGACGTCAGCACGCAACTAGTTCTTTACATGGCAAAATATGTTTTTCCTAAAATCTAATAAGGCTAAATTTTGTATATAGTTCCTTTAAGAAGTACATACATGTAAAATTCATTTATAGTTCAGTTTTTATTTACAACATTTAATGTTGACAACTGAATAATCTTGTGAAGTGAGTTGCACTTTTTTGAGCATTTACAGTAGCGGGAAGAAGTGTGGGATTAACTGAGGAATAAACCGCTGTTCGTTACATTAAATGAATATTGTAGCCAAGCAAAAGTGCGGTCCATTAATATGTTTTCAGTAGTTTCTGGACAACAATGGAATTCTATGGCCCAGTATATTAACCAAACTAATCTACTGTTGTTTCTGTTTTTTTCATTATGTTTTGTAATAATAATAAAAATCTGCAATTTCACCAGACTTACCCTTCTAAAGATTGCCTGTGGGCTGCCAACTCAGATTTCAGAGCATCCTAGAACACAGTTTTCAAAACAGCTGCATACTATTAAACTTTATTGTCATGTTAACATGCTGTCAACAAAAATCAAGACAAGAAAATCTCTGCAGTGCAGTAGTTTAAAGAGCTAGAAACTTCATGTGAAAATGAATGATACAGAAGATTTCCTGTTATGTAAATGTAATTTGTAATCAAAAGGCTCAACTATTTCAAACCATCATTAAAATTCTTCTAAACCAAAGATTAAAGAAAAATAGAAGCAGACTAATCACGCACATACCTCCCACCAGACCCATCCAGAGGACACAATAGTGTCCTCAGAGACAGAGAACGCTTTCAAGGATGATTGAGGATCAATAGGAGAGCCTCCGTCCCACCATCCCACCCTCTTTCACTCCCTCCTCCATCTTTAATTATGTATTTGACCACTCGGCCTTTCCCTGCCCCCCACGGCCGACCTCTTCCGGGTTGAAACTGTATGAAAATGAGGCATGTTTTACAGTCTCATTAATGATGTAATACAGGTTTGTCTTTGAACGTGAGCAACACACTGATGCATCATGGCAATGGCAATTTCTCCTTGTTCATTAGACTTTTTAGCTGTTGAAAAGGACATGAAGTCATCCAAAAATGCATTTATGTAATTCTACAGCCCAGCAGCGGGGCTGTTCTTAAAAAAGTAATAAAATTTAATCTGTAGGATTCATGGACTTCTGCACAAATTGTCCCTTCTTTGAACAGTCAGCATGACTTCGAAAGGGGAATTTTGTGGCCATGTAAACAGATTCTGCAAATTAAATTTTATGACTATCTCACAAATTGAAAAGATGTTTTTCTTACCTTGATGGGTTGTTGTTGCCTAAATCCTGCACAATCCAGTGCAGTTCAGAAAATCATAGCGTTTAAAGAAATGTGGTGCAGGTACAAACGATAGTCCTGCTGAATGTCATGAAAACCATTAAAGATTATGTTCATCAGCTCAAATCCTTTAGATTAATTGTGTTTCATTAATATTTGTGAAACTGTGTTAAATTCGGACGGCTCGGGGCGCCCGGTGGCTCAGTCAGTAGAGCAAGCGCCCCATATACAGAGGCTGTGTCCTCACGCAGCGGACCCGGATTC
>JAQFJA010000011.1:18234480-18245309 GCA_029874485.1 Naso brachycentron | reverse complement strand
CTTGTTTGGAGTGAAAATTCCATTATCATGAAACATTCCGACTCTATAATTTCAAGTTTAGTCATCACTGGTTGGATTATGGTAAATACATTTTCTTAAATCTGGAAAATTCTCACTTGTAGTGTGCTGAGTTTCGAAAGTGGTGAACTCAAACATGCAGCAAGGTGATGGTAAACAAAAGCAGTCTCACAGGTGCAGCAGATGCCAGCCGCAGAGGAGACAACCAACCTGATCCGCTCTTTGGTCTCTATCAGCTCTGTTATACTGTTAACATCCCGAAACTTTTATCAAAGTTTCCATGAACACAATACAAATGGCAAAACCCCAATGGTGGACCTATGATTTTTGTAAATCAGGGGCCATAAAGGGGCCACAGTTTATGCAGAGGGTCCAGCTATATGTCTAACATCCATGCACAATTCAAAAGACTACAGGATTGGCACTTTAGGGGCCAATCAGATTTCAGCTGGGGCCAGCGCCCCCTTGGCCCCGTCCCTAGATCTGCCTCTGCTATTCCCAATGCAGATCAGAGAAAACGCAAAAATAAAGAAAAACCCAATGAAAGCCAAACCTAACCAAAAATCCACTCCACACAAAGAGGTGTCTGACACCTGCCGGAGTCATGTGGCAGCATTCTCACATGGCTCAGGAGGTAAAGGGGGTCAGCTACTAATCAAAAGGTCGATGGTTTGATGGTCTGACTCCTCCAGTGTGCATGCTGAGGTCTTCTAGGGCAAGATACTGAAACCGATTGGTACTTTGTTGGGGAGCCACCTGCCATGCGAGTGAATAGGGTAAGGTTCACCTGTGTTGCAAAGCACGTTGGGTAATAGAAAAACTGGAAAAACGCTCTTCAAAAGGAAGTCCATTACAAATGCTGTCTATTTGTATTCCATGAAAACACACCCCTAAGAGTAGACCTCAGATCAACCTTTTCCACCTTAAGGAGACCAGTTAAGTTTAAGAAACACTTGTTTCCCTGCTGGAAGCAAAAAATAACAGGTTTTTGCTTGGGAATTCAAGTTGGCATGTGAAATTCTACAGATCGTTGTGCATTGCGTGACACCCTTTGTGGGTGTAGTTCTTTTTTAAAACAGAAAAAAAAATTAACATCCTTTAAAGTCTGTTTTCTTTAACTTTATGCAGTCAATGTGCATGTGTGATGCTTTCCAGCTCCCTCACAGAGCCTCGCACAAGTCACACAGGGGGAAGTTATCACCAGACAAACATGAGCATTTCACTCATAACGCAACAGTTGATTTGAACAGTTTGACGTGATCATACATACTGTAATCATGTTCAGTATAAACACACGACTTTCAGGATATCTTTATGGCTTCCCGGCAACTCTCTGGGCCTCTCAGGATACAAGAGTGAGAACAGCACAAGCCAAAGGTCTTACATAATGGGAGAAGGAATGCTGGAGCTCTGCCACGGACTTCTGGATCATCTCACTCTCACACAAACACATGCAGAAAATGGGGCCCCGTCCCCTGACCAGCCAAACAAACTTTCTCTGCATGACAAGGCAAAGTTGGCAGACTGATTGCTCTGCAAACAATGAACGACTGAATAAACTACTGAGCAAAAGCACGTTCAGGTTTCAGGTCAGAATTGGTTTATTGTCTCAAAAAATGGGATTCAAAAACATAAATACATTAAAACGAAAAATAAATTAGTACAATACTTTAAAAACAGCCTTAAAATATGTCTTCACAGATGCAATAAAGATATTAAATATTAGAAAACCCCTCACTATTTTTTATAATCTGTCTTTTGCTGCAGATTGCTGCATGATTTATCATCAGTCCAAACTCAGTTTAAGACTCCTTTTCTTCTTCCTTAAAAGGAACGAGGGAGGCACAGTAAAAGCATCCAGATGTATTTCACTAAGTGGCATCAAACGTTTCAACACGTTATCAGTCATCAGGCCAGGATCCATCATGCTTTTGTTTAACACAGTTTGCAAACAAATGTTCCCTCAGCAGATGGATTGTCCATGCAGGAAACAGAAGAAGTCAGGGAGGACAGAACACTGCATAAATGGTGGTCGGTGTTTTGTGTAAACGCAACGGGGGGCAGGGATGACTTACACTAAATGTCTACGAATGTCCTTCGGCGAGTTAAAAAGTCCATCAAGTCAAGTCAACAAAACCTGGGTAAAAGCACAAAAAATAAGAAATCTTCATTTGCATCTTCAGTGCAAGATGTTGACTTCAAATAACTTTTCAGGCATTCTTACAGTTCAACCTTGTAAATAAAACGATAAACATGATGACAAAAATCTCCCAAAACCCAGCTGTGGTGTAACCAAACACTTTTATGTATATTGCACTGTTGCTGACATTCTTGTCTTTTATGTGCTTCCTCCCAGGAGGCCTTGCTCTGTTACCCTCCTCCTACGTTTTCAAACACAAGTCACCAACGGCAATCACCATCTTTTCAAGCCGGAGGACCACTTCCAGTTCAGCCACTCAGTTGTTGATATTCAGGCGTACACTGCAACCGCCATCAGGATCTGCACGGCCATAGAGACACAAGGTATCTGAGCGATAGTGTATGCCACAGATCGGGTGGGGGCTCGCAGGGCGAGCAGGTAGGCAAAGCTGTGCAGCATACGAGCCAAGAAGAAGACCAGGAAGTGCAAGCGGGCCACACCCAGCGAAGGTCCAGTCATGGCGTAGATAGCACCGAGGAAGAGGAAGGGGTAGATGTTCTCCATGTCGTTATTATGAGCTCTGTAGGAGAGAAAAGGTGATTAATCACACACACATCTGTTTTCAATGCTCTGTAATGTTTTGACTCAGCTGCCAATGATGTGGAGAGCAATGACGTAGTATTTAGTATTAATTCCTCATTACTCTGACTCATTTAAATTGAAGATAGTGATATGATTTCCTCTGCGGAAATTGTGTGGAAAGAGTGGTCTGAAGGATGAGAAATCTCTGCTGATGTAACACTGTGGATTCTATCATTTCTTAATCGGTGACTCAGTTTAATTCACCCTTTACAAAATCTGATTGCCTCATAATGCACCACCTGTTGCAGAGGAAGCACTGAGATCCTTTACTTGAGTAAAATAATCATACACAGCGCAAAAATACTTGGTTGTGAGAGAAAGTCCTGCATTGAAAACTTTACTTAGGCAAAAGTACGTCATTCCTGACTTTCATAATCGGACCCAACGTGGGACGATGCTCTGCGGCGAGACCATCAGGTCTAAATCTGGCTACATTTGTGTAGTCTGATGTGGCCATTAGCAGCCAACTTTTAGTTTCTCCAGTAAGCTTGATGAGATAAACTGTATGCCATTAGATTGTACTGGACTTTTGAAGTATCAACACTAAAGGTACTGTATCAATCATGCATTCATGTAAATTCATGATTTTAGTGTAGCATTTCATGAGGTGGAGCTAATTTTTAACATCTTCTTGATGGAATGCAACTAATGTTTACTGTCAATGTGGATCAATCAGATGGTTATTTTCCACATTTATCGGTTGATTTTTTTTGGCATCCTTCACGATTCTCATATTTCCGAGCAATAGTAGCCTACAAAAATATTCGAGCTATAAAAAAATATATTAAAATCACAAAAGTTTTTCCGAATAAAAGTAGAGAGTTTTCACAGATAAGAAGCTAGAACCACAAAACATTTCACATTAAGATGATATCAGTTTTATTTCAGTCGACTACGCGGTTAATCGGCTAATCATTTAATTATCTTTTATAAGTTCTTCATATGTTTTGTATGCAGAAATCTGAATATGTAAAATTACTAGCAATGAAAGGCTGTGAAATAACTGTGGAAAGAAAACGTTTAGTATTTCCTTCTGAAATGTAGTGAGTAGAAGAAGAACATGGCATGAAAAGAGAGACCTAAGTACTTCAAATTTGTACTCTAGTATTGTAGCCTACTTGAGTTAATGTGTATAACATTCCGCGACTGTGTATCACACATGACATGAGCAGACGCCTGTGGCCTTGTTTTGTTGGAAGCCCAGTCAATTTACTTATCAGCCCCACTGTTTCCCTGCTTCCTCCCCACCCACTGACTTCACTTTCAGTATTATTCTAAGAAACCTGCCTACTAACTGTCTCTGCAGAAACAGCACATGTAAAGATGCTCACAGACTAGTCAAACATCATGTTGTGTAACAATACATGACAATGAAAAACAGATCAGGATTTGTATGTGTGTGCCAGCGCAGATGTTGTTTCTCACATGCTGATGGTCCAAGATAGACAAATGGAGAAAAAAAGAGAGAAAAAAGTTTTTACTGGTAGAAAAACAAAATCTGTCTTCCTCTCGGTCGTCACGGACCATTTTCTGACAAGGGAAAACAAAGTTCATGCAAGCTGCCAGCTCCTGTTGAAAATCAGCAGAGGAAATCACTTGACCTCACTGAAGAGTTGCATTTGTCATTAAAATTATTGGCACTAAACATTATCATTTATATGTGGAGCTTGCATTGTGCTGTTGCATGTTCTCCCTCGCCTTTTCTCTTCTCAACCACTCGAGGCAGTCGATGGCCACCCACTCAAATCCCAGTTCTGCTTCATGTTTATGCCTCTTAAAAAGGAGTTTTTTTCCCACCACTGTGGCCAAGTGTTTGCTCATGGAGGGAATTGCTTGGTTTCTTTGAAGAGTATAGTCTGGACCTGCTCTATACTAAATAGCCCAGAGACAACTTCTCTTATGATTTGGCGCCATATAAGTACAATAAACTTGCATTTAGATGGAAAACTTTCTCAGGACAGAAAAATACTGGAGCAATCAACAGTTGCAGGCAATATTGAAATGAAATTAGTTAGATATGTTGTTAGTCTTTCATTTTATTTATTTGGTACATGCAGGTGGATAAAATTAAAGTACCATAAAAAAAAGTACCAACAACAGGTTTTAATCACATAGACCCTAGTTCTCAAATGGGGGCACTTATACCCCTAGGGCTACTTTGGAGTACTGCAGGGGGTACTTGAATTGTTTTTTTTCTTTTTAATGTTAGAAAAAAAAAATTAAAATCCGAGAAGAAATAATTTTAGTCATAAAATAATTACTATTGCATGATGATGACAAAAATTGGTTTGCCATAAATTTAGTGATTGATTCTAAACAGAAATGTGGCATTCAAGTGTTTGTCAGTGACAAGGTTGTTAATAAATCAGACACTGATGGCACTGTATTGTACCTCAAGGCAATTTTTTCTGCCAAAAATGTTTTGCATTAGTCAGAGAGTACTTGGCTGAAAAAAAAGGTGGAGAACCACTGACACAGACAATGAGTAAATAATAATTAGAAAAGCAGTATGCTATTATATGCTGCTGCTGCTACTGCTACTGCTAACAACAACAACGACAATAATAATAATAGTTTTATTTTTATCATTGATGTTAAATATTGTACTGCTGTAAAGTCACAGGGTACGTTTTTCTGCATGAGTTTTACTACTTTAAATATATTTTCGTGAGAGTACACGCTGTTCCTAGTATAATTTTTAATGCAGAACTTCTACATGAAACATAAAGAATTTTTACAGTGTGGTATCAGTAAATTTACTTAAGTAAAGGATGAACGACTACTCATCAGTGGATGTGTCAGAAACGGTGGATAATCTAGTCAAAAAATGACTTTTATTTTCCTTCTTTTGTAGTGTGTGATTTTTGAAAATAAAAGCATGCTGTGAGAAACTTTCAGCGTTCTTACCTTCTACATCTCTCCACGAATGGATCCTCTCTGTAATACTGGACGCCTCCATGTCTCATCGCGTCCTCGGGGTTTGCAAAAGCCTTTCAGGGAGGAAGAAAAAATTTTGCATCAGTAAAAGTTTCCCTGCGCTGAGATTTCTCTGCTTCCGTCTTCCAAAATCACAAACACTCACCTTTTTACGCAGCCTCACTTGTCCCGTTATGAACGCAATCGTGTACATCTTTAACACCAGAAGCACAGCGTAGAAAACAAAGCAGGAGAAAACTTCATTTCTTATCATGACCGCCATGGCTGGGCTTAATTCTCCAAATTTAGCCGGTGTTAAAGTCGGACAAGGGGAGGAGACCGGTGCGTGCGTAAAGCTGCACTAAAAGTGAGAGTGAGCCCGAAGGGAAAAGCTTTTTGTAGAGTCGGTGATGCATCCACCCACACGCCAAAGAATGATGACAGGTTGAAGGGAAGAGACAGAATATTACATGATTCAATAAACCCCAGACTGAAGAACTTGGCGTGCCAAAATCTGTTACCCGCGGCGCTGGAGAAAAAAATCAATTGGCGCGGAAATATTCACATTAATGTAACAGTGGCAATGTCACTCTATACAAATAGCGACAAAACGTTACAAGTTAGTCACCAAAGGTAGACACTTTAAGTTTAAAAAAATGGGGTTTAAGCTTCTGTGTTAAGTACAAGAAGCATTTTACCGGAGATGAAGCATATAGGTCTCATGGGGTAGTTATTCTTTAACAATACAGATTTTATAATTCTATAACGTTGCTTAGGCTACGGATTTCTATATAAAACATAATCTGGACAGTAATTACACTTTTAAATAAATAAAATGGTGATAAAAGTAACGAACAACATATCCCTCTAACTTGTAGTGAAGTTTAAGTGGGACTGTATTTGCGTAACAGAAAATACTCAAGTATGCTGAAGAAAAGAAAAGGTGGTCTGCCTCAAAATGAGGGTTAGTTACAGTATCAAACAGAGAAGAGTCTGCAAACAAACTTGAAAGATGTTGAAGAGGTGTGCGTAATGCATTTGGAAAGGAAAAGAAAAAAAAAAGAAATCTCCCCTCAGACTGACTGGCTGTGATGTGAGTCAGAGTTGACTGTCGCAGCCAGTATGAGTTTTCCTCTGCGCACTGTGGTGGTCATAATTCATCTAAGGCTGCTGGCAAATATTGGGGGTCTGTTGCAAAACAAAGAAAATTTCCATCGTAATGTCGGTTTTAGTGATGCCACGATCCGGAAGCCACCTTGGTTACACAACACCGTAATCACAGTCATTTTACGCAGCAGCTTGTAAACATGTTGATGATGACGGTAGACCACATTTACTAAAGAACTGTGATTAAGGTCAATTTTGAGGGACACGCCCTTTTTTGACTGAGACTTTCTACTTTCTGCTGCTTTATACTCAGTGGGGGGAATATGTTCTTATACTTAGTGACATCACAACAGTATAAAATACTCTGTTATAAGCAAAAGTTCTGCATTCAAAATTATTTTACTTTTGAAATATTGGAACCAAAACATAGACCAGCCTGCCAAAAGTAAAAGTACTCATGAGGCAAAATGGCCCACTTCAGAACCATTTACGTCCCTAGATTGTAAAGAGTGATGAATTACCATGTTCATCACTTTTGCTGAGTAGTTTAACATATAACAATACTTTAGGCTTTACTGTAGAGTACTCATAATAAAAATCAGCAAAGTAACAACTGATACTGTCACATTAGTGCTGGCTCCACCGCTCCACATGGATGGGTTAAATGTAGAGAACAAACTTCACTTCATTGTACTTGGTATAATTGTATGTGACATTAAAGATTCCTTTTTCTTCCTATAAAAAGTACATTTTTTCCCTTTAAAATCGACGCAAAAAAGTGGAAATACTGGTCAAATTTGACATTAAGTCTACCCTTAAAAAGGGTTATAAATGGTTTATAAATTAGGTTATTAATTGGGTTATAAATACCTCATAAGTGACTAACTCATTAGTAAATAATAATGTGTTTTACACTTTACAATAAGGCCCTCTTTTGCCAGTTATAAATGTTAGTAACTTTTTAGTAAATTGTCATAAAAATGAGATGCAAAGAAACATCAAGATCTGACGGGGAGAGAATCAACTCAGCGAACAACAGATACTCAGGAAGGTTCAGGCTGGACACAGATTTATGAAAGTGGGACCAAGAACGGGTGAGTAGGACACCAAGTGAAGGTTGGCTGCCAGCCGTGCCACATCTGGAATGTTGTCCTAAAGAAGATACCAACTAACATGAAGCATCACAATATACAACTTTATGGTAGTAGGTAGCCTATTTACCAGTGTTATATATAGTTAGTTATATGTAATGAAATTACGCAATTTAATTACAGAATAAATGAGACTGTAATCAATCACAGTTACTGAGAAAAAATGTGTAATTAAATTACAGTAACTTGTGAGAATGTTAATGATTTCAAAAGGGGTTACATTTGAATATTTTCAGTAAAAAGCTTTTTTGCTTTGAATGTTTATGATGTGCACATTGTCTTCTTTTGCCATTTCCAGTCAAAGCTGTTGAGTAAAGTTTGATGCTGTTCTGATGCTTTTGATTGGTTCTCTTGTTTGAATTTGCAGAGCCCCACATCAGCGTGGAGTAAACACTTGAAAACGGTTAACAGTTGAAAACATTTGTTAGAAATTTAGAAAAGTAATCAAAAAATAATCAATGTAATAAGTTACATTACTTTGATAAAGTAATTGAAATAGTTACATCATAAATTACATTTTAAATAGGGTAACTAGAAATCTATAACCTATTAAATTTCCAAAGTAACTAATCTGGTATTTACTGGGTAATTTCTTAATTAAGCTTTCTAATAAGAAAGGCCATTACATCCAACCATAATTTTATTAATGGATAACAAATCCCATGCTAACTGATCAAACGACATGAGTGAAGTAAGTGAAGTAACCTGCAAGATCCTAGATTCAACAGAACAGATGCAGTGCATCAGTAATTTGAGCTTGCCAAATGATGAGCCTACATCAGTGTATAAAAATTGTAAACCGTGTTTACAACTGTTTATGGATGACTTTACCTAATAACCTAATTTGTAAACCATTTATAACCCCCTATAAAGGCAGATTTCATGTAAAGTGGTGCTGAAATGCACAAGTAAAAAATACTACAAATACTTAGTCTGTAAGTAGTGTAAGTGGAGTTGAGCTTGGAGTAAAGTGCAGTAGAAGCATAAAGTAGCAGAAAATTGAAGTACTGAAGTGACGTACACTCACAATTGTATTGAAGTACAGAACATGAGTACATTTATTTGGTTACTTTCCACCGCTGCTTCAGTAAGACTGTAATGCAGATTCCTTCTTCCACCACCGGTTGATAGAATAATAAAGAGGACATCACTTGTAGACAAACAACAAGCATCACTCACATAATTTATTTATTGCAAAAACACCACATTTCCCGTGTATTTTATCATGTTTATTGACATATTGGTTATATGACGCCTCTCAGCCATCGGCCCCTTGTGTTTGCCAGTCCAGGGTGAGCGAGCTGCCTGAGCTGGTGTCGTCACAGCAGTCCTCCGCATCAGAGAAGGACGACATGTAGTGGAGGCCTGTCACTCTGTGGTAGCCTCCCTGAAGCATCTGCGGGTAGGCAGAGAGCTCCATGGCCCTGCGGCCGGTTCGGCTTACTCTCACGGTCCACATGTCAAACAGCTGGGAGCACATGGCACAGCCCATGGTGTGTGTGTGTGTGCAAACAGGTCTGGAGACAGATTATACAGGTGTAAACAGTCTACACACTCCCACTGGCGCCACTCATTCTCACTATTTCATCAGCTTCACTAATAGATTTTGCAACACTGATACAAACACACACCTACTTCTTATGCAAAAGAAATAATATATACATGTACTAAGATCTAATAATGTGACCTACATTTGCCTTTCCAGTATATTTGTACAATATACTGATTAATTTATTTAAAATTCATTGCAATGCATGTAAATTATTGCTGTTTTATACATTGTTAAACACCACCACATTTTTTGGTCCTTCAGGTAAATGGCTATGTATTGGCATGTATAGCAAAATATACAGCAAGTGGAGTAATAACTTCTATTTTATCATATTTTTAACATAAGGAATTATGTGTTTCCATTTATTCTGAAAGGGAAAGAGTTGATAAGTTTTACAGTCTGACTCTGGAGTGCAAATCACAGACTCAGCAAATGCTAACACCTGGGAGTAAGTGTTTACTGAAATATGTTTATCTGGGTTTTCTTCTGAAAAAGGTTCCCAGTGGGAAAACAAACAGACAAGCCAGGAGAAGTGAGGTGCGGCACAAAGTAGACGACCATGAAACAAAGAGTGCAGCTACTGGCTGAGTTCTCTCCTGTTTTTAGCAACCAAAAACCACAACAGTCTCACATCCAGCCCTGCCTGCAGGGCCAGCAGGGTTACCATGAGTTTAAAAGTCACAGCATCATAACCAAGCTGCTTCAGGGTGTTCTCTGTTTCATCTCAAAGCGCTGCCAGACACGGCATGTAAATATTTACAGCAGGCGCTTTTTGCAAAAAAACCACTGGGAGAGGTTTCACAAGGAGACGAGCTGAATTTAAGTGCAGCAATCCAGCACACAACACGTCTGAGGCCTGGCTTCTCACACGTTACTGCAGCACTGATGAGCAACAGGTCTGCTTACGCTCGAGCTCTGACACATGAACTGCTTCCTGTGTCACGTTCGTTATCCTCCACTCAGCTTGATGAAGCATTGCTGTCTCATAAGATGCAATACAGGCCTCTGGAAAGAAATGCATGGTGGTTAGTTGAAGAGACATTTTATTGCCACATTTCAAGACAAGTTAAAGGACAAAAGGTTATACCAAGCTAATTAGCTGATAAGACACAAATGCAATGCAATGCAAATGCAGCGCTGCAGGTATCCGATACTAGCTGACACTGGGTTAGCTGTAGTGTACATCCTGGATATTATAAATAAACCAGTTATATCAAAGAAAACTTACACACACACACACACACACACACACATAAAAACTTACACACACACACACACACACACACACATAAATGTATATATA
>JAQFJA010000011.1:18210549-18222693 GCA_029874485.1 Naso brachycentron | reverse complement strand
GTCCTCTTTGCTCACCCCTCACCTGAGCAGGTGGTACGATCCAGGGAGCTGAGGTGAGGAGAAGATAGATAATGCCATTTCTTTTGTTCATTGAGAGAGAGGAGGACAGCTTGCTGTGAGGCTGTAGTTTTGTTTGTTTGTTCAGTTATTATGACTTAAGTTATTTTTGTTGTATTCTTTTGCCTCTGTTTCTTTAATTTTTTGTTAATAAATCACTTTTGAGCACTTAACTTCAGCTTGCCGAGCTGCATTTTTGGGTTTTTTAAAACATCCCTTTTCTTTAAGAAAAATCCAGTGCCCGCTCACCAGTTATTGGGTGGTTGCACTACAGAGAGCGACAACAAACAAAATGAAACGCAAGCTGGAGCAAAAACAGGAAGGGGAGGGTGCAGCAGAGTGGCCTCCTTACGAGTCTAATGCTAGCTTAGTGCTTAATGCTTACCCCAGCTTTAAGCCAACTCTTACCCACATTTAAGTCTGGCAGCTGTGGGGGTTGGATCTTGATATGTGGCCACATCCGCCAATCACTACTGGCTCCAAATAACATCACCAGTGCAACATGGCAGAGAGATGATGATAAATGAACGATATTTTGCCTTATTTTTGTACAGTGGGAGAAAGTGGATATGCATCGTGCATCTTTTAAACTGTCAGTGGTCAAGGCCAAATAACACGGATGACGTTCTCAGAGTTTCTTAGAATTCATAAAAATCTCTGGAGCCACAGATATAAAACTGCTCCCACAGGCTGAGTAATACTCCCCAAGAGTAAAAAATTAATCTTTAGGCTTAGAAAGAGTTGAGGAAGCCTGTAGCATATGTTTCCTCAGTGTGATAAGGCAGGAATTTCCCTTCACAAACCTCCATGTTGACACAGAAATGTGTGGTTGCTGATGGGGCCCGGCTCAGCAAAGGTGTTGAACTTGTTCAGCCATTCTCTGGAGATGTAAAACTGCAGCAGGCTGGGCTCCTTCATGTTGGCCAGAGCCACCACCTTCTGCCTCTCTCTCACCGACTCCTCACTGCTTTTCCTACAGGAGCCCAGGAAAAATACGATCAGTGCCAACATTTTGATTACATCCGCACTGATCCAGTATCCTCACATGCTCACCTATAGAACAACACGTAGGCCTCTGCATTCTGCACCACTGTCTCGTGGACTTCTGTGACATATTGGTCGTCAAACTCATACCACTGGCCATTGATCACATTCTGACAGTAAGCTATGTAGTGCCCACCTGCAGCACAAACAAAACAGGGAAAATAAAAACATGCATGTATGCTCATTTATTAGCATCATCAGATAACATTTCAAACACCCTTATCTGTAGGAAATAAAGTTATCTCACTTCCTGCTGTTCCGTGGTGGCAAATGACTGACAGCAGATCATAAGTAGTGACTTGGGAAGGGCTCTCTTTAGCCAGGAAAGGTCGCATGTCGAGGCCCTCCAATGGGAAGGATACATGGCTGCTAATCTTGAACGAATACATGACCTCGTGCCGGAAGCGCTTCAGGTGAATGCATAAAATCTGCAAAGAAGCACGTTGGAACAAACACTTTATCTGGCTGATAACAAGCAGCAAAAGGAAGATCACATAAAAACAACAAAAAAAAATGTGTACCTCAGGAAGTCTAAGCACTTTGCAATATTTGACACCATTTCTCAACCTGTAGAAAACAAACTGCTGTGTGAATACAAGTAAAAGTATGTTCTCATACATGTGTCCATCTGGATTTGCATTACATACTTACTTTTTACATCTCTCACAGCTGTACATGTTGTCTCCTGGGAAAAGAATGAACAAAATGTTTAATCTGACAGAAATTCTATCATCTACGCTAATATCACATTTCCTTTGAAAATTTGATGCAAGCAACACATTTCCAACAAGTTGGGACAGGAGCAACAGAAGATGGGAGAATTTGTGAAATGCTCAAAAAAACACTGGCTTGGACCACTGCATTGCATTTACACAACCTACCATTTTCTGGAATCAGGGTTGAAAAGCAGAGTGACAGCTGTTTACCTTTGAGTTCATCTGCAGCGAAGAAGGCAGCAAGACAGTCCTCTAGTGTGACCATGGGCCCCCAAAACCAACTGGGAATACATGAGACTACGAACCTGTTCCGAGACAGAAGGCAAACAGATTTGATCTCTTCAGTTTGTACCCTGACAGTGATCACACAGACAAAAAAAAGCCCTTCATGTGAGGCTGCAGCTGGTAACAATCAACTGAAACAGCACAGCAAGCAATGCTGCCTGGAGCACTGTCAGCACCTGACAAGGTCTTCGATGGCATGAAGTTGGAAGAGCAGCTTTGAACCTAAATACACCAGATCTTACAGTCCCACAAAAGCCCCCAAAAGGCTTACTACTCAGATGGCGGTCTTGAGTTAACAAGGCAGGAATTGTTACCCCCTTTTTTTAAATAAATATGCTCTGTGGCTCTGTTCTTTCTGGGCCTGATGGTCACTGTTAAGTTGAAGTACGCAATGGGCATCATGACTCAGGAGTTCCTCTTAGTCCTTTTTTACCAATGTGGAACCAGTTTTGTTCTGGTTTGTGCACCAGATTTTGAACCGTTTAGAGCACTTCGGACAAAAAGAAAATTGGTTCACAACCTAAAAAAAAAAAAAGAAGAAAATCAGATTTTTCTGGGAAACTTAAAGGAAAACTGCACTTTTTGGGGGGAATGTATCCAGTTCATCCAAAATCCTAATGTGAGACAAGAACACAGATGCCTTTTCCTTCTCTGTGCATTTAGTAGGACACTAGAAACCCGCCCTGCGTAAGCAGTTTGGCACGTTCAATGGAAGTGACAGGGAGCTGCCGTCTAAATCCAAAAATCTCCAACACGCTCACGGTGACACATTTACCACGCTATGAAATTACATTATTTTTGTCAATTTCAGAGCATAAAAGCCTTACGTCTGAGGCGCTGTGTCACTACACTCAGACAACTACGACAACAACTTGGTATTTTCGCCCACAATGACAATGTCTCTATAGTGTGGTGAATACTCACGGTCACGACATGTAGATGGAGTGTACTGGAGATTTTTGGATGTGTTTTGGGCGTGCATTACTTGTCTAAACTTAAGTGCATGTATTTAGTGACCTACTAAACGCACAGAGAAGTGAAAAGCATCTATTACATTGAGATTTTGGATGAATTGGCTACATTCCCAAAAAAAGTGCCATTTTCCTCTAAGAATATGTGTCAGTTTCTACCAATGCATCGTGCATTGTGGAAAGGTCCTGAACAGAACTGCTTCAAAGCACCAGAGCGACTTCGGCAACACAACAACCTCTGCCACCTAAAACGTTTCCAGTGTTCTGGGACTCAACTGAAACTTGCATTCACTGCTTTCTGCCATTTGGGGGCAGCAGAAACCCTGGTTTCCACACAGCTGCCATATTATTTCTCTGAGCTTATTAGCAAACACTTGCTTATTTACACATTCATCAGATATGAAGCAACATTAGAATTCCTTTGGAGTCGTGTTTCTGGCGTTATGAAACTAAGATCTAGATTAGTCCATGTGTATTCACTCAGAAACACAAGATCCTCCAAACGAGGCACCAGTGATGGTATGATAATAATACTTGAGAAATCAAACAGCATGCCAAGGCCTGTCTCTGCATCTCATCTGTGCATCTAAATGAGTAATGTAGATGACAGATGTCCAGGTGCAAATGCACTTGGCAAAGGAACTGATTATATTAATCGAGCAGCGCAGCTCTTTTTACCAGTGGAAAGCTTAAAAACGAGAGGTATCTCAGAATACTGCAGGAAACACACTGCTTTGCTGACACAGAAAATAATTTCACTGTCTACTACACTGTTTAAATCCCTCTACAGTCCTTAAAAATGCAGCATCACTGCTGCTGGCTGAAGCAGCGGCTCAGCATTCAAATCTTGTCCTGCAGCACTGGGTTAAGCTTTTCACAGCCCTCCTCAGTCGAAATAATCTCTCCAACCCATCAGTCCTGGACTGACTCCCAGACATCCTAAAGGCCCCTCACTGCATGAGTAAGTGAATGTTTATATGAGCTCTGAGGCATGACTTTTGACTGACTTTTGAATTCCTGAATTCTGCCGGTGCAAGCACCTAACCAGGAGGCTTCACCAGTTTATGCTGCAGGTCTGGCAACTGGAAACAAACACCCAAATGGACAACGGAGGGACCGAAATAAGTCAATACATATCAAAAACAGAGTGCTTAATTGTGATTCTGCTGTGATATCCCTCTACGTCCTGTGACTAGCATCCTGTCAGCATCTTTTTAATCTGCTGTGTCCTCCACTTTCTTGAAAGCCTCACCGTGCTTGTTTTTGCAGATACAATTTAGGTCATGACACCACAGGCTTGTGTTCGCTTATTTAGGACCTTTCCTTTTAAGCTAATCTCGGCTTGCATCCAACACAAAGTCAAAATGAAACCCTCAACTTGTCGCCATAAATCAGATCCACGATGGCAGAATATTTGCTTGCATTTAGTGCTTTCTGTCTTTCTCGGCTCTGACAGATATACTTGATCCACTGACCGACGTATGGAGTCCATGATGTAGGAGATCCAGCCCTGCGAGCTGTATGTGTCAGGACACACACCTGTCTTCACTGGAAGGTTCTGATGTAAGGAGGAGTGGAGCTTTGCCAGGTCCTCTTTACCGGGAATAGGGAGGGACAAGTCCTGAAAGGTTTCAACTGTAGTAGAGACCTGGCAGCATTAGGAAAATTGGGTTACACATCATGCTTTTACTGTCAGGGGAAACTAAGAAAAAGGGAAAGAAAGTTGAAATTGTGTATTGTTCACTTAATTATTCATTCTAATGATGCAAAATTAAAAGAAAATATGTTAAAATGATACATTACACAGGACATGTTTTTATCTACTGGTAAAAAAAATACAATATGATTTTGTACAGAGTGGTTTCTGAGTTATCATGTAGCTCCCCCTGGTGTTTGAGCATGTGAAGCACATCTCACCCTATCACAGGTTAAACACTGGACCAGGCTGAGGATGGAGCCGTCGAAGATGTCGGAGATGACGCTGCGATAGTGAGACTGTTTCTTCTTCCTGGCACTGAGCATCAGCTGAGCTGGAAGATTCACGGCAGCGAATCAGAGGAAAAAGTTCATATCGCTGATGTTGTTTGACGAAAACTTAACCGATCAATCAATCAAAACAAACACCTGGCAACACTGCGCACCACATAGAAACTCTCGCGGATGGTGTATGAAACCCAGAGACTTAAACTGGGAACAGATGACAACAAGGCACACAGTGGAGAGGCAGAGGAGACGATGACAACAGAGCTACACTCCACATAATAACACAAAGCCCCAAGTGCGACAAATAAGTTCACAGCTGAATCTGTGTTTTACCACTACAGACTTTTAATACAAAGGTTTCTTCCTCAGGCTGCTTCACTCTGGGTTCAAACATTCACACAGAGGAAGTGGAGAGAAAAGCACTAAATATGAACTGCACTGCAGCTCACTAGTTTACATGTTACGTGATATTTGGATGAGCTTTCACAAAAGTTAGTCGACGATTACCTTATTTGAACGAGAACAAGTATCTGCAGGCAGTGTCACAATGACATGGCAGACATGCAAATACTTAGTAGGTTAAATGTTAACCATGTTTACTGTCTGTTAAATATTATACAATGCTAACATTCACCAATTAGCTAGTTAATAAGTATCCATCCATCATCAAGGGCTTATGTCAGAACGCAAAGTCAGCAGATTCAGCAGGAGGACCCAGACTTCCCTTTCCCTGACCACATCAACCAGCTAGGAGGCGTTCCCAGGCCAGTGTGGAGTTATAATCTCTCCACCCGGACCTGGATCTGCCCTGGGGCCTCCTCACAGACGGACATCCTGGAACACCACCCTATCGAGGTGACCAGGAGGCATCCTTACAAGATGCCCGAACCACCGTACATGCTTCCTTCCAACACAAAGGAGCTGCGGCTCAATTCTGAGTTCCTCACGGATGACTGAACTTCTCACCTTATCTCTAAGGGAGACGCCAGCCATCCTCCTGAGGAAACCCATTTCTGCCACTTGTGTCCGTGATCGCGTCCTTTCGGTCAGTTAGTTGACAAGTATTTAAAAATAAATCGAAGCATTGGACAATTTAGGAAAAGTAAAATAAGTTAAGTTTTGACCTGATGGGGATGTGAAAATTATCTATTTTTTTTTTTGGCTTTGTCCTGATGGGGGCATAAATGTCTGCACAAAATTTTACGACAATTTCTTAAAAACTTAGATTTCACTTAAAGCCAAAAATGTCGTTCTCATGGTCGCGCTAAAGGCTGTCAGGGAAATTTTACCCGTTGAAATTGAGAGTTACTACGTCTTAGAAGAAAACAAACACAGTGTATTGAATCAGATCCCTTAATCATGCAGCATGAAGAGAAGACCTCTACAAGTGTTCTCTGTTGAGTGTCAGGTCATCAAACTTATTAGGATACACTATATCAGAACTCTAAATACTGGTACAAAATCTGCCACACTGTCAAGCCGAGATCCATGGCACTAGGAAAAACATGGAGATGCATGTAAACAAATCGGTAAATCTGGACTCTGAGGCCACGAGGTGACACCCTGGAAATGAAAGCATAGGGACAACACCCACATATCTCGTGTCTGACTCACATCACATCCCACATCTGCAAACGTTGGGTATTATTTGCACCATGACACCAAAAACATAATCAAATTCATCCATATATTGTTGGTGATTCGAAAAAGTAAGGGAAAATACATAAAAAGAGAATGGAAATGTTTACTGTTTATAAACAAAACTGTGTGTATATATTTATTCCTTTTGAGAGGGTCAACTCAAATGTCCTGTCACATACAGTTTAGTCTCATTTATCTCCAGATGAGGGGAGATTGATGCCACCTGGATTAGCACTGATTCCAGAGACCATCCTTGAGGTGGTCGGGAATAAGAGGTTCGGAGAAACAGTAAACAGTTTCTGTTTGACTCTCCTAGACATGGTGGGTCCTTTGTTGTGCTAAAACATGTGGAATTCTTCCCTTTGCCTGCAAAATCTATACCTGCTTGCGAACCCATCCTTCCCTCTAACACTATCAACCATCCTCTTGTGTGACATAAACCCTCACAGGATTCATCCACTTCAAAAGGAGCTTCACAATTGATGCCTTGTATTCTTAACTCATGTCACTAACAAGTCTCTCGTGGTTGCCAATGTGAACTTAACAAGTCTCAGATGATGATTTGGTGAATGTGTACAAATCCACTTATAGTTCTGGAACTCCCTGAGATGTCAATAGAAATGATACAGTGTATTGAAAGAGCAGTGAGGCATCTCATCTACTGAAACCCTGAAGTTTTCCTACCTTTTTTGAAGGAGTACGCAGGTCCTGCCGAGCGGAGGGGGCTGGAGCGCGGTGGACTGGAGGACAGTTTGGGATGCAGCTCCTGCAGGGTTCGCACAGGGCTGCAGGGGGCGGACTGGGGCTGGGTCATTGATGCTTCATTGTCTGGCTCTAGGAAACAGATGTTTGGTGCACAAAAGTTGGCAGTTTGAGACAAATGATGCACATGCTCGCAGAAATCCACTTTGATACTCACGCCGGCCTTTTACCTGATGTCGTGTTGCTCTGGGTTTGTACTTGCCCAGTGTCAGACAACTGGTTGTTCTCTTGGCTTGGGACCTCGGCGTTTGTGGTTGGCGTTACCTCCTCTTCCTCTCCCCTCTCAGGAGCCCCCTCCTCAGCTGCTGTATCCACATCAGCATCCTCATCCATCTCTTGGGAGCCTCCACGGAGGGGTGAGCCAGACACCCTCCTCTCCTTCAGCCTCTCCTTCTCCGAGATCACCCCGCCAGTACTGACGGCCACCATCCCTCCCGCCGGTGGCCTGACTCCGTCACACTCATCCTGCAGGAGCAGCTCGCCGTCCCCCGCTCCTCCTCCCTCTCCGCGGTCACTGCTGGAGCCAGAGTCGCAGGACAGAAATTCATCCTCAGACGGGGAGCGGTCTCCATCTCTTATCTCCTCACCGTCACTGCCCTCGCCACTCATGCCGCACTCTGTCAGAGGCTCCTTCAGCTCTTCATGTAACTGGTCCATCAGACAGCGCAGGAACTCCTGAGTGTCCTGGAGCAAAAATAGCACATTACATTCAGTCAGGAAGAGGATGCATTAGTGTGGATAAACACATAGACACAAGAGTTCTTGCAGAGAAGCTGAACATGTGTTGATGGGTAACAAATAACTGTCTGTAAAACTCAAGATGGAAAGAGAACTCGATTGCAACAGGAAAGCATTTTGCACATCGGTAAAAAAGAACAAGAAGAACCTATAGAACAATCACACCCACTGCTATAAAAAGTGGGTATCAGGAAAAATTGGTTATTGTTTAAAAAGCCTTCACATTTTTTCATAGCAATCACAATGAAAGAAACCAGACACTTCAAATCAAACATGCACCAGATCTGAATCAACTATAAAAACATTTCTAAACTGGAAGACGAAAGACATCTTTCAAAGAATAAGACCGAGTAAACTCAAAGATTTGATTTGAGTCATTTATTTGTTTTTGTATTTCTTACATTTTCCAGTGTATGACAAAGCCAAAGAGGAGTTTTAGGTTTCTGCGTGCAGTCTGAAGGTTCGTTGAGTTCTCAGTTTGCCTTAATGTGTTTTGTTGTTGCTGCCATCCCCCAGTTCATTGCTCAGCTTGCTACACTGGCACACCTGCTGCCTCTCTACAGCCGAGTCGTGATGACAAACATCTATTGTACTTAACAGCCTGATGATGGAAAAGTACCTCATACAACTAGGGCCCAACCAGTATGGAACTTTTGGGGCTGATACCGATATTAGGCAGCAAATAAATTTCAATATACGATATCTCAGCTTACACACACACACACACACACATATACATATATATATATATATATATATATCAACTGAATGTGGTTATAACATACATGTGACTTGAGCTATGTAAAGGAGGCAGGATATCTATATTCCAAACATCAGTGCCCCAAAAGGTAAATGCTTAATTTATTAGTTATTAAGTAATGGACAGTCCTCTGCTGGACAAATTACATAATTACACCATTTTAAATCACTAAAACAGTTTTAGTATTGATGCATATTGAAGAACATTTATGCCAATACTGATATATCTGCCATAGGCTGATATCAGCCTGTATCGGCAAATCAAAATTCGTCGTGCTGCACATGAACTCCACATCAAAAAAAAACGGTCTGAATTCTCTGAAACAAGTAAACAACTGAAGTCAAACCTTTGGTCGCTAATAGCAAATGTAGATGTTTATAGCAAGAATAAAAGTTTTCTTCACACAGAGGTTCACAAGACAGTGTCAAGCTGTTGAGTGATGCAGGGTGTAGTTACCTGCTGGCTGCTTGTCCCTACCTGCTGAGCGTAACCCCGAAACATGGGGTTCACGAGTTTGATGCCATGAGACAGACTGGTAGGGACGACATAACTGGGCCTGGTGGGAGTCAGTTAAACATACTGTAAATGATTCATTATGCGTTTTATATAAAAAAATATATAGGTATAGCTGCATTCTGTAACTTCTGTCATGAGTATTTTTATGTAACTTTGTAACTTTTTATGTTCATTACCGTTTTTTATGCCAGAGTTCTGAGATGAGTTTCTGGTAGCTCTTACAGAGAGCAGGCTTCTTATCGGTCCGGACCAACCCGCTGCAGTCCAGGAAGAACTGAGTGAGAGGAGGGCTGAAGAAGAAGGAGTGGAGGGGGGGACGAGAACGAATTAGTAAACACAGAAATAAGAGACAAATCCCCGAAAATGGCCCAAACATAATGACAGGACGTGTCCTCACCAGTTGGACAGGGCTTGAAGAGCTGCATTCATGTAGCAGGAGTTTCCGATATTCTTCATCCCTGTCAAGCCTATAAATAACAGGGTACACAAGAGTACAGCTTTGTGTATTCTCAGAGAGTGACAACAGTGTACAAATTAGTTATTATTGCTCATCTGGATTAGGAGAAACAGGCCTAGTAATTATATATAGGATGAAAAAGCAATTATAGCTATTAATTATGACCGCTATGACTCAGTATTGTGCACAACAAAGCTCATAATTTGAACAAAAAAAAAATATTTGGGGGTGATTCTTGAGTATGTTTACTAGATATTTATGTCGAATTAACAGCTTAACCGCCCTGAGATGATTCTGATTTAAGGAGTTTTGTTGCTTAGGAGAAACTGACATGCTAAAAGGAGACTCGCTGTACCTCTGGGTTTGAGCTCATCCTCGTCCGACTCTGAACCTTCCTCCTCTGCCACAGCGATCGGTACGGCTTTCAGTGGGTGACCCACTGGCTGAGGAGCTGCTTCCTGGGAACAGAATTAACAGATACTATAAATAAGAAGGCAAGAACAAATGTGAAATAGCACCACTAGCACTTGTGGTTTTCCCACTAAAATCCATCAGGGAGGGTGGGTGGACAGGAGAGGATGTGTGGCCTAGTTTTAACAAAGTCGTACCTGCTCTGTGGCTTTACAGTGGTGGGGAGCTGCAGGCACAGGCACCAGCGCGGGCCTGTGCTCCAGAAACACCTCCCGCTCGCACACATAACACCAGATCCTGAACGTCGTCAGGTTCACCGTCAGGTTGTGCTTCTTAGCCTGGAGGGAACACACTGGCACTCATTCAAGGGGATTCTGATTTCTAAATTCATTTGCCATTCCCCTTCAAATCAAAAATCTGCCGAGGAGGACAAACAACGAGAAGGTGAGAACAAGGTGTGTTCAGCGTGAGAGGGTTTTACCTGTGCGTGCAGGGTGCTGTGATCCGAGTACGACTCTCCACAACCAACATACGGGCAGTCGCTCTGCGGAGCAGAAACACTGAATCAGACTCGATCTCACAGCTTCTGAGTCCTCTCTGCTGTCTGCAAGGCTATTACAACAGTCTGTTCGTCTGAATTTAATTGATCTATAAATAAATCTCAGGCTAGAATATCAGAATATAAAAATCAGCACTGTGATTGCATGAGAGCTGAGAGCTACAACATTAACGGCTTCATTTATGCCTCCTCTTTATTAATTATTGAGTATTCACCTGACCTTTTTTTTTTTTTTTAAACATCAAATGGTTAATGAGTGCATCATTTATGTGGCAAAGTGCACCAGCTAAACCAGGAACCATCCTTAAAAATTCAAAATATCTTACAAAGCCACCCAGTGTCACCCTCACCTGCAGACAGGCCCACAGGTTCGGACCCCCGGCTCCACAGGACTGGCAAGTTCCCTGCAGCGAGACGAAGGGAGCGTGGCGAGAAAATATTACAAACGCACAGACATTTTGCTTCAGCAAAGATTCCAGCTCATGTGATTATCATAGTGTGAAGTGATGGAGACCAGGCTGCTACATCATCCATACAGTGATGTTAAGGGCTGTTCAGGCCAATGAGTGACACCCACCTTGGATTTCTGCAGGAGGTCCTCCTTGGTGACCTCTCCTATGGAGTCCAGGTGAGGACAAATGTCTTGTTCGGCCATTACCACACACGCACTTCAGGGGCACGTCTGCTCATTTGACAGGACAGCAATAACAAAAGTGTGGTAACTAAGGTGTTCGAGCTACATCTCGCTTTAACACCTGAGCACAAAAACACGATCTGCATCCAGAGAATCACACGCACCTCCTCCCCGACTGACCACTGAGACTTAAGTTAGATATCTTCAGTATTTAAGCCATCTTTTTTTTTACGATAAAAGCCATAATAGCCCTGAGAATCTATCAGATCTGCAAAGTGAAAGGCCTTATGTTTATCAAAGAGAGCTCAGAAATCATCTCAGTGACAACAGCAGTTATGAATCAGTCACATTTACCAACAGAAGCAGCTGCCACGGGGGTAATCGCTGTTTTTCATCCTAATTATAAACGATCCATATGATCCATGGAGGCGGGAAGGCGACAGCAACGTTATGCTAGCTAAAAATCAAGAGCCGAGTCGAGTGACGCGATACCCCGACCCACCATCCTCAAACATCTTCCCCCCTCCCCTGCACTGCACGGCCCGGTGCGGCACGACGCAGGGCGGCTGGAGGAGGAGACAACACGGAGACGTTAGCCTGACAAATACAG
>JAQFJA010000011.1:18180442-18193176 GCA_029874485.1 Naso brachycentron | reverse complement strand
CCATCACTATCGGCAGTGCAGGAAAGACCTTCAGTGCTACTGGCTGGAAGGTAATGCACAGATTGTCTGAGTATTACGGTAATGTTTTCTTCTGTACTCCGCATTGTTATAATGATCTGTTGTTTCTTCTTAGGTCGGCTGGGCCATTGGCTCTGGACAGTTGGTGAAACACATGAAAACCATCCATCAGAACAGTGTTTACCACTGTGCCACAGCTGCTCAGGTACACACGTCATTCCCTCGGCATTTGAAACAAAGTTTCGGTAATACGAGGTAGTTTCTTAAGCTTCTAAAAGAAAGAAACCTCTCAGAAACTTGGTTCTTCCTCTAAATAATTGTAGCAATATTGCACAGTTATGACCATAGTCCAAAACGTTTATTGTAATCCAGGGTTATTCAGCTGTATTGTATAGGGGGCCACATTTTCAGAAAGCTAAAAGCCCAGGATCAAAGATCTTCTATATGAGAGGAGCACTCTCCACTGTTTTAAAGGAGTTAGTCTGACTTTATCCACAGACTGGAGTTGGCCCATGGGCCGCCAGTTACATAGGCCTGTTTTAATCTCTACCCTTAATAATTAAACTCACAAAAATAACATTTAAAAAGTCTTTCTAATATGCTGTGCTAACATTTTCATTTCAGTTGGTGGAGCGATCATTGTTACTGAAACTGTTAAAAAGAAAGACATGTTTGTCCCCTGTATTTTAAAAGAAAATTTTAAGGTAGAGTCAGCAGGATTTGTTGGTTGCAGTTTGTAAACACAACATTTAAACTTGGCCCCTCCTCCCGAGCTCATCGCACCAGAAGTACCTGTATTGAAACTTAGCGTGTACTATGTGTACTGTTTTACTGCTTTTACAAACGTTACACAGCAATTTTTGAAGGAATGTTACATTTGTTTGAATTGAGAAGTCAATAATTTATCGAGCTAACAAGCTAACAGCTGGCGATCAACACCTAAGTGTCCAACACAAAGCAGGCCAACTCTGCGTTGCTCTTCATCCCCTTTAGTGCTCTGAAGCGGGTGAAAGCCAAACCGAGATACACCCTCATTCTGGAACAAGCTTTAACCGCATGCTGTTTCACCTCACTCGGGCTATATTTCCTTCTCTTTCCCGCTACGTCTGCGCCTGCAATTTCCTCCGGTCTGAGTGCATCCAGTCCCTGTGCCCCGCTGTGCTCCCAACCTCACCTGCGTTGTCATTGGCTGAGAGAAACGCGCCCCCCCCCTGCCCAGGCTCATCCCGAGTCAACCAAAGCATTCCAAAACATCCACATAGAGGCAGAGGGCAGTGTGTGTGCATACACAGTCATCACCACAGATTTATAGAGGCCCAGAAGTGATGATTGAGTAGCATTACATCTGTTGTTTTTCTTTTCTTTTTTTTTAAGGAAAATCCTACTGACTTCACTTTTAAGGGCTAAATTCTAAAGATGATTGTGACCTCTACTGTTTATTTTTAATTAAATAAATTATAACAACTTGAATAACCAAGCAACGGGACCAACACCTTTTTTTTTTTACCGTATTGACATAGGAAATGTTGAGGGTAGTTTTTTTTTCTCTGTCAAATATATGCAGTTATTATTATGAACCACAGAAACTTTTGTACTTTTCATTCTGGTCTCCTCATCCATCGCTGCCTTCAACAGGAGGCTGTGGCTCAGGGGTTTGAGAGAGAATACGAGCTGTTTGGGACTCCAGAGAGCTACTTCCAGCAGCTGCCTGCGATGCTGCACCACAAGAGGAAGAAGCTGGCCTCGTGTCTGGAGAGTGTGGGCCTGCAGCCCATCATGCCAGAGGGAGGCTACTTCATGATCACTGACATCTCCTCCATTAGTGAGTGAAGAAAAAAATCGCTCGAAGTATAATAACATTCAAAAATAGTAATTTTTTTCTTTTCCTCCTGTCTTTCGTTGTATAATATTATCTCAGCTTTCTTTTATGACAGAGGTCGACTACAAAGAAAAGAGCTCAGAGGAAGAACCCAGAGACTTCAGATTTGTAAAATGGCTGACTAAAGAGAAGGTAAATGTATTAAGCATCCTGTGAATTATTTCCAACCATGGAAGTTGGGGGGTTTTATATTCCCTTCTTTTGGTATGACCTTGATCCCTCCTAATTATATAATTTGACTTTTTCTTCAGGGTTTGGCGACAATCCCTGTCTCTGCCTTCTACAGTCAAGAGCACAGCAAGGAGTTTGACAAATACATCCGATTCTGCTTTGTCAAGGTAAATTGAACATAAATGACTGACATTAATTTGATCTGTTCTGTTGTCTCATTCTGTTGCCCGCGCTTGCTCTTTTTGTCCAACAGGAGGACTCCACCCTGGATGCAGCAGAGGAAATCTTGAAAAAGTGGAGTCACCGACAGTAAAATCATCCGTGATAAGAAACGTCACCCGTCCACCCAGCAGGCACTGGTTTAAAAGAGCCATATTGAGTGATTCAACAAAAGTTGGTTAAAAGTACAAAAAACACAGCGTCTACTCTCAGGTTGTCCTTGCACTGCAAGTATGAAAACACTCAAGCGTCGACAAAAAAAATCCATTTTAATGTTCCTGTGCAATGATTTCAAACAGAAAACTGTGAAAGAAATGTTTTTTAACATTACTACTTTTTAGATAGAGAATTATGATCTTGAGTAATTTCACAAAAAGTTTAATAAAGCTTTTAATAAATCTTTTCCTGTTTCTCTGCTTTGTTCTATAGCTCCAACGGAACAGTGCTTAGCTCATGAATGTAAAAATATGCTCATATTACAGTGTTGTGGGGCAGGCTTAAGGTGTCCAGGTTAACAGTATGAGACAGAGAAAACCAAAGTCTTACATCTCTTAAATATAGAATCAATAAATCTCTTATTTCCGCATCATTTTAGAACTAAAAAAGCTCCAAAGATTGCTGCAGGTTTAACTGAGTGTTCATCATTATGAGTAAATACAGTAGATCAGTAGTGGTGCCAGGTGTTTCTACTTTAACTGCATATTTCTTATCACCTATCACTGAATATGTATGGAGCCTCTAAAGGGAAATGGCCCAAAAAATAAATAAATAAATAAACAAATTGAATTAATCAAAATGTCTCGTGAGCACGTTATAGTTACTGGTGCGCATGAGATAGTTTTTTCTTTCTTTCTTTTCTTTTTGTCCATGTCCCTTTAGGGGGTTCCTTAGACGAACGAATTTGATGAGAAAATATAACATTCGGTCCTTTTTGTTTTATTTATTTATTGATTTCCTTAAATTACTTTGTGTAGTTAGAATTATATTAGTGTATAATATCAATTTCCGATCGAAACTCCATACCAGTTGGTGGCGGTAATGCAGTAAAACGTTGTTTGCTAACCGCCATGAAAAACATGAAGAAGAAGAAGAAGAAGAAGCAGAAGGAGGAGGAGCAGGAGAAGAAGAAGAAGAAAAAGAGGGAGAGCGGTTTGAGTAGACAGAGACGGTTGCTGAAATTCAAAATGACCCAACAAGCCGCTGCTCTACAGACCTACAACAATGAACTTGTCAAGTGTAAGTGACTTGTTTTTATTCTTGTAACTTGTTATCATGCTGCCGTCCTCAAAGACACTAAATGCCAAACAGTAATATAGAACAAGCTCCCTTGTCTAACTGATGTTAGGTTAAGTTAAAGTTGCCTTTGGCTCCCAAGGTAACGTTAACAGTCACTCACTTTGCTGTAACGTTATCTTATTTTTTTGAAACGTTAAGAGTCTGACAGTAGTACAGGGTTTTTTAGCTCAAAATGTATCGTTATCTTTACTTAATGCTGTAGTTCTCGACCTTTCAGCTATGATGACCAGCAGGCAGGATACTCCTGTGCAATCTGATTAACCTAATTTAACGTTTCACAGATTATGCTGTCACCTGGAAGTCAACCTTTACCTTCTGCACTCCCCATTATTCCAGCTGAAGACGAGCTTTTAGCATAATATTTCACAGCTGGGGAAGGAAATGAAATGTTCGAAACGTTCAAAATCTGCATGTAGTTAACGTTAAATACCCGTTCTAACAAATTGTTCATTCAAATATTAGCCATTTTATTAGTACAAATTTCGTCTGTTGTCTGCAGTGAGATTTTGTAACATGAATTTCACTTAATACCACATATTTTGGAGTGAAGAGGTCATGCACTGAAAAAAAGCCTCATTTTCTAGCAAAATAAAGCCATTTAAAGATAACCCGAGTTCATAATACTAATAGATAATTGCAATGTGCTGGGGCTGTGATAAAATTATTTTTTAATAAATGTTTCAGTAATTTTGTAGTTAGACTTTCTAATTTACACCATTTTCCTAGCCTCCGTTAGTGTCTCTCATTACCTGAGGCTTTCTATAACCAACAGTCCAAAACTTCAAAGATGTTCAGTTCACAGTGATATGAAACAGGAGGCTTAGAATCCTTACATTTTGAAACAAGATGATGTTGGAAAAAATGTCGTCAAGTAGCTTATCAAGATGGATCCGTTATCCAAATTATTGTTGATAAACTTTGAAGTCACAACCCGTCTGCACGGGCTTAAGTTAATCCAGTGCGGTGCCGGTGCAGTAAACGCTTTTGTTTCCATCAGGTATTGAGGATCTGTATTCCAAACGGGATGAGCTGAATCATCAGATCAAGCAGGAGGAAGAGGAGAAGGATCGGCTGCAGCATGATATCCGAATCCTCTCAGAAAAGCTGAGTAGAGTCAACGAGAGCCTGGCACAAAGACTCACCGCCCGCACCACCATAGACCGCACAATCGCAGAGACAGAGGCTGCGTACCAAAAGGTGTGTGTCTTGACTGTCTGAAAGACTGTTGTTATTCAGTAATATGGAGGTGTGTGAATAATTGCCACATTCAACATTTTTGGATGATTAGAGGTCACTTATTGTGCCCGTGTGTTTTTATTTTTTTACAACAGAAAATTAGGTTTGAGGTTTCTTAGGTTTTATTGTCCAATAAATGTTGGGTCCAAGACAATCCAGGAACAAATAATAACTACTAGGGCCCGACCAATATGGAATTTTTGGGGCCAATGCTGATACAGATATTAGGTAGGTAAGACCTATCAGTCAATACTATATGTATAATATCAGCTGAATGCGGTTATCAAATACTTGTGACAAAGATATGTAATGCAGACAGAATATCTTAAATTTTAACAAACTTTATTTTAAATATTAGTGCACTGAACAGTGAACACTTCACTTATTAGTTGTGAAATAATGAAGCACCCTCTGCTGAAGTACGTAAAACAGCATTTCACGTCACTATGCCAAGCATTTCTTCCATCCCCATAAAAAACTGTTTTAATGTTTTCACAAATCTGAGGTCTTATACACTAATACCAAAATATCTGGGACAGATATATCACAGGCAATGTCTGTAATATAATGGCATAGTTCTGATATGTAACATTGCCTAAAAACATGATCCAAGTAGGAGAAACAATTTGAATAATTCAATTATACACGTTGGCTTCAACACAGGAATTAACCCGTTTAAAAATTAAGATCTACTCACTATAGCAGCTAGGTGGTATGACTGTAATACTGTATGTAATGCTCTTGTGCTAAGAATAACACTATTCTAATATCAACATGTCAGGGTGAAATGGAATAATATTCTATAGAGTAATAATATCCATCCGTCCTACTACTACATCCTACCATCCTTACTGGGGGCTCAGTAGCAAAGAAAGCAGTTTTAGTAGGGGGCTTCAGACTTCCCTTTCACTGGCCACATCAGCTAGCTCTGACTTTGGGATCCCAAGTTATTCCCAGGCTAGGACACATATATAGAATCTCTCCAGTTGGACCTGGGCCTTCCCCAGGGCCTCTTCCCAGCTGGACATGCCTGAAACACCTCCCTGGGGAGGTGACCTAGATGCATCCTTACAAGATGCCCAAACCACCTCAACTGGCATCTTTCGGTGCAAAGGAACTGCGGGTCTACTCTGAGTTCCTCACAGATGACTGAACTTCTCACCTTGTCTCTAAGGGAGACGCCAGCCAATGTCAGCTTCTTCCTGAGGGAACCCATCTCAGCCGCTTGTAACCACGATCTCATTCTTTCGGTCATGACCGTAGGTGGCGGTTGGAACGAAGATTGCCCAGTAGAGTGAGGGCTTTGCCTTTTGGCTCTGCTCTCTTTTTGTCACAACGGTGAGGTAAAGCTGGTGTAAAACCACTGCCGCTGCTCCCATTCTCCGGCCAATCAACCACTCCATAGCCTCTTCACTCGTGAAAAAGAACAAAAATTAATAGTTAGATATTAATAGCATTTAAAGTTCTCTCATCATTAACAATGAGTACAGATGTAGTGAGACTCTCACAATCCATGTGCCAATGTCCACCGGATCTCCCAGATGTGCTGGCATTTTCCTCCAAAAGGATTTTAGGCACTGGGGTGGTGTTTATATCAGGTAACATTAAATCAACCATGAAGATAAACTGCTTTGTGCAGTTTAGAGCTGCAAAAAAATTGCCATGACAGCATGACTCAGATAAAACTAATGCACCTTATTCTTTGGCTTGGCTGCGTGCCTGAAGGGCACCACTGCTGTAATGTACAACTACATTTGGCAACAACACACACCACAACAGCTATGTTTGGTCCTCTGGGTTCACAGTTGCCAAATATCTGCTGCAATAGATTCCCACTGGGCAACTGAAGGGCAGGAAAGGAAAGCTTTACAGACCTCTGAAATTATGGAGGACACTAGACTTGATGCTGCCTTGTCGCTAGCTGGTACAGCCTGTTAGCTTCCACCTGAAGCTAAACTCGGAGGGCGATGGCAGGCATTGGGAAAGGTCAGTTGCCTCACTATGTAGTACAGGCCTCAAGGCTTCACCATGTTTAATGCTTACATGCTAATGAACTGACTCTGCTGCCTTTTGTGACTCAGTGACGCACCAACATGTTGTCCTTGTGCAGCAATGTCAGCTTACACAGGCTCATCCCACTTACTCCCACATTTACAGATGCTGAACTTCCTGAGCACTCCACTAATCAATGCAAACAAAGACCAGAAACGTTTTTATTAAAAAACAACATGACAGTCTGCAGCGTCTGGCAACTTTCTAAATTATTTATACAGTATGCACCACACTATCAGCTATATGTTGTGTAAGTCATGTTTTTACTTCTACCATCTTTATGTACTAACAGTATATTTAATGTAATTTCTTCTTCTCCACCTGTAGATCTTGGAGAGTTCCCAGTCTCTACTGAGTGTCCTGAAGCAAGAGGCAGGAAACCTCAGTAAAGCCACACAGCCTCGGAGGAAGGAGCACTAATGTTTAAGTTTATTTTATTTATAAAGCACATTTAAAAACAGCAACAGATGACCAAAGTGATGTACAAGATTGGGAAAAACATAAATAAAAGTACATGAAAAACAAACAATGATCAATGCAGAAGTTTACAAAGTATATAAAATAGCCAACTAAACACAGAAAAGGAAGCAGCAAGATACCAATCATGATAAAGGCTCAAATACTAATCTGTAAAAGTGGGTCTTTAAAAAAACAAGAGTCAGCAGTGGGGGCAGTTCTGATCGACAAGAGCAGACTGTTCCACAGACAAGGGGCTGCAACGCCAAAAGCGCGGTACCCTCTGAGTTTAAGATTAGCACGTGATACGGCCAAAAGGCTCTGGTCGGATGATCTGAGAGGCCTTGATGTAACATAAGGGCTTAAGAGCTCTATGATATAGGGTGGGGCAAGACCCTTCAGGGCTTTATAGACAAATAGAGCTACTTTAAAATCTATCCCAAACCGAACTGGAAGCCAGTGAAGGATGGATAGGATAGATGTAATGTGCTCCCTCTTCTTAGCACTGGTCAGAAACCTGGCAGCTGTATTTTGCACTGGCTGCATGCGAGATAGAAATGATTGGTTGATCTTAGTGTAAAGTGAATTAAGGTAATCAAGGCAGGGGGAGGACATGAAGACACAAATAGCTTTTTCTAAATCACTGTGCGAGAGGAATGGTTTATTTTTGCAATGGTCCACAGCTGAAAGAACCTGGATTTTACTACTGATTTTATTTGATGGTCAAGTTTAAAAGCAGAATCGAAAATTATTCCAAAGTTCTTTGCATAAGGTGTGAGATAGGTGGACAGCTGACCTAGGTTTTTGGTGATTGAAGATATGGAATCTCGGGGACCAAAAAGACTGACTTCAAATTTATTTTCATTCAGCTGGAGGAAGTTTTGAGTCATCCAGGTTTTTATGTCAGCAAGGCAGTCTCAGGCAGTGTAGATTTTGTATGTTAGTTGGTTTTAGGCAAAGGTAGAGCTGGTTGTCATCTGCATGACAGTGATAGGAGACGTGCTTCTGAATGATTTTACCTAGAGGCAGCATGTAAATAGAGAATAAAATGGGGCCAAGGATAGAACCTTGTGGCACTCCACTGGATTGGTTGGCTGGAGAGGAGGAAAAAAATGTCTCAACTGACCGAGAATGTTCTGTTTTTAAGGTATGAGGCGATTTAGTTGAGGGTGGCAGGTATAATGTTTGCTTCAATATTTGCAATTGTATTAGTGAAAAACAATAAAAATTCCTCACGTTTAGATGAGGACACATCTAAGCTGTGTCTGGGATGGGGATGGGTAATAGAGTTAATGGTACTGAAAGAGCCTTGGGATTATTGCAGTTTTTGGAGATGAAGTAAGGAAAATGTTTTTCTCTGGATACCGTAACTGCTTGTTGATAATTTAGCAGATGGGTTTTCAGGATCTCGTATAAAATTTGGAGCTTTTACTGCTCCCAATTTCATTCCACTCTTCTGCAGATCTTTCTTAACGATCTAGTCGTGTCGTTGAGCCAAGGCTGAGATTTAGAGTTAGGCCTCTTTATTTTTAGTGGAGCAATCAAGTCGAGAACGGTGGAGCATGTAGTGTTGAACAGGGAGATAAGTTCCTCTGTGGTGAGCAGAGCAGGAGAGGCTTCAATAATACTAATGTTTGGGCTGGCTGTTAATATAGCAGAGAAGGTGCTAGCCATGGAAGAGCTGATGTAGCGAGGACAAGACATTTAACACAATAGCACTATGGTCTGACAGGTATGGGTGAGTTATTTCCTCATTATATACAGGTAAACTATATGACAAAACCAGGTCAAAGTGTATGGCCCATGTTATGTATTGGGCCAGTGATATGTTGAGTGAAATTAAAGGATTCAATTAAATGCATAAATTCACAAACAAGTGGTTTGGAAGGACAACAGATGTGGATATTAAAATCGCCAAGAATCAAGACTCGGTCAAAGATTGACATGATCAGTGACAAAACATCGGCAAATTGTGAAGTAAAGTTTTTTTTGTGATATTTGGGGGTAGTACGCAAGTGCTATTAATAGAGGATTTGATTTTCCTACTTTAATTAACTGTAATGCAAAACTAGAGAAGGAACCCAATGTAACAGGCTGACAGTTAAAATGTTTTTTAAAAACTGCTGCAAGACCCCCACACCTCCCAGAGGGTCTTGGAATGTGAAAAAATAAGTCACAATCAGGAGAACACAGTTCAACAAAATGACTAAGCTCACCTGAGTTTAGCCAGGTTTCAGTGACCAGCAAGAAGTCTAATCCTTTGGAGATGAAGATTTTTGATTCACTGACATTTTTTAATGGCAATGAAAGGTCCCTGAACTGTTGTTTTGACCACAGTGCCGCACTGGAATCTGCACTGAACATTTTATACTCCATTTTGGACTAATTGTAATATATTTAAATGAGTTTCTTATTCAAATAAATGTTTCTTATCACTCACATGAATCCTTCTTTTTGACCAAACAGACAAAAATGCATTTTTTTCATATGTGCACGAGGTTGTGGCAGCAATGAGCCTAACAGCAAATAATTTTTTAAACTTTAGAGACATAACCCGTTAAAAAAGCCACGTAGTTGTGTTCAAAAGATGTGACACTTACCTCCAGTTATCAGGTGCTTATTGTAGATCACAAGAAAAAAATTTAAATACTGTTTCTCAGGATGAAAATGTTCATCTACATCTGTTTACATCTGTTTAAGTCTTCTATTTATTGAGCTTTCATTTGTACAAGTATGAGCTTCTACCACAGAGTTGCTACAGTGTGACCAACACAATCTGCTCACTTTGCAACAGGAGTGGACAGATGGGAAAACGCTGCATTCAGGGGGAGCAAAGAAAATAATGTCTGGTGGGGCTGCTTGCACCATTGACTCCTTCCACATGACTGAACTCTTCTTTCCAAAAATGTCTTTTGTACATGAACAGGTCTGAAACTTGCAAGCTTAGACTTTGAGCAGGAGTAAATTCATGGGAAACATGACAGGTAACTTAATAGAGTATATAGAGGAAACAGTCTACAGTATGATGAGTTTTGTTTGTCCTCAGCAATACGTACATACAGACATTATCAACCAAAGTCACTTTTTCAAGTGTTGCATATAATACAGCCATTAGGGGTCCTGCTGAGCAATATCAAACAGAGAAAACCAAAATCTAATGACTTTTGAAATATAAAGTCTTTTATTTCCAGACAGGTTTAACATACAAAAAATAGCTCCAAAGATTGCAGCAGGCTTAACTGAACGTTAATCAATACTAATAATGATAAATACAATAGTTCAGTAGTCCTGCCAGGTGTTTCTACTTTAACTGCAAATGTCTTCTCACCTTTAGTTAAATATGTGAGTTAGTGGCCACCTAGTGGTCAGAGTAACAAATTACATATACTCGAGTGCTGTACTAATGCACATAATCTGAGGTGCTTGCATTTTACTTTAATATTCCCACTCTCTGCTGTACTTGATACTTTTATTTACTGCATTTCATTGTAAAATACTGTACTTTTTTCTCTGCTACATTTATTTGATTACCAAAGTATTTCCCTGTTATTACATTTCACACCAATGTTACATGTTAGAAGCAATGATACAAACTATAAATTAAAGCAACTTTAATATGATGTTTGTTCCATGTGAGCTATCCAGTCAGCAGACTTGGTTATAAGGGTTTTTTTGAATGAGCTCCACCTTTATGATTTGTAAGGAATATGTCACTATTTAACAGCTTAAAATCAATTTGATGGTGCATAGTCTTGTAATATGGTGAATTGTGTTCGTTTATCTCTTAAAGCTCATCAGCATCAACTTTAAACTGGATGCAGCAGGTTTAGACGTTATACTCAAGAACTGCATTTAGATTTTGGCTAAATTAAAATGAAATAATCAAGTATAACAACATTATCCAAAGTGGGGACTCTGGTGTACGGTTTGAAGGAATTACATCACATTTCACATAATATACTGATTAATACCAAGTGGTTTTAGACCCAGCAAGGCTTCTCGCTGACTTATTAATCCTGCTTCAACCCTCAGGCAAGCCAACACAATAAAAACGGGCTCAACAGCCTCAGGTGGGGGAGAGAATAAGTAACAAAGCCAGGAAGACTTGCATTCAGCTATTGGAGATAAATTTGCAAAATTAAAGGTAAGAAAGACGTCAAGGTTGGACCTCTTATTGGACTAGTAAGTTGGCCTGTTGTAAGGGGAACTGATGCCATCATTTATGGTTATGCTTTCATGGTTTTCAGGTACAGAGAGTTACGCTACCTTCCTACTCAGTGATAAACTGTTTGCTGTAATTCGCTCAGAGAGAGTGAGCCCGTGTGCATATGCTTGATTTTAATATTTTTAATGAAAATTTGCTCAGAACTTGATTCTTATTCTCACCAAAATTGTCAGCAGAGAACTGCCACATTATTTTGATCTGCTTGGTTATGTGCCCTGTGAATTTCCTTGCGTCTGAATGGTGCTATTTAAATAAACTTGCTTAAACTTGTCTTGCCTCCTGTTGTTGCGCTGGTGTGATGCTGTTTGCAAAGAATCCCCCTTTTTCAAATCAATATTGTCACAGAAGCTCTGGCCTTTTGCACATTTCTTTATTGTAAGTTTTGCATCAAATAGTAAATTCCACTGTTTTCAGAATGATGCATGCATTTCTGCACCAATTATGTTGATTAAAAGTAATGTAGCCTAAAGCATAACTGTTTAAAATTAGCTATATTAGGCTAACTATAGACCATTATAGTGGAAAATTTTGAAATAATGTTCCTGGAATAAGCCTTTCTGCGTAATGGGATTTTTTTTTTTTTTTAAACAAAACTTTTTTTGTTTTTGGTTTTTTTTTTAAATGCAATCTTAATATTTTCTTAATATCTGATTTTTAATTTAATTAATTTCTGTGCCTAAAGCACTTTGAATTGCCCTGTGTTTGAATAGTGCTATTCATCCATCTTCCAGAGCTCTGGCAGTGTGCATGCTCACTCATTTACTTGGCTCGCTGTGACACTTAATGGAATGAAGCCATTCGTTGGTCAAACCTGTGCTCAGACTCAAGATGTCTGCAGTGAAACCCATGGATATGAATAAACTTGCCTTGCCTTTTGAGAACCAGACTTTTGGTAGCATATACTTAAATGCTGATTCGCATTTTTCCATGAGTAGCCTACAGGTTTTAATGCAGGACATTTGTACCAGAGATCTGAACTTCTTCCACCTGCCATATAAAGATATCAAAGGTTAAAAAGTCGGGATTAGGAGGAGGCGACTAAACGTTTTGACTTCAATTCGGGCCACAGGTGAGTGCAGCAGTTGCTGAATTTAAGAGTCACTTTATCAAGTCACTTTAACTTTCCCGCAAGGTTAACACGTGCTTTTATTTCAGATAATCATGTCTGTACGACTTCATGCA
>JAQFJA010000011.1:18109596-18121358 GCA_029874485.1 Naso brachycentron | reverse complement strand
CATATATTTCAATTATATTAAATATGTACCAAACACAACCAGCAAAATAATAAAAAATGGTCTAATATATAAATAATTTATATATAATTTGAATCCTTATGGCCTGTATTTTTTGTTGTTGTTGTTTTTTTGTGTGTCCTCACATCAATAAGCAGTAACAAAGCTAATTTATGCTCAGCAGCTCCTTCAGACTGACTTCAGTACTGAAATTTTTCACACATTGTCATCACAACACTGATGATTTCTCAGGGCTTCACAGACTAGATGATGAGTTGGCTCGTAACTCTGCAGTGGACAATATGATTTTAAAAACAAACACAAAGAAACCATCATTGTAGGGGTGAAAGGTAAAATAAATGATATCATCATCATTATAAAAATAAATGACAAAAAAATCTGGGAATTCATAGTCAGAGGCTTTATCCCATGCCAACTTATTTTGAAACACTGAAGAGCTGAAGAGTGTGTGATAATTAGTGGCTGGAGTTTCTCCTCTGCTGAAACGTGCAAACAAAGTGTTTATAGATAACACTATTGTTTATGGAATGTATGAGCGGTGCCATAACTGCCACCCGGTTTCATTTCTGTTTTTGTCACTTGGATAAAACACAAAATACCACAAACAAGCTGCCTGATATTAAATTTAACTTCAACGATGTTTTAACAAACCTTTACTTCCCCACTATGATTTGTTTTTTGTTTTGTTTCGTTTTTTTTTTTACTTGGTGGAGATATTTTTAATCTTTTGGAAGTAAAATTAACTTGTTCATGAGCCAAATAGTCCTAATTGTTTCAATGCGCTTCAAAATCAGTCTGCTGATTCAGCTACTGAATGTAAATTAGGAGAAATCTTTGAGAAAATGTGAAAAACTTTCCTTTGTTTCACTTGCTTTAATTCAGCCCTGTATTCTTTTAATCTGCATACTTGTAGCAAAGAAAGTGAAATCATCAGGTGTGCTGGCAGCAGGCGTCTTTATTTTCAGTTGATGGACTCAGATGTCTGTAAATTGCATTTTTTTGAAGAAAAGCCTCTGCACACAAATGGATTCCTGCTGGACTCGACAGATTCAGAAGCTGCAGGCGGCAACAACACAAACAGACTGACTGGAGCACCAAAAAAGAAAACAAAAATGGGAGAAACAAACAATAACAAACTGCTCCTGTTCACCTGTGTTTGATCACACAAAGCCAGTCAAGTGATATTAAACCAAACACTTCTCAGCCATGCTAGCAGAGCGGCTCACGGGATGTTGGACTGAAATATCTCAGCAACCACCAGATGGATTAACATGAAACTTTGTGCAGATATTCATGGTCCTCACAGGATGAGTCCTGCAGACTTTGTGAAAAGTTTGAAAAGCCTGAATCAGTGTTGTGGGAGTAAGAGTAGCTCATCAAGTGAGTATTTTCAGGTGATCAACATTTCAGCCAATTTCAATCCGATCAAACCAGTGAAGAATTAGTCTGGAGTTGAAAAAATTAAGAATTAAGAATTTAAACAATATTCAATCTTTAAAAAATACTGGACACAAATTGATGTGCTTTGAAAATAGACTTTTTTTGGAAGACCTTTTGGGACTATTTAGTAAAATATGACCTAATAAGAAGGATATATTTTGCAGCAATTACTTGAAAAAGTCAGTAAAAGAGAAGTAACTAAAGAACTTAGATAAATATAGCTGAGAAAAGTATATCTGTTTCCAAATGTAAAAGTAAATGCTAGGCCTGTGTTAAACAATTACATATTGTGGTTGGGAGTAGTTGGAAACACAGTGGATCAGTGTTTAGCACTGCTGCTAAAGGTCTAGTTGAGTAATTATACATAGTTACTTTTCACTAGTGTGCCAAAAAACTTTACCAAGTTTGAAATCTATGATGATTAGAGAGTAATTATTTTTACTTTACCTTTTTCAGGTAAATATCAAAAGCCTTTTCTTTGCTTTTCTACAGTCTGACCACTTGGGGGCACCAAATACTGTGTTGTGGTCTTCTACAGAAGGAAGAAGTTATCTGGTATCATGGGTCGGTTCAAGGACAAAACAGCGATATGAAGGACAAAAAGTGTTAAGAGTCAAATTGAGATAACATTCATGTTTGTATGCATCTCTTTTGTAGCTACACAGAGTCACAAAACACTGCTCCTGTCCTGACAGCTGATATTTTCAAGGGCCAGTTGAAGTCTTCTCCTATAATAACATTTTTGTACCGATACCTCCCTTAAATTTTCTTACAGTCTGGGAATAGTTGCTACCCATCGTCATAACACCTGGTAGATTTTGCCCAAAATTGTTAGACGATTTAAAGCTGTGATTGCAGCAATTTATTTATTTATTTATTTATTTTAGATCTGCCCTCTCACCTCTCATACTTCCAGTCTTTATTTAGACACAGAGGGAACAATAAAGGAAACAGCAGAGCTCTCCTCTGTTGGGTCCTGATCCTTGGCCAGCTGGTGCACATGTTCAATTTTTACCCAATATGGAGCTCATGTCGCTCTTATTTTAATATTGCAAAGGGTAAAACAAACACAACACTGAAATGGTTCTCAAACTGTGACTGTGGCACTATTTATACCAAATATTGTGTCCACGCACCACATTGTACACCTGTGAATCCCTGCCTGGCTGTCTCATGCAGCTTCGGTGTGGATCTAATTGCCACAAGTTGTACACTAATTTATGAGTCACTTTCACATCTCAGAATGTCATTGCAAAGAAAGACCAGTTGGACTCTGACGCTGCAGATGGGGGTGAAATCTGCACTGCAGTATGATTAAAGCAATGGGGGACGTTTCTTTGGTGCCATGCAGCCCCTTTTTCCTCACAGAAAAAGTGAGCTCAGAGCCTTTGGAGCAAAATACTCTTATTTAAATCTGATAAGCAACTCAATGCCAAGCAGTGAATGAATCCATGACTGATAAGTTAATGTTATAGCTTAATGTCTTAATGCTTAATTTGGCAACAATGCTTGATTTACTTAGCTATCGTTACCCGTAACCATTTAATAAATGGTTTATAACACACTATGTTGTTATAATCATTATATAAGCGTTTATTACTGTTTTTGTCAACTAATCCCTCCTGTGGGCACCTGTGCTGGCCAATGCATAAACAGAAAAAGAGGGACAATGTTAGACTTAGATATACTTTATTGATCCCAAATTGAGAAATTCGCTTGTTACAGCAGCCGTTTATTCAGTCATTGCACAGACAGTCACACATATTAACAGACAGATTGTTCATATTAGAAAGAAAAAAGTATGTGCATAGAAAATATACCGCAAATCTACAATATAAACACAATATAGGGAAATATGAAGAATTTATACTAAAAGAACACCAAAAATATAAAAATGCAATATGAACTAAGTCTGAAAACACTAAAATATAGAATAAACTCAGATAATATTAACATAAAATAACAATGTACTACATACAGTGAGAGTGCGCAAGTCGCATGTTGCTTAAGTTACATGTTGCCAGACTGAAATATATGTAATAAACTATATGTAACATAGCAATGGAAGAGAGGTTGCTATGCTTGATGTAAAAGTGAACAGTGAGTTATGGTTAATCTGTGAACAATTGTCCTAATTGCATGACTGTTTTAATTACTATCCTAACCTTGCCTCAGATGTTCCCTCCATCTTGTGCACTTTTTTGTTGTTTCTTCCCTTCATGTTCTCTTTCTGTTTCCTCCATTTTTCCAATTCTTTTTTGCTGTTTTCTTCAACCACTCATATTTTTCCTCGTAGCCCCGGGCCGTCACTTTCCTTCACCACCTAACCTTTTATTTCTCTCTGCATTTTTTCTCCTCTTTCCAATGATGCATCTCCATTTCTTAAAAAGAAATTTTGCAGATTAGGAATGCAGAGTTTGCACCTTTAAGAATAGATTACAATACATCAGGTACCTGTAATTTCTAATTATTCAAGACCTGTTTGATATGAAGGGAATTTAATTAAAACTATAGGATGTAGCGACTGCTATACTTAGTAGATTCAAGCTTACATGATCATACAATATTGCATTCCCAGTGTTTTCTTCCTCTGATTATATTCATTCGAGTGATAAAATAATAACAGCCACTTTCCCATTTTCTGCACCAGGTATCTCTTATCAATTTTCTGTCAGGTCAAGGATCACATTTGTGGAATTATTACATTTACACTGCAGAAGAATCTAAATCCCTCCATAAATATAAATACAGCCTTAAGACCCTTTTGATGAACAAAGCTTTCCTTTACACTCAAACATACAAACACAGGCATTCAGACTTTTCCTGGCCAGGTTGATGTGGGACTCCAGGAATGTACTGGCCAGTCAGCCAGCCGGTTGGTCAGTTCTCCAATTTAGTTCAGATAGAAACATCTCAACAACCATTACAAACATTAGATGGACTGCCATGAAAGTTTTTACACTCATAAAGCTGCAGAAACGAGACCTAAAACCTGGAAATTAGTTAGCATCAAAGCTCCTCTGGTTCCCTTGACTCAAAGTCACCGGGTTTTTCTATTTTCTGATTGATGCCTGAAATAAGAAAAACAACTTTTTATGTTTTGTTCTGTCATACATCAGCAAATTCCCACTTGAGAAGTTTGAGGCTTTTACATGTCTTAGAAAAGGTTGGCAATACACTAAACCATGATGTTCAATATTTTGACAAGTGTGTATTTGCAATAGTTGCGACCAGCAGTCTACAACAAATGGTTGATGAGTTGTGGAAGGGGCGGGGTTACAGTGTAGATGTGGGGCAAGCCATGACCAATGAAAGTATGTGTGTTTGGCCATGTTAGAGGAATCCCATTAGAAGTTCTATGCCTTTTGTTACAGGCCACTCCCACTGACACGCCCTCTTTTTTGCCAGTTGGCCCAAACAGTAAATCAGCTGTTATTTGGCTCATGACCAACCTTTCCACTGAATCTCGTGCAGATCTGTGAATCCATTTGGAAGTTATGTGTCTTTTTGCAATAGGCCACTCCCCCTTTTGGTCAATTGGCACAAACACAAACACACACCTTCACACACACACACACACTCTTGCTTTAATTACTTTCTAGCATTTCGCTTCAAAGCACCACTGTGCCTGAGTGCAGCCTCACAAAACTGTTGAAGGCTTTTTTATTCTTTTACTTTGAGCAATGCCTTCTTTTCTTTTTTTACTTTTTAAATGTTTTCTTGCTTCTAATGCATTGGATGTATGTTTTGTTTTGTTTTTTTAAATCATTATCGAGGTCTTTTGCGCTCGCTTATTGTACACTTTCCTTATGTTGCTGACTAAACAACTCAACTTGACTAAAAGTTTCCTGAACCAGGAGGAGATCAGGCTCAGGATCTCAGCCAGGAACTGCTGGTGTTTCTGGGACTCCCTCGTCTCCATAATCCTCACAGTCTGGAAGAATAGCTTGTGATCCCACTTAATGTTCTCATGTGTTGTCACCTGTTCATACTTCTGCTCTGTCTTATAGCTTCTTATCATTGTGCTGGTTTTGTCGGGTTCTGTTCATGCAAATGTGGTTATAATATAAACTTAGTGTTGTTTAAATGACAGGCATTACTTATGGAGCCCTTGTCACAAGGCTGCATTTATTCACTCCCTGCTTTTTCACTTTATTTGAATGATTTGAGTTCTGAAGCAGATGAAGTATCCAGTGAGGAAAACATCTTTTCTTTATAGGTGATCCTCAGACATGCTTTTTTAATTCAAAATGATTAAAAGGCCCAATCAAACAGCTGAGGTTGGCTGAAGATGGGCCAGAGCACGAGCATACTTTGTGCATTGTAGAAAATGCTTTGCACTGACGTGAAGATAATCCTCAAACTTGTATCATCAGTGATCTATCAAGCTAGTTTGTTATTTGCAGTTTATCTTGACGATGCTCTAATCAATATTTATAATGTCAGAGAATGGTTTGATGTAAAATGTGTCATTTGTATCCAAGAACACAGAGATTTGTTGCATGATTTTAACATTCAGCGGAACTCTAATTAGCACATTGGTGTTTTTCAGCCTATTTTTATAGATTTACAACTCAAAACTTATCTGTTTAGGTCCACTCTTCCAGATGCCATTTCTGCATGCAGCAGGCAGTTTTCAGCAAAAAAAGCCAGCGACTGGTTTTTGACTATAGGGGCACATTTAAAAACTTGAAACGAGTTTCATTTTGTGTTGATTGTGGCAGCAAGTGTGGACAAAGGCAGTACTACTTACTGTAAAGATCTTGTTGAGTGCAAGTATTTGTTTTGAAAGAGTATAAGAAACGTAACACTTGTTTGCAAAATACCAGTTCTGCCATAAATACAGAATAGTAAAGAAAAATATCCTCTTAATTCCAATCATAGACAGGAATAAACAGAACAGCTGAGAAATCATGCTCGTACACACCAAATCATCTCTTCGGGTCTGTGTGACGTAAAGCGTTTCGTAGCGTTTTTGCTGGCTGAGCTGACCAAGCAAAGGCATTGTAAAAGACAGGATGGTAATCTCCAATCTCCTCGTCAATGGTCTCATTTGCTGATGTAGGAAAGATGTGAACCATCTGTGTTAAATTTAGACTTCTTCAAATACAGTTAAAAGGTCCTTGTAGGGACTTTAACAGTGACAGATTCAAATATTTCCTTCAGTGTTGATGACAAAAACAGAGCTAAAAGTGGAGAGAACTTTGGTCTTGTATTGACCAGGTGGCCAGAAACAGTGATGGTGCTGCCTGTCTGATAAATGAATAAAAAGGCAAGTTTTCTTATGTTTGCCACATATAAAAAGGTTTTAAAATGTCAATTTTGTGTTTATGACTCATTCTAATCTGTCTCAAGTGGTCAATTTATTGCAGATTTAAATGTGGTTGCTGCCATATATTATACTTGAATGCTGCCTTGCTGCCTTTGGCGACTGTTTAATCTCCATAATAATATTCTTTTTATTGATTTGTCCACATGCATGCAGTCTTTTCATGTCATTGCAGAACTCTACTTGTTTTTCTCTGAGGGAGCATTTTTGCAGGTTCAACTGTCCCCACGACAGAACAGGATGCTACCACTGTAATCACCTCTGATGCCTGTTTTACGCTTAAAATATCAGCTCGCATTACGGCACAAGTCCTCAGGGTTCTTTTAATGAAACCACAGTCTCTTGTGTCGTGCACTTAGAATCTTTCATTGCCTTTTTGCAAACTCCAGGATGCTGTCTGCTGCCATCTGGCTGCTCGCCCACACAGTCCAGATTTGTGAAGTGTTGCACTGACTGTTGTCGCTCCAGAAAATTCTCTTGTAGCAGCCAAAGAACGCTGTAGTTCAGTCAGACAGGTCCTTGGATCTTAGTCACCTTCACAACCTGGGTCCATTGTTGCCTGTCACTTGATTTGTGGTGCGACATTCAGCTCTGGGGAAAGAAGCGTTTCTTTGGCCACTTTGATACTCTCTGAGCTCTCATGAAGGCCTAACTCTTCTCAAGGATATAACTTTAGGAAAACCAAGAAAACTCAGTAAATGCACAATACAGACAGCACGTGAGACGATGTTACTGGCATGGGACAAAGTTTTCTCTCATTTTCTGCTGTATTTCTGAATACGGCAGAAACAGTGAGTTATTCCTGCAGAACGCCTTGTCATGCTTTTGTTTAACTGATGGAACGTGTCATCAAGTGTGCAGTGATGGACAGCAGTGATCCGTTCGAGAGCTGCGGGGAGCTTAGTCCACATGCCTTCCTGACTTCCTGAGCCGTCTGACAGCATCATGAATATTCGCCCATACTGACACCCTTCACCGCAACGGCGACATTTTGTGTTTTATTCATTTTTTGAATGTTTCCTGACTGTCATTAAATTCTAAATAACCCACAGGCTGTGTAGCTTTTTAAATGAGATACTTCACCAACAGCCCACAATCAATATTTTCCAATAGTAATCGTGGCAGCGTTTCATCCCCACGGTCACATCTTTGTTCATCAAAACATCTGTTATATCAACACTCATTTATTGAATTCCCTTGTTGGAGGTCGAGGACAAGGACTTCAAAGATTTTTCTCAAACAGCAAGAGAAACATAAATGTGCAGTTGAAAACTAATTTGTACAAAGCGTTTTCCTATTAAAGTGCAGTTCAGATGTCCACTTGCCCCTTGATTTCTTTAAAAACTGCACAGGAAACATAATAATAGCCAGAATCATAATATACAGATTTTTTTTTTACCCACTGCAGGAAAAGCACAGGTGCAACAGATAACATTAAGGATGGCTCTGTTCCATTTAGGTGTGTATTTTTGGATTTTTATGTTGGGGGTGACAGGAGAGTCAACATTTTATTGTTCTTTTTGCTGTTCTGATTGTTACCCTTGTTCATTAATTCATTGCTGCTGGGTCTGTGTTATTCTTATTGATGTGTTTTCATGTTTGTTTTCATGTTGCACTCTATGCAGAAAAAAAGAAAGAAAAAAAGCCTTCATGGACGGCAGAGATCTGCACACACCGCCATTGTCTCCACTCCGGGCAACACCGATGAACTCCAAAAGGTTTGATATGATCGGGTGAGTGGCAGCTGCTTGTCTAGCTTGTCTGCCCCTGTTTGCGAGCAGTTTGGGATTCACAACATTTGAAAATCTTTCGTTAGTGGATACACAACGGTGTGTGTGAAGAAAGAAAATGAAAAGCAAGATCAAAAACCAAACAAAGTTAATGTCCACTAAGTTGTGTCAACCATTCAGAAACAGTGGAACAAAGATTATGAACAACTGAACCAATCTGACAAAAACACCTCAGCCGAGTAGCCTAAAAAAAATGGCATTATTGAATGTTTCTGCAAACCACAGATAAGTATAATGTATACAAGTCAGACATATCAGGATTACATATCCAAGTGACACAATGCAGGTTTAATGTAGGCCTTGGAGAGACAAACAGATCAGTGCTCAAAACCACATCAAGGGTGACACTTTAAACTGGTTAATTTTAGCGACTGCAGGACAATTCAAAATCATGTTTGTGGTGATAAAACCAGCTTCTTTAGGTCCAAATATGCGCTTTTTATAATCCAAACCAAGTCGTCTTTGTGCTTAAAGCTATAGCTTAACTACCAGTGGCGTACTCAGGCTGTTTGAGGGGCAGGGGCAAAAAAAAAAGAATGGGGGCACCATCTGTATGCCGTGGGGCACCAGTGTACAGAAAGTCACTGTGCAAGACAGCACATATGATGAAACCAAAACCTGTGCTGCGTTTCATTGGTCCAGTAAAATACCCTCGCCCACTTTCCCTCGGCACTTGGTATTACATCACAGCATACATCACATGAGAGGCCACTGAAGGGCAGGAGGGGTATGTAAGTTGAACGAATGGATCACACTTGCCTTTGTGCAAGACGGGATGTGTGTCACTCAAATTTATGATGCATCTATGGGAAATTCTAATCTAACATTCAGTGGCAGTTCTAAGGAGCAAGTAATAACACAGAGAAATTAGCTGAAGTTGCACAGACAAATAGATTTTGCAAGATTCTCTGTTTGTTTACATACAGTGTAAATTGTCTGCTCCGCCATGCTGCTCCTCCGACAGAAAACAACACAAAAACGTCATGCATTCTGGTCCAGATGTGCATCTTCAGTGAACATCTGAGTTGACTCAATCCCTCAGGCCTTGGAGGGGGGATCTCGAGAAGTTCACTTGAGTTTTAGGGAGTAATGAAACGGCACTTAAGATGGCTGCAGGGATTCCCCCGAGGGGAAGTAAGCGAGTGCGTATTATGGGACTATTGGAGTGCAGGGCTGGATAAGATTAAAAGGTTTGTCATGTCATGTGAGAATAATTACTTCACCTCTGTAATGAAACAGCACATGGAGGCCAACTTATTTTCCAGCATGAGTCATTTATCCACTGGAAAAACACCTGAGGGGGAGCAATTGTCCCCCCTGTCCCTCCTCGGCGTACGTCACTGTTAACCTCAGAAATGTACATTTTCAACAAAAGGAAACGTAAAATGTTTACCTTTTTTCAGTTTGCAGAAACTTACAATGGCAGAATTAATTAAACCTAGTGTCAGATTAGGTATCAAAAAAATATATCATCATAACCCCTACATGCATTAGAGGCCTCTGCCCCACCTGCAGGATAACTTGTGGTTCCTGAGCTAGAAAAATAAAATAAAAAGTGGGTTGTAACAGACACACTATCTTTGATCTGTTATTTGATCTTAAATAGTTCCTCATTAGCGCAATCTCTTCACTATGCAAATATGAAAGTGCGTGTATGTCTTCTTTTTCTTACTATGTGATGTTAAATTATATCTTAAATCTATTTGTCATTGGTGGAAAGGAAATTTTACCGATTAGATCTCTTATCTTAGGTCTTGCATTTTACACACTGCATTGCAGATCTAATAACATTTGGCAGAGCTTTAGCTCTTCTGTCCTTAGGGAACCTCCTGGCACTGCCTCATCAATATCAGGGCCTGGTGGCAGACTCAAAAAAACAACAGCAACAAATGAGATATGAGGATAATTCTACTTGGAATATTCCCTGTACTGATGCATACCCTTACTTTAAAGGTCAAAGGGTCAAGGATATTACTCATTATACAGTTGAATAAAAATAATGTTGTAGCCCCCACCCACGCGACACACACACACACACACACACACACACACAGAATGCATAAACAGGCCACATATTTTCATTTGGAATGGAATAGAGCAACTAAAAAAGAACTAGAAATAAAACATAGTATCTATAAACAATATGAACACTCTGGTAAGCAGGTGTGATTTGACAAGCTCAGCTGTTTTCAGTGCCAAGAAGACTTGGCAGCAGGTCTAAAGCGTGAACTTTAGGTAAACATCTCTATCAATATTAATTTAAAATTACACCCAATTTAAAGATCATCTGCAAATGATCACACTACAAGATTAAAGAGTACATCATACCTGATTATTGTAAAGGAAAACTTGTTAAATTTTGTGAAATGCACTTGCCTGCTGTCTTGAACAGGTTTACACAAGGCAATCAATAACAGTTTCAAGCTCTGTACATTCAGTACTGAGATGTGCTGCTTTGCTTTGCACAAAAGCTGTTAGCAAGCAAGATATGTTAGCCTCAAAAAGCTAGTCTTATTGTATATATAACACATAATTTCTGTATCAAACAGAACTATGTAAAGAAAAACAACCCCCGCTTCCTGTTGGCTCCTCTCTGCTGCTCTCTGGCAGTGGAAGCAGAGTTCATGTGCTCCAACACATTCTCATCATCGGTGGCAGTGGTACAGGGTATGATGGCATGGCAGACCTGGTCACAGATGGTACACTTAGGCGCCTGAGAGGCTGCCTGCTGACAGGACACACGCATTACACAAAAACACTGTTATCCTCTGCTTCCGCTTTAGACAGTATGACCAAACACAGTGTCAGGGCCTCCTCGCTGATACGTGTATACTGATACACTCGTTAGGGTATCTGGCAGACTTCTTTATATACCTGTATAGACATTATGAAAGAAATGTGACAGCACTAAACCCAGGGTGATTGTGTGGATGAACTCTTTCCGGTGGTTCACATTAACCTACATCGCTTCACATTGTTCTCCTCCTGCTGCAACCACATGCATCCATGAACTCACGCATTAAATTTTTTATCTCCTGTATGGTGTAGAAAGAAATTAGAAACTTGGCAACATGTCTTGCACATGATTTATTGAAATGGCCTAAGTGCCACTGAATGAATTGTGAATGGTGACAAAAATATCCAAATCAAAAATCATAACTATTTGGGGTTTTTTTTTTTTTTTT
>JAQFJA010000011.1:18089421-18100143 GCA_029874485.1 Naso brachycentron | reverse complement strand
ATAATTTCTTAATTCTGTCTCATTTAAATGCAAAAATGGATCCTTAATTCACTCACACACACACACACACACACACACACACACACACACACCCACACAGACACACACACACACACTCTGCCCCAAGTTGTAGTGCCTTTATCCTCAGATGACACACTGATCCACCTTCTCTGCAGTATTACTGAACTCTGTCGTCTGCTTCGTCCCTGTATCACTGGATCCTTGTTCATGTTGCTGGATTTTTACTGTGTTTTGTTCGTACAAGTAAGTAGCCTAGTATTCTGTTATTGTTAATTTTTACACAAAGCTCCAGAATATACGTACAATTGCAAGGTCTAATTTTTTCACCTGCAGTTATTTGTATTCAAGGGAGATGCTGACTTCCCCACACTTTCCATGAATTCAAACTGACTCTTTTTTATGTTTGCAACGCCTCTTGATGTCTTTACAGATTTCTTTAGTTCAGCCTCAGGCTAGACACCTCATCAAGATGAGTGATAGGAACTTGACCAAATAACAGGGAATGGAGAGGGACTGCTGACTCAACATTGCATAATTTTGTTTTCAATAGAACCATAATGCAGCTTCAATTTCCATTTGTAAACAACATTATTGCTGGTGTAAGTCCTTGGGATGACAAATCTATCTGAGGAAAATGGAACGTGAAGCCTTGAATACCAACTGTTGCATCTAGATTCAAATGGCAATGTGGTAGTAAGATACTTGAACTTATAATGTATGACAATGATGGTTGTAAAAGACTATGATCAACCCTTTTTAAATATCTATTATTATGTTTGCATTTTTTAGACTAATGTTTACTCTCGTAGATTAGGTTGTCCCCATTTTATTCAGCTTTTTTGAGTGTTCTCTTACTTTAAGAAAAGGTTAAATTTCTGTTTAAATTTAAGGGAAATATTTTTTCGGAAAATACCTAATTAGTCTGCAGAATTTCCTAAATCCAGATACTAGGAAATACATCAAAAGATTAAAAAATTTTAAGAGATTATGCAGATAGATGAGAGCTTGAGCACGCAGGCATGAACATAAATGCAGCTATCATTAGAAAACTTTCTAAGCAGTGTCTCCGTACAGTTGTCTGGTTTATCAGTTCAATGTCTGAACTACTTTATTGCATTATTTAATAGACTTGTGAAAGAGTGACCGATGATTCATATGAACAGGTCCAACGTAGGCTGAAGGCAGGCCCACATTTTAAATATCTTGTGTATGAAATGGCTGTATTGTAACTTTCCTGCAGATTTATTAACTGTGATAATCTGCTCAATATTCCTCATTGAGGCAAAGTCTTCCTCCATCTTCCTCTGTTTAGTTTGGATCTGGGCAGATTTTTAATTGCTGTGGTGCCTAATCATGGAAAAAAATCACCTGCGGGAAAGAGCTGCTCCTGGTGTTTTACATGATATGGGCCTAATTGCACTGGCGCCAGAAATGTAACTAAATGGTTGGACGTGAGGATGTCAATGTAAAGGACTTAAGATGTTAAGTAACACAAGTTTTTTGAACCAGATGACATCCAGGCTACCTCATGTTTTAAAAAAAACAAGGTGCTCTCTGTCAGGCCCCTTCCAAAGGGATTTGTCGAAGGTTCCTGCATCTCTGACTCTACATGTACGAAAGATGATGAAACACGAGATCAGCTCCAATGAAACCCCAGAGAAACACATGACCCAAGAAGGGAAATCAGGTCATGTACAAGAAGAAGTAGTGCTGTACAAAGTATGACTGGCAGAGACCCATGGGTACGACAAGGGTAAAGCAACTGGCATGTGTATTCTCAAAACAAAGGATGTCTGAGAAAGGGAATTTTAGGACAATGAAGACGTGGAAGCCTAAAGTACCCATGTGAAATCCACAGCTGAAAATAGTCCAAACAGGAGGCAGTGGTGCAGCTGGGAAAACAGTGCAGGGATGACAGGGACAAATAGAGACATTTTTCACCAAACTCTGAGTCACATTCAGGAAACTGAAGACAAACTTATCGAGCAGCTCTTCTCGAACTTCTTTGATCTCCTACATACACACAGCAGTGGTGGCAGGTGCTACGCTCTTCCTTTACAAGTCTTTTTATAAGATCAGATGATGCATTGATGGTATAGTTTTTAACAGTATATATTTACTCAGCAGAATCAGCAGTACTTCGTCGTGCTCTTCATCTCTTTCTTTTTTCAATTGTACTTGTGACACCCACTCACTCCCTATAAAGAGACTTACAAGGTACAACATAAATTGAAAGATGATTTTGCTTCTTTTATTCTCATTACTCAGCTGTTCAGAGTGGAATTCAAAAGAAGAGCTTTCTGTTGTTGAGTGTTTGCGCTCTCATTTTTTTACACGTACCTTCAGACTAATCACAAAAGGAAAATTGCAGTGTTGATCCAGTTTAATTAAATTAGGTAGGTCGATCTGAATATTCATTCATGACTGTAATTAACCCTGATTGTCTTGAAAAGAGGCATCAGTGGGCACTTTCAGTTATTTATCTGATTTAATTCTTGAAATATGTTAATATAATATAGTGGAATATGCCTAATTTGGTAAATGTCTGCACAGATTGTTATGTTCATGACGCCATTAAATGGAACATTGAGTCCTGTTTTTGATTTGACTTTCAGTGGACCTGTTTGAATGGGTAATGCCAGGGTATAATATTCCCATTTAAAGCAATAATTACTGAATTAGCTGTTTCCACTCACTTCAAGACTTTATGCTTAACTAATTTAACCAGTGGATTTGAATCCGGGTCCTTTTGCCCATCAACAAGAGGGTGCTGGGTTAGGCTGGGTAGGACCTTTCTGTGTGGAGTTTGCATGTTCTCAGCTTTCTCCCACAGTCTAGTGACATGCATGTTAGGTTAATTCAAAAATGCCAATAGGTGTGAATGTGAGTGTGAATGATTGTCTCTATATGTCGGCTCTGTGATGAAGTGGCAACTTGTCCAGTGTGAACCCGCCCTCACTCAGTTTCAGCTGGGATTGCCTCCAGCCCCTCCGTGACCCTGCATAAGCAGTTACAGAGAATGAATAAATGAATAACCTAACCAACTGCTTGCTGCACCTTAATATTAGCCAAAAAGACATGAAAGTCATCATGTGTCTTATTGAGCTTAAGGCAAGAAAGTGAAGATGCACATTTCCAAAAATATCCTCCTTTAAATTGCAGTTTGGTCAATTCTTTTGACCAACATAAACTTATCATGAGAAGAGGTGGAATATGACAAGAATGAAAAGCTTATTCCATAATATTTAATCTTCCAAGCTGAATCACATTCTTTACATTCACACATGAGATGTTTGCTCTGTATCTGATAGGGCTGCACAATTATGGCCAAAATGATAATCATGCTTTTTTTGATCAGTTTTGAGATCACCATTACTCATCATGATTATTAATTGATTTTGGGGAGAAAATAATTTTTGTGCATATCACATTCAACAGAGCACCACTTTTACTTTCATTATATGCTACACTACAGTTCATTCCAAGAAGCACAGCAGAGATGTATCAGAACTTTTTACCCAAGATTTTAAAAAAAGACAGAGCACTTCTTTCACTTACGATGTCACTGCTGATGCTTTGCAAATACTCTGATGAGGTCATGTTAAGTCATGACAATAGCTAGATTTTCATTAAAATATATTGCAAATTTTTACTGAATTTTTAGAAATTCAGCATCTACTACTGTTATGTGAATATTAGGAGTAAGTTCATTGAGATAAGCAGTAGATGGTGCAACATTTTCCAGTCAGGCGTCATTTACCACAGCAGAAGAAGATAGAGCAACATGATGATGTAATTAAAAGGTCAAGTAAACATAAATGGGAAGAAAAGAAGATGAAGGAATATGCACCTAAGTCAAGAAATGTCGAAGTTTCCTCATCAGTCCACACATACCTTTTGTTTTTGTCTGCCGCTGCCGCCATTGGTTCTCCGGTGCAGAGGACTACTGTTGCCGGAGTGACGTTTAAGTCATGTGATTTCTTAATCTCATCCTTTATTCGCTAAATCTGCTTCCATTGCACTTATTTGCATTTACTCCTTGCCAATTCGCCAATTTTTCCACCTCCCTCAAGCATAAAAAACTTTTTTGCGATATGTCAGGAATTTTCAAATTTTCTGTTCCCATTTAGGCGTTTTTATACGCAAATCAAAAATACTCATAAAAACAGGCTGATGGAAACCCAGCTAATGATATTCTTCTCGACAAACACAAGTCTCCTGCACTCTTTTAACATGATTTATTCCTGCTTAACATCAGTTGCCCTAAATTCAAGACTTCCAAACAATGGATGCTGATCCATTGTTTGAGCCCAGCTCCTCGCCTTCTGCTCCAGACATTTGTCTTTTGTTTTGCTCAGCTGCTCTTTGTTATTCTTGTTCTACTTTGAACTGCTGCTACAAGGTGTTCAAAAGTGGAGCTCAAACGTCTCAATTGCCCCCTTGTGGCTGGCGCATAGTTGAGGAAACGTCAATAATATCACAGTCGATCATGTTTATGTTTATTTAATAGTTGGAAACTAAAAACATGATCACAATTAATATGATATTAATTGTGCAGCCCGAGTATCTAAACGTCACACTACTGCAGTACATATTCTTCTGGCTACAAGCACTATCTGCACTTTGATCCACAACAAAATGTGTTCCTTTACATCATTTCTCAATGTTCTACATTCATAAACTATTCCCTCCCAAGTCTCAGTTCTTGACACCATTCAGACTCAGAGGCGATGAGCCCTACACACAGAATAGCTAATACAGCTACTACCAGCTCAGAAATAGAGGAGTAACACCAGAATCTTGTCTTGTCATTTCGCACAGTCTTAGTCTCCCTTTTATCTTTGATATACACTGTATCCTTGTGTAATGCAGCATTGATGTCTCTTTATCCACTGTGTACCTGAGTTGACTAAGCAATAGAGGGTTTTTTAGTGAAATGATGTTGTAGTTTTGCGAAGGAAAAGAACTTGAAGGACATTTTGCTCAACACAACGTGCCACAGGAACAGCCTTGCAAACAGCGATCTCAGATCAGTTGAAGACAAGAAAATGGGGCCTCAGGTCAGTCACTCTGTCTCTACGGGCGGTTGAGCGTCAGTGTTTCTCCTTTGTTTGTACTGTAAAAAGGTTTTTTAGCATCCCATTAAATGTTCTCTTTCTGCAAACGACATTTTCAGACAAAGGCTCTTTGCAACTTTTATCAGAATAAAATTATTTATATATTCTTGACAGTAAAGCAATTCTGTGATTGTCAGACAGACTGTTGGATTTCAAACTGAAATAATCTGTTTGCAGTAATGAGCATTCAACACCACGTCCAAAGTGAATGACATAGATCAATAAATGACTCGGAGTGATGGCTCTCTTGCTGTTTTCTTTTTTTTTTTTACCCTGCTGGGGAAAAAAAACATGTTAAAAGCATGTATGCATGGACACTTGATTATATGAATAAAGTAGAAGCAAGAAGGCAAATAACAGTCATATTTACTGCAAGGTTTACACTCAGTGTAATAAAATGCTCATTTGTAATAGTTGTAAATGTATTTTTTTATAATTTATTGTAACTCCGAACAAAAATAATTTCTACAAAAAATATTCAAATAATGTCATATAATAATGATACGTGGTCGATATCTTTTCTGTTTTAGATTTCTCATAAGTTAAATTCTGTTAAATTCTGCTTCCTGAATACTGTGTGAAGATTAAATCTCGCTAAGTGTGGCAACAATCACTCATTCCTATAACAACCATAATAGTGACTATTTTTTTTATAATTCATAACCCCCTGGATATTATATAATATGTATAATCTCAGCGTCTGTTAGTGGGCACATTAGATACAATGACTGAAGGTATGATTAAAAAAAATGCAGCAGAAATAGAGTAAATGTCAAATCAAGTCTCATCTTTAGAGAAGAAATGAAACCTGGTTAATATACTATGTAGGCCTCAGCAGCAGGATCAAATTCGCACCTCACCTCCCGACCTGTCCATCGTGTCGACATATCTCATGCTCTCAACTGAGTCTAACTGCACACACGTTGGCCGTCAGTCTAAAGGAAGCAAGATCCTTAACCCAACCAAGAATATTTAAAAAAAAAGAAAAAGAAAAGAAAAAAAGAGAAGGTCCTTGTGGTTACAACAGCCATTCCCTTTGAAGTGAAACAGTGGTGATTTAAGTGTTTCATTTATGCTTTTTGGTTTGATGCACATTGCTCCAGCTCAGGAATAAAGGGAACAGTGGTTGGTATGATTTTTCTCCCCCCCTTTCTTCTGCATCACTTTTCTCTTAGGTCGCTTCCCTTTTTTCTCTGTTTGTCCTTTGCACACCTGAGCACACACACTCAGTCTCATAACAGTCCTGTGAGGTGTGTGTGTATGCATGTGGGTATATGTGTCAAAAAAGGAGGCTGGGGCTAGTTAGTGGCGAGTGAGTGTGTGCGTTTTTGCGAGTGCTGCGGCGTGCGTTCGTGTTTGGTCCATGACTGGGGCGGCCCTAACCCCTCTGGGTCATAACTTTCCTCACGTAAACACACAATTACAGCCACTCCTTGGTCTGAGGGGGGGTTTCTTGGCTCAGTGGGGAGTTAACACGGCCAGCAGGTGGGCTAGCAGAGTGCAGAGCAGCAGGGTGGCTGTGGAGAGGTGCAGGGAAGAGGCAGCGTTGCAGTCCTTGCCCGCCTCGCAGCGGGAGTGTTGGCACAGTAGCCCCTTAAATTCTGGAGGACAGATGCACTTCTGGTTCTGGTAGCATGTCCCTCCATTCTGGCACAGGAGCATCTCCTCATCACAAACGTTAGCTGTGAGCAGAGATGAGCGCAGAGGAAGAGATCAGAAAGGGGAGAAGTAGAGGAAAAGAGGGGGAGTGACGGAATTATAGTGGTGAGGAGAATGAGAGAGAGAGAGAAGTAGGAAATAAAGAGAGCACAGCAGAGTGACAGGCATTAAAAGGATGGTGGATGAATAAAGTGTGCAAAGAGGAAAGAAAGTTGTATTGGCAAAGATAAAGACAGGTGAGGAAAGATAAGAAGGGGCGATGTTAAAGACAGCATGATGGGAAACAGATATACGGGGAGGAGAGGAATTCAGGGCAGAAAGAATAAAGTAGAAAGGAAAACAGGAGGAAGGAAAAAGGCAAGATGAATTCTCCAGTCTTTGCCTCAGGGAAAACAACAGGTAACACCTGCCTTTTTTGTTCTGCAGCCCTTTTTTCCGTCTGTTTTTCTTGAGCCTGCACTTTCTCAGGGTCAAGTAAAAGAATCATTGTCTCAAACCCGGCAGAATGCAATGCAGGCGTGATATTTGTTAAGTAATGATTGGAGGAACAAATAGCATAATTAAAACTCTAAAAGGCAGTAGAAAAAGCACAGAGGTAGTAGCACTGCACGAGATACTTGACCTAAAAATGTACTGAGAGAAAATAGAGAGGATCAGGCTTCTGTGACAAGAAATAATACACAAGGTAACATTTTTATTACACCAAAGATAACTGGCTCTGGTGCGTTTGAGTATTTGGAGTAAGATGTCAAATCTTAACAAATGTACTACTTGTTTTAATGCAATATGTCCCATATCATAATAAATAAACCAACAAGCATAATGCCTGCCCTTGGTTTTTTTATATATATTTGTATATGTGTGTGTGTGTGTGTGTGTGTGTGTGTGTCAGTGTTTGTAGGTGGGGGGGGTCTACCTCAGACTGGAGCCCCTGACTAGATGGTAGATGGTAGAGGAAGAGGACTCTCTGTAATAGGGTTAAGGAGTGATAGGGTCATCAATTAAAGGAGCCACTGATGCTGCTAATGAGCTACATGATCTGTTCCCATGGGAGTAAAGAAAACATGGGGGGATACACAAGCTAAGTGGCACAGTGCACTCGCAAAGGGTCCTAGAGGACGACCATATTTGTTAATCTTTTTTTTTTTTTTGACACGAACCCACCAAAATCCATTTCCTTTATACTCACAGTAACAGCCTTGTTTCCAGTAGTAGCCTGGCAGACAGTCATCACACTTGGCTCCTGTGGCACCTTCTTTACACTGGCAGAAGCCTGTGCCGTTACACCGGTCATGAACAGAACCCATCTGGTTGCAGTTACACTCTGAAAGAATAAGGAAAAAGACAGAGAGTGTTTTTGGTACTATTAAGTCTTGTAATTTTGGGGGGAGTTTGATCTGCAAGGTGTAATCTCCAGGAGGTATGGAAAATTCCAAGATGCTGCAGAAATGATCATTATCACTATTATTATTATTATTATTTATTTATTTTATTTTTTTTTGAAAACTCGCAGAAAATGTGATGCCAATGTTGCCTGACCTCAAAGAAATTGAATTTAAAACACATTTCTGTTGCATTTTATAACCGACATGGGACCCTGCATGTCTCATTTTTTTCCAATAGGTTAACATTTTTAACAATCTTACAACAATTTTATTTGCATTGGTTTCCTAACTTTTAAAGTTCTCTTTGATCTGAATGTCTGCTTTCAAAGTCAGGAAGAATATGTGTGAGGAACATTGTGGTACTTTATCAAACACCACAAACTCATATTTATCCTCAGAAACTTATGTAACATAATTTGTTGTGTTGTATTGTGTATTGTTTCTTATTACTAATTTTCCTGACTCTTAAACTTAGACCAAGTCAAACAATCTAAACAGTCACAACAGTCCTGATTTAATCACTTAAAATCATCTGAAAAACTATTGCCCATACTATAAGAACCATTTTAGCCTTCAGTCACGTTCTTCAGCAACTGTAAGTACAGCTGAAATGTGTGTGTTGCGCATTATACAATGAGAGTGAGCCTTTTATTTAAATGTGTATGTAAATGAAATATTATGTTTTTTTGTTGCCAACTAGTGATGTCAGCAACGTTTAATCATCTAGTAATTGCGCACATACCTACTTATTCAGGGTCACCTAAAATCAGTCAGAGAATTTTTTATCTCTCAAGAGTTCTGTTTTTTTATCACAAGATGACATTCAATTTGTCTAAAAAAAACCAAACTAATTTCATTTCTGCTAGTGATTATCATTACAAATACTTGTTTTTTTACAGAAGCTGACTGATATCCAGATCAGTGATGGTTGGTAGCAGATCAGAGATGGTAAAAAACTGCAGATTTTTTGCATCACATTTGTCAGTCGATGATAAATCAAAGTTTCTCTGATGATTTCATGTAAGCAGAGAGCTTTTCTTTCTCTTCAACCCAAACCCACATTTACTATAAAATATGGTATAAAATATTCATAAAAGTGAAACAAGCCAAGAGGCCCAGATGACACAAACATACTAATGTGGTCGATATGTGTTTGTGGGTCATTGGCATTAATACTGGGATTGTATATGAGCCACTGAGAGGGATCGTGTGTGGAGAATGCGTAGCTTTGTAAGTCGTGTGGTTTAGTGTTTGGTCTCTTGCTCTAGAGACGCTGGTGTGAACTGATTTCTGCTGCCGTGCTCGTTGTGCCAGTGTGCTGCCTGGCAGATGAGTTAAAGGGGCCTTATTTGTGCTGACTCCGAGGCCCGGCCCTGTGTGTGCCCCGACTGTGAAGGAGGTTACCCTCCGACCCCCTGCAGTCCACCTACAGATGGATCCAAATCAACACCAGATTTTACCTCCACACATGCTCATGCACACAGAGTGACCTCTTATTAGGACATGGCCTTAATAAGACTGAATTTCAAAAGAGTAATAAAAGAGGAAAAAACGAAAAGCACGCAAATAGTGAATATCACTGTCAATACAGATGTAAGAGTGTCTGTGTACAGTAAAGACAGATTTTTGCGTATTTTTTTCTTTCATTTTTTGGCTCTATGCTCCAGGAAATCAGATTTGAAATGAGGCTCAAATGCTGATTTTTAGCTTTAGAGGTGCCTGAGGTTTGCATCAATATTAGGTGATCAGGGTTGGACTAAACCTGAACAGTAACCCTGAAAAGGGCAGAGGTGAGGATTCCTAGCTGCTGAAGAGAAGTGGTAGATTTCAGCCAGTTGCTAACTGCAAAGAAATTGAAGCAAAACATTGACTTTCGTGAATTTAAACTGTAGAGACAACATTGAAATTTTATAACTTTACAAAGCTGCTACTGTGAAAGTTTTAGCAAACAGTTGCCAATTAAAAAAAGCAAGCAGATGTGGAGCAACATTAGCATTTTCTTTGGAGTCAGGCTCTTTGTTCAGTCCAGTATTTGCTCTCATTTTAAGTCTAGTTTGGTCCTGATGAACTTTGATCTATGATCTCTAGGTAGCTGCTTACGTTGCCTGTCTGCTGTACGAGTAATGTACTGTTTTTTGTTTGTGTGTTTATAACTACCTGCTATGAAAACTATGCTAGTCAAAGTGATGAGAGTGATCCAAAACAGGAAAAACACCAAAACAATGTGCCAAAAATATCATAATATAAAGTCTCTTTGAGTATACCAACGCCAGCGACACCTCTCATATTAAACATAGTCTATGGATTGTTTGTTAAAATAAAATGCTGGTTATGATCCATCTTTAAAGTCTTTAAAGCTACTTTCTGTAACTAGGTACAGATGTACAAAAGCTTTGCTCTATTCACTTTCTGTTCTAAGTTCAGGGGGCAATTTATAGAAAGGACCACAATTTCTTCACACACTCAGTTTGACTCTGCTGTAATCTTGTAATCATAGTTTCTCTGGAAATCTTTTTTTTTTTTCAATACAGAGCCAAAAT
>JAQFJA010000011.1:18066502-18079210 GCA_029874485.1 Naso brachycentron | reverse complement strand
GCCTCCTTCTGACTTTCCTTGCCATGTTCAGAAGAGGGCGTGGTTTTATGGCCATGAGCCTCGTGGCCGTGAGTCTCGTGTTTGTGTTCCTCAGACTTGTGGGAGACTGAAAAACCACAATTGCCAATAAAATAACAAGTGAAAATCTAGGCATACATCTGCTCTTTATAATCTGTTAAAGGACAGATACATTTCCTTGGAGTCGCAAAGTTTAATTTTGGTCTTAAAAAAGTGATCTTTAAAACTACATTACGTAAATAGTAGATTTTTTTTTTTAGTAGATTTTTATCATCACTCATCATCACTTCACATAGAAGCTATACCTATGTGCTCAGTATGCCTCTCTTTCTCCTCCTCCTTTATTTTCTCCCCGTGCTCATGTGAGGTTGTTGTTTTGTGGCCATGAGTCTCGTGTCCATGTCCCTCGGGCTTATGGGAGACTAACACATCACCATTATCATTATCATTAATGTACATCACTTAAAAAGTTTAATGAGTACTTTTCTCAGCAGTCTTAACAATAACAAACAATATATTTAGTTTTTTCACCTGATCCATTATTTGTTCATGTCATCTTTTCCTTTAAAGCAACAATATGTGACTTGACTGCAACCCGAAAACGAAACTTTATGATGCACACTAATACGTTGCACAAAACAGCACTTTTCGTGAAAGCAGCTCATATTTTACAAAGAAAATGTCCTCTGGTTTTCCCCCTGATGTCATACAACTGCTCTGCCTCAACTCTGTAATTCACAGAGGTTCCTGAAAGCAACATGTAGGCTTCCTACAGACGGAAGCTGCAGCAGCAGCAGCACCATGTAGTTGTTGAGGACAGCTACGCTAAATAAAGGCTGCAGACAGACAGAGCAGTCGCAGGACATCAGAGGAAAAACCAGAGAACATTTTCTCCACAAAATATGACCCAGTTCTACTAAAATTGCTGTTTTGTGTGACGTATTAATGTGCATTGTTAAGTTTTGTTTTCAATGCCTTGGGTCGCGGTCAAATTATATATTGTTGCTTGAAAACAAACTAAAGTAAAAAGGAAATTTTATGTTATATATTTATTGCTTGCAGTACATCAAAAAGATATAGCCTTACTGTCTACGTTTCTTTCCTCCCCGTGCTCAGATGAAGTTATTGAGGTTTTGTGTCCATGTGTCTCATGCACGTGTCCATCAGTCATGTGGGATACTGACACACCACAGTTGTAATTGGGATTAGCAAAGCCAGTGAGCAGGCAAAAACTTAGATACATTTTGCAGTTTTTGATTTTCAGGACCCCATCTGTTGCTGTCAGTTGCCAAACTTTACTAGAGATTAAAGTTTATCCACTGCAAGCCTACACTAAATGTTAACTTTGGTCAGTGCCAGCTACCACTACAGTGCGACATACCTTTATGTTCCTCCTCCTGCCTTTCCTCCCTGTGCTCAGATGAAGTCGTTGTTTTGTGTCCATGAGTCTCGTGTATGTGTCCCTCAGGCATGTGGGGGACTAACACACCACAGTCAACATGGTCATTTGCAAAGCCAGCGAGCGAGCAAGCAAAAATTTAGATACATTTTTGCAGTTTCTAGATTTTAGGAGCCCATGTGTTGCTGCCAGTTGCCAAGCTTAACTGATGAAAGTTTAACTACTGCGTATCTACAGCCTTACTTTGGTTTGTCACCGTGGCCACTATAGAGAATAAAAGTATCTACCTTTATGCTCCTCCTGCCTTTCCTCCCCATGCTCAGATGAAGTCGTATGGCCATGTGTCACATGTGCGTGTCCCTCAGACATGTGGGGGACTAAAACACCATATTTTTTATTAACATTAAGAAATTAAAAATGTTTATCCCTTGCTGAATTGTCTACACTCTAGGGTTGGGCCAATAGACAATGACACACGCTGAGGTAACAGCCATAAACATTATTCTAGAAAATGTCTTGCAATTGTATCCTAATCCTCCTGTGCATTTATTTCACAAAATACCGACACAAGTAATGGAGTGACCACGTAAAGTTACTAGCCCACTAACGTAACTGACTCAACTTAAGAGTAAGTTGAGTGGAGAAATTGCGGTGTACCAGTAGCAGTGGATGGCACAAAAGAAGCGGTGCACTAGTAAGGAAAGATCGGCAAATAAATAAGAGGTAAACTCGGAATGACCCGTGCCCCCACCCCACCTCCCGACGACCATGTCATGGTCCATATCGATGATTCATGGCTGACTTTGTCAAGTGCCAGCTGGGTAGACACTGGCCCAACCCTGCTGCTCTCTGCACCCATTTTACACTGTGAGTCGCCAAGTTTAGCTTGTGAGAAAAGTTTATCTACTGCATATTTACTGCACCACAAATAAACTACAGTATGTAAATCTGGGGGAACATCGCCTTCACTACATATAAAAGAGATACCTTTCCCTTCAGCTTTTCTCTCCTCCCCCTGCCTTCCCTCTCCGTGCTCAGATGAGGTTGTTTTGTGGCCATGAGTCTCATGTACATGTTCCTCAGACTTGTGGGAGACTGAAACACCACAGTTGTGAATGAAATAAAAAGCCAAAATCTAGATGTTTTTCTTCACAACAAGTAAACAACAGTATAAATCTGCATAGTGTATACTGTGGTAGATTTATATGCTTTCCTACACTACATGTAAAGATATACCTGCGTGCTCAGTTTTTCTGTCTTTCTCCTCCTCCTCATTTTTCTCCTCGTGCTCAGCTGAGGTCGCTGTGTTGTGGCCGTGTGTCTCATGCACATGTTCCAAAGACTTGTGGGAGACTGATTTCATAGGATCAAAGCAAATGAAAATTGATTTGCTTGTTGTATAAGTTTATCTGCTGCATCTCTACATTAGTCTACCACTACAGTACATATAAGCATATACCTTTATGCTCCTCCTCTCTTTTCTCTCCATGTACAGATGACGCTGCTGGTTCGTGGCCATGTGTCTCATGTACGTGTCCCTCAAAAGTGTGGGAGACTGATAAAAGACAGTTGTCGTTGACAAAATGAGCAAAATTATGAGGTAAATTTGAGGAAAATTGCCACCACTGCATATACAGGATACCTTTCCCTTCAGCTTTTCTTTCCTTCTCCTCCCTTTCCTCTCCGTGTTGAGATGAGGGTTTGTGGTCATGAGTTTCATGTGCGTGTCCCTCAGACTTGTGGGAGACTGGTAACATAACAATCAAAAACAGCTTATTGCATAAATTGTCTATGCTTTTTTCCTAATATCGCACACTGATAAATGAAATGGTCTATCAATACTCCATCCTCCAGTGTGTTATCAGTCATTGTCTCAGATAAAAAGATGACACAAAAAATTGGTGCCAAAATTCTGATTTAGTTGTCGCTTACGTTGACTGACAGACTATTATGTCAGTGAAGCGATGACTTTTGATGTATTTCTGCTGTTTTCATTTCTGCAGTCCCAGTTTTCTCTGTGAGCTGTCAAGTTTAACTCTTACTAAACTCCATATTTACTTATTCATGTTTACTGCATCATAAAGTAAACAAGACCATTAGCAATTCTTCATATAAACAAATACCTGTCTTTTCAGTTATTATTTCATTTTCCTCCTCCTCCTCCCTTTTCTCCACCTGTGCGGATGAGGTTGTTGGTTTGTGGCCATGGCTCTCATGCACGTGTCCTTCAGACTTATTGGAGACTGTAATGCCATAACCGTTATTAACATAACAAGACCAGACATTGTTTGAGGTATTTTACATGGTCTTTCCTCAGCAGCCCGAACAGTAGGAACTTTGTAATTAAGCTGATACTGCAATGGATAAAGATTACTGATATCATCTGCCTTTCTCCGCCCTCCCATCTTCCTCTGAGACCTTGTTTTCCTATTCTCTTCCCTTCTCTCTCTCTCTCTCTCTGTCAGATAGTGGATTGCCCCGTTGGGGGCCTCAGCCCTGGGCTTGGGAAAAAGCTTTGAGAGTCAGAGAGGCTTGAGAAACTCCTTCATCACTACATTTTCACTCTGAGTGTGAAAGAAATGACATGCACTTCCTTTCATCTGAATGTCATGAAGTTTTCTGACTACCTCTTGTTCTAACTCTCCAAATGTGCTTGATTCTTCGCACCCATAATAGAAAATAAAAATGTGTCTGTGCTTTTATTTTTGCATAGTATTTACCTATAATAAAAATAATTATAGGGTGCTGTATTCTGTTTTTTGTTTGTTTGTTTGTTTTTTTTGTACAGTACCATGTTCTCGTCATGATTGTAATTCTTCATGTCGAGTTTAAAATGTTTTCTCTTTCTGGTATAAACTCACACAAAACATCTCGAATCAAAATAGGTGCTAGAGACAACTTTGCACACACATCCCGCTTTCACTGCATATTTAATTGTCTCTTGTTCAAATTTCTCCTATTTCCTTCGTTTATCTCTGTATGATCCACTTTCCCTGAGGGAAATATGCTATTCCCAGGATCCTTTGCTTCAAGTTTTGAGGGCTACAATGAGCCCAAAAGAAAGAGGCGAAATGTGAAAGTAGTTCAGTTTATAGATCAAGCCTCCTCTTCCTTTACTTTTCCGTTTACTGCAACACAGGCACAGTTTAATAAATCAAGTCAATGTCCCCCTCACCCAGAAGATTACTACTAAAAAATACAGGCAACCAATCACATGAAGCCACAACACCATTCGCGTCATTTAGAGACTAATGATCACCAGATCGCCAGAGAATACAGTGCTGCTTGCTTCCATCTGTGTTTCCCCTTGAGGTGTTTTTGTACAGGCAATGTACATCTTCAGCTATTCTTCTTCAGAAGGGGGCATCCTGCTCCCCTGCCGAGCGTCCCCCTTCAGGCTATCTCCCACCCACTCGCTCCCCTTCATCCCTCCCAGCTCCCTGGGGCTCCGGTGAGACAGGACGCCAGCAGCTGTTCTCACAGCACCCTGGACCATTTCACACAACTGGCATCACGCCATCATTACGTCTCATCAAAGTAACCCCCGCCTACCTCTACTCATGTCCGACTCTGGCCCCACTAGACCTTCCTCTCTCACACATCTGTCATGGCTGCGCACACACACGTGCATGCACACGCTGGGTGAAAAAAAAAAAAAAAGTCTCTTGTGGAAAAGCAGGATTCTGAATCATGGTTGTTTCAAAGACTGATGTAGCACAGCAGTGAGCATAAATGCATTTAATCTGAGTAACCCATGCTGCCTGGGGGTTAGAGTGATTTCGAACCGTTCTTGACATTGATCTCAATCAGCTCAGCGTCGAACCATCTGACACCGGTAACCAGAGCATTCGGAGTTCCTTCTTGCTCGACACTGAAAGAAAGACCACATGATCCTTTTTTTTTTTTTTTTTTCACATCTTGACATTTCTGACATAGTAAGTCAGCTGAGAGTAATGTTGGGGGATGTTTTGAGCTTAGGCCTGATTCTGTCTCTCCTGTTGCCTCTTTATATCTTTACGTCATCTGATCCCGTGGCTGATGCTCCGCAATCCTCTCAGTGTGTCGGAATGATGCAATGACAATGTCAACTGTCACAAACCTTTCACTGCCAGTGCTCACAAGCCCTCTTTTTTATCTCTTTGCCCCTTCAAACTGCCTTTACTCACTCACTCACTCTCACTCACTCACTCACTCACTGTTTTTGACTGCAAACTGATGCGTTAACTTCAGAGGGCTTCCTCACTGTTAACGCCATCAAGCTACCTTAAAAAATGAAAATATCTCCTACTTCTAAATTAAAATATTCTATTTTCTGCCGGCCTCTACATCTACTATCATCTGGAGCTACTGGTGTGTCTTACCTCCTCTCTCACTATGCCTCGGTTCTGAGTGTTTTTCCTCACTTTCGACCAGGCTTGTATGATGGTTTACATGCTTTGTGGGATGAAGGATGGGCTTTTCTGTGATTGAATGGTGATGATGATGATGATGATGATCAACAACAACAGAGTGATGTGTGGGTTCCTTTAGAACTGAGTGTGGCAGATGTAAATGTTTGGAGATAATCTCTGACGGGGTAAGTCCATGCTCTTCTGAAGGAGGGAGAACCTCTGCCATAACAGGATGTGTGTCAGATTCTCCCATGGGTACTGGTGGAGGCTCAGACAAAGGGCTGATGGGTAGCACGTTGTGTGTTTGCGAGGTTGAGCTGGTTTCTGCTGGAGGATCTTTGGTGTCTGTTGCATCAGTTGCATGAGGACAGAGAATGTAAATGCAATGAGGAATGAGCAGGCTAAGACATTAGCATAAGAGATGCTGCCTCAGATTGTTTATTCAAGGAGAGCTTTCCTCTCCTATCTCTCCTTTTTTTTTCTTCAAATGTGCACATATACACATTTAAGCATGCACGTTTATACACAATGAAGTGAGAACGCACAAGGAAAGTGTGATTTCACACTGCTGAGTTCGGCTAAACTCAAAAGCTGTTTACCAACCCTTTCAATGCTGGAGTGCTGTTTTTTTTTCCTGCAAAACACAGTGACTGTTCAAGGTGTGACTATTGTTAATATGGTTGTAAGAATGAAATCACACACTGTTTGTCAAAGTGTATTACTGTGTTACACTTAAAGTGTGTGTCTGGATGTGTGCATATGTGTTTGCACACGCTCAATTTTGTCATCCCCTAATCTGAGCAATGAAATGAACGTGAAGAAATGATGGGAATGATCATTTCTCACCTTCACAGCCAGGATGAATCAGTTACTGATCTATAAATAAAACTGGACAGTTGTGCAGTACAGTGAGTTCATGTATTCTTAAAGACTGGTTTAAATTTCCCAGTTTAAATTGCTCTGATGCTTTGCCTAATCATGACACTATTTTCCCCTAATGTTAATCTAAAAAGGTTCAGTAGCCACATTTTTATTCAACAGTTGGTGAATGAGAGAAAATAACAGAATTGGGATGCAAGACATTCAGCTTTGTAGCTGCAGGAGCTGCTTTGTGGGTTTTTCCATCCACTGCACACGACAATGTGTTGCATTATTTTCTAAAATTACTCCATTTACTGGTCCAATAACATCGGATATAAAGATTTTTAATTAAGTACTTACAGTTATCTGATTAGAATATGACTTTTCCCCTACTGTATGAATTATTTTGGTTTAATTGGTAATCTCAAAGATTTGACCTTTATCGATAAGCTGTAATTTCCCAGAGTTCATGTCAAAACCAATGAATGTATGACTTTGGTAGATCGCCTGTTTCCCTTCTTCAGAACGTTGAGCTTTCTTTTTCTTTTGACCTGTACTTGCACTTGAACTGTCATCACCTGAATCACCTGCTTTTACTTCATGTGTTGATCCGCCATTGCAACTCACAGGAATAAAGAGTACCTACCCTGGTCAGACACGACTAAGAGCGAGCCTGTGGCGTTGGCTACACCTGCACCCTCTGGGCAGACAAACCCTTGCTGACTGAAGCAAAAGGCGTCACTAACTGTGATTTAGTGAGGAAATGTCGCCACAGACACCCAGATCGTAACACTCAGCAATGCTACGAATACAAGCGCTTTCATCAGTGGGACATAGGCTCAATCAGCACTGCTTTACCTCACTCTGTTGGATAGGGACTTATCAAGCATTAACTAAATGAAAACCTTCAAGATTACTGCTTTAATGACCCTCATGTGATGTAAAAAAAAAAAAAAAAAGCACAAGTATATCAAAGATTTATACTTTTTTTGAAAAGGCTGTCATAAAACTCATTCCACATCCAAACGCCTTTGTAAAAATTTAGTCCAAATCATTCTGTTCCCTGAAGGACGGTGGGTTGTCCAACTCCATAGTAAAGTATATATTTTATTAAACTAGACAGTTGGAAAGCAGAGATGGAGAAAAGTGTCCAACACACACAGGAAAGAGGGATCTGGCAGGCTCTAATCTCGGGCTAGCTTGGGATTTGAGGTGCAGGGTTTTTGTAAGCTCTACATCATTAATAAAAGCAGAACTTTACATAACTTCTAACTGTCGTACCCATCTATTGTAGTATAATCACACTGCACTCATGACTACACAACATTACACACTAAAGGTCTCATACTACCTAGTTTGCAAGTGCCTACCTTTGCTCAGATCAATATGATGAGGGTTTTGAAAGCTGAAATGAGAGTTTCCAACCTCAGAAACAGAGCTGCTGGAGGAAATGGACTCTGTGTGCAAACATGGGAGGTAAAAAAAAAAAAAAAAAAGACGAGGACAAGGTCTTAGTGTCATTTTCAGCCATGCAACAGCGCCATCACTCTCTCATGCAATGCATCTAAGCTGATCTATTACGTAATTCTGTGACATGTGCTTGTCTGTCTGTACAGATGGACTCACTAACTGTCCCATGACACAATCTCTGGCACACACTCACACACATACACACTCCGGCGAGCACACAGCGTCGGTTCATGTGCTCTCCCTGCTCGGACACAATTCCAGGTATCTTCCACACGTTGCATTTGCATTTAATGAGATCATTTGTCACCTGCATTAATATATCCTGATAAATGATAACAATAACTTCTAATGCTACCTGTCAGTCTCAGCATTCTCATCATTTATTACCAGAGTGCTGGACATTGATTTAGCTGCACACTAATGAAGCCATTGTGATTCAGGACCATTTAACGTGGGCCAGAACACCTAATGGTGGTGGACCGAGTAGCGGCGTGGATGTTATTAATATGTCACATGATTTTCCAGACATGATCCAATCTCTCACAGGCCAAGGCCAAGTTTAGCCTTTATGAAAATACAAGGATTTCAATAAAGATGAAGATGCTCCACAGATAGGAATGTGGTTCGTGACTGGTTGATCTGTTGTGTGTTTTTGAGCGTTTGAGGGTGTAAATGCATGTGTGAGGCTCGTGTACAGCCTTGAAATATGATGCTGAATTTAAAGATGGAGTAGGGTCATGTGAGGTCGAGGTGGCTGGTAGACGTACGACTGGGTTTTAGGATTTGGTTTCTCTGACCTCCCCTCCCCCTTCACCAAACACCCATCTGTCCAGCTGACCAATGGGACGCAGGCTCTGTGGATCAGGCTCTCTTGCCAATAGATCGCTAATCCCCATCTGAGCATGCTCAGTGACTTAACTGGGGCAGGGACATGACAAAAGGTACAACTACTATGACATGCTGTCCAACCTGTAATTCGGCTGTAATGTTTATGGAGTTTCGCCTGCCTCAGCAGCACGGCCTACAGTCAAAAACTTCTCATTGATCTTGATATAAAATCCCACAATAGATACCTAAGCTGGGATTTGCGTTTTTCAAATTCCTGGAAAAGTAATAATACAGAAAATCTGATTTATGTAATCATTATGTGAAAGAAAAAGAAATAAAATCCCACGCTGCCATAACACTTCTCTACGCAGTTCACAGATAAAGAGAGTACTTTCTGTACATATATTGCTATTACCAATATCTTCAAATAATACACTGCTTTGAATTAATATCTTTATGCAGTCAGGGTCAAAGGATATTACAGAGCCGTCAAGCTATTTAATGTTGTAATGTGATCTAGTTATTAATGTCACAGGACCCATAGCCACATGATATGATAAAACTCTGTGTGTGTGTATGTGTGTGTGCGAGCACGCATGCGTGTGTGTATCAGTGTGTGCATGTCCAAACAGCAGTGGCGGCCCTCTGTGAGAATACAACCTAAGACCTCAGAACCTCGGGAGGAAAAGGAGGGGAAGAGGATGATTTATGGGTTTCACTGAACTGCACCATATGCACACGTGCACACACACAAACTCACACACACAGAGATAACAAGAGTGTGCTCACATCAGGGTCAGGTTCAAGCCAAACACACTTTTCTACACCTGAGATAAAAAGAGATAGGAAGACTCTACGATAGTATGATGTTTCTTTTATGTCCTAGAAATTCAACTGAGCTGTTACGTCTGCACTCATTTTTAATTCAATATATATCTCAAACTGCATTCAATAAATGTGTTTATTATAAGCATCCATAAATTAGAGGTAAGTGATTTTATGAATGAAATAATAATAGTTTCATCCTTTCAAGAAACAGCTTTTACCTGAATAACAGTTTTAATTTAACAGTATGAATTAAAGCTGCAATTGTTATTCAAATAATCCATCAGCTGACTGACAGAAAATTAATCAGAAGCTACTTTTAAAACAAAATATTTATGTATTTTTAACAAAATTAGTGGGAAAATGAATCATTGTTCTCAACCTCACAAACTATTTTTAATATTTCATGCACGATATTATATTTCTGTCACTAGACAAGAGATGTAGTTTAATGATGCTATGATTTTTTTTTTATTTCATTGTTAAATGTAATCGCAGTTGAAAATTCATCTGACTGATACAGACTGAATTGTTTACAGATGAGGTGATGTATTAAAGTTTTATTCACCCTCTGTTAAGTCAAAGTGATTGACTTCCTGTCTCATTCTCTGTCTGATGTTACCCTGGATGTTAGCAACAGAAGACAAAATAAAATGTTTGAGATAATTCACGTAATTAGCTCAAATGCATCACCAAGATGAAAGCCATTTTAGATAGGCTACTATTGGCATGGAAAATCGTTACATAATGCATGTTTAATTGAATATATTTTAATTTTGGACTTGATCAGATAAAGCAAAACTCATGATGGTGGTAATTATGTCGAGATAAATTGATCATAACAATAACTGTTCTTTGCCGGCATATTCTAGATGCAAAGTCTTATTTAAATGATCACATTTTGACTGTAAATGTAAACAAAACATCTGCAAGTGATTTTCTGCAACATTTGTGCCCTTCTCGGCAGGCTTTTAAAAGCTACAAAGTCTGTTTATACAACGTTAAAGCTTCTGTCAGCCGCTCCTAAATCACATCTAATCAGTGAATTCTTTGAGTTCCCTACTGATGTAAGCCAAACAACAAAAGTGCTGTGCTGTTCAACAAACGCTCTTAATGGATTTCCTCAAGACAAAAGAAAAAAAAAAAAGTCTGACGACATTACAGCGGTGCCGAAATCCCAGCTCCTCCCACGCCCTAAGTGCTTTTCTGGTGGAACATGAGAGGTCCGCTGCCTTCTAAGATGGCAGGTTTAAATTTAGCATGAGGGCGAGCCATCGTTTGAGGTCCACTTTACTGTACATTTAAGCGGCTGACAGAGTCTGTTCACATCCGTCCTGAGTTGTTTAAATTCAGTCAGTCAGAACAGATAAAGTCTGAATGTCTATATAGTTTGAAGGGCTCGCACTCAGGACGGGACAGCCCACGTCTGACATTGACGTCACAAATGCATACCGGCAGAGAACATCTGAAGACCTCCAGTAAGTTGCAGGATGAATTATGCATGAAATATGCACAGACACAAACACACACTGCTGGTCAGCATCTATAAGCACATCCACATCCACACATGTTAACTTTGTCACAGGTATCAACTGTCTGCTGTATCATCTGATCAGCTGTACTAATGCCCTCACCTGTAAACGTCATTTTAATATTTGCTGGCCGAGGTGAAGCTAATTGAAACCATTATGATTACATTTTGTTTGGCAATGGCAAAAATGTCCCTTAATGAAAGGTCAAGTCTAAATTTGATACTGATGCCTCACATCTTACCTTCATCAACAAATGAGAACATCAGCGAGGAGACTGGAGAGCTCTGCTATCCTGTCTTTTACAACGCTTTTACCTGGGCTGCTGAGTCAGCGGAAACGCTATAAAGCGCTTTACAGCACACAGACCGCAGGAGACGATTTGTTATTTAAGAGCATGATCGATCTGCTGTTTTTTTTTTACTATCTATGGTTGGAAGCAGGAGGACATTTTTCTATAGATAATTTCAGTATTTTGTGGTTATGGTCAAACTGGTATGGTGCAAAAAAGTGGCGTCTCTCTTTCACTCTCTTCCAAAACAAATGCTCACGCTAAACAAGATCTTCACGACAGGAAGCAGTACCACTTTTGTCCACATACAGCACTACAATCAACACAAAATGAAAGCTCCACAGAGGGGCTTTAAAATAAAAAGTGAAAATATCTGCCAGTGTAGTGACATTATTTCAGCCTCTTTACTATAGAAATCAATTTGACATTGTAAGTCAGTGAAAAGTGAGATAATTAGCCTTCTGGTTTCCATTGTTTGTGCTAACTAAACTGGTGCTGGACAAATATATTTTCCAAAATGTGGAACATTTTTAAGGATTTTTCAAGAAAAACGTGACAATCTTAAAGTAAGACAGAATAAGTGAAAAATTACACCTATTTCTATGAAATTCAAGCAACCAGTTGACTTCTGTTGACATACTGTCACTGTAAAAGGCAGATATTTTGACTTATTTAAAAAAATGATACTAACGGGTTCAAATTAATATCAATTAAAATAAATATTTTTGCATTGTTTGTGGTTAACATCTTATATACTGCAAAGTGAAAAGACGAGACAGCTGTCAAATAAAGGTAGAGTAGTGGAGTAAGAAGATCTAAAGATTGTACAGTGCTAAATGTACTTAGTTACTCTCCACATCTGACCATGGCTAATCTACTTCTCTGCACCTTCCTGGGTGGCCCCAAAAGGCTCATGGGTAACAGCTGGGGGCTGTTGCACTTTTGAGCTGGTTGTGGCCGCCTCTCCTTCACTCTCGGGTTCAGCCACATCTTCAGGTTCACTCTGTGTTTCACCTTCAGATTCACTCTCTGCTTCACCCTCCGTTTTACCTTCCCCCTCTTCTTCAACTTCACCTTCAGCTTCAACTTTAGCTT
>JAQFJA010000011.1:18053448-18063634 GCA_029874485.1 Naso brachycentron | reverse complement strand
TAAGTTTTTACAGGAAAAAAGAAAGATCTTTTTTGAAATGCAAATAATAAAAAAAAAAAGCTAAATCTGCAGATGTGTTTAGGGACTGAGGCCTCTCTAGGGAATTTGCAATACTGTATTGTAGCGTATTCAGATGTTTGGATCAATTAATAGTCATATCCATGATATGACTGATACATTAAAGCAAGTTGACAGACACCCATGGCTAATACATATGAAAAGAGAGTCAACAACATTGTATCTAACTGTGTTTCAGATTGATGAGTTAAATCAAGTCCGTGTAACAGATAAACATGTTCTGGGTACGTACAGATGTTGGGGGTTCCATTGGGCGTTGGCAGGTAGGAACCAGCTTTCCAGGACTTGGCTTTGAAGCCCTTCCTGCAGCGCTGGCAGTCCTGGCCAGTGGTGTTGTGTTCACACTGACACTGGAGGTTCCCATCCTGCAGCAGGCACTGGGAGGCATGGAGGTTACATTTACACCTGAAAACAAAGGAGAGCAGAGAAATGAAACACGTGTGGTGAGATGTTGTAAGGAAGCGAGTCGTAAAAATACGCACCAGTTGTAAGCGCCGTGTTAATGATGACAGACATTGTAGGAGTGTTTTTACACCCGGAGAAAAAAAGACAGGTGCAAAGACTGACTGTTGAAGGTCTGATGCAGAGACAGAAAACAAATCTCTTGTGGGTGTGTTGCATTATTGTAATAAATGTAAAACAAAATGAAACAAGCCTAAGACCAACAGACATGTCATTTGTTCTTAACCAAGCACGTGCTGTAGTTTATATTTTATATACGATAAAGAGAGAGTAAAAAGTAAAACAGGAATCATTTTAAAAGTCTCTCTTTTCACGTGTGTGGATATAGGTGTGTATTTATACTGTGGTGTAAAGCATCTATGCATGCTTCAGTAAAATGTTGCAGAAATCAGAAATGACAGTAGACACACACCTAGAAATATGGACGCAACATACAGATGAATGACCTAAAAAGACATTTATATAAAGAAAAATATCATAGTCACTATGTAGTACTACGTAGTCTCTATCATAGTCACAGTGGAACATGTGAAGTGTAATTTTTTGGTTTCCAGTTCAGATTTCCCTCAGAAGTCCCTGGCAAAGCTACAGCACCTGTTTCTGTTTTTACGTTTGCTAGTGCAGTTTGTGCAGGTGCCAGTCGATCCAATTCTCTCATTTGATTTCACCAGCAGCTTTACAATCTATATCATAACTGAGTAAAATATTAAAAATAAACTGTTTATACAAACTGTGAAAAAATTGAAAGAATTAAGAGCTTACGCCATTAACAGTCAATAAGCAGAAATTAATTGGCAACTACTTTTATTTCAAGCAGGAAAAGCCAAAAATTTGCACAGTCCAGCTTCTCAAATGTGAGGATCTACTGTTTTTTTTCCTTATAAATGATAGTGAACTGATTATCTGTGGGTTTTGGACTGTTGGTCAAACACAAATTTTGAAGAAGGAAAGTGGGAAAGTATATCGTGTACTTTTACTGTTTACTGATCACTTATAGAAAAATACAATTTATAGAACAGGTAAAACAATAAGCAGCAGAATAACTGATAATTGAAATAATCGATTGCTACGATTACTGACTGTTTGACACCAGAATTTCTTATACTTGGTTGTAATGATCATTTATAATTTGCAGTTTGAAGAGTTTCATTTTCATGCAAAAAAATGTGACATGTATTTACTTGTTGCTTTGCTACTTTTTAAATAATTTTGGATCATTGGAAAAAGTACAGCAGAACGTAAACAGAAAAAAACAAACACACTTCAACAGTTGAAGGCAAAATATTGTTGGTTTGAGATTGTTAGGAATTAATTTACCCACTCACAGCCAAAGTTGCCATTTGAGAGCAAAATATTGTCCAAGTTAAGTTCAAGTCTCTGGCTGTGTGTGTGTATGTGTGTGTACGAGTGTGCATGCATGCATTAACATAATGTGTGCATACACATGTGCACAGTGTGACCTCAGAAGAGGGCAGGGCCCAGGTGGGCTAATCCAGAGTCTGAAGTTCTGCTGGGAAGGAAATGAGGATCTTAAGGACATACTGCAGCCACGACTTCAAATTATAGCCTTTTCCAGATGAGCGACTGGACTCCAATCCAGTTTGTTCCACTGGAGTGAACAGCTATCCGTCTGCATCAAATATTCAAAGAATGGCTTCTGTATTCTGGCAAGATGACTGCTTCAAATTTCCTTCCTCACACTAACTTGCGCTTTCCCATCTTTTTTTTTTTTTGGCTCATTTGTTTGTTATTTTTTGGGTTTATGCTGTCGGCACATCAACTTCAGCGCTGGTTTCACATTATTTTACATAAAGACTAACAATGAATGAAACTTGGAACAGTACACTTCACAGGCAAAAAAATGGAGACACTCGATCATGGTTAGTTGTGTCTTATATCACATTGTTGCTTTCAGTCTTATAAATTACCCACGTCTCTCTCTGATCACCTGGACAAGCTGACAGGACGTGCCGGGGAGAATCCATCCACCGACAAGGCCTTGTAGCCTGCATGCATTCTGAAGGACGCGAGCTGTCCACTTAGCGAAAAGGGAAATTGAACATCTCTTTTTCATGGAGAAATAAGAAGAGAGTGAGTGTGTGTGAAATGAGACAGGTGTGTGTGTGTGTGTGTGTGTGTGTGTGTGTGTGTGTGTGTGAATCTGCTTCGTGTGATCGTGATGCATTTGTCTGAGCGCAGCGATGACAGACAACAGATCAGAGAAGCAGAGGCACGGTGACTAATGCCTGCATTGAGTGACTGACAGCGCTGAACATATTACTGCTTCTCATCTCCTGCATCTTCAGTGATAAATCTTATCTGTCTCATCTTAAAAGTGGAAGCGCTGCTGAGTGTAGGATCTAGAAGTTGTAGTTTGAAATCAATACTGAAGAAACAGAGATTTTCCAGGTATGCCACTGTGAATTTTGTGCCTTTCAGGCCTAATGGCTGCAGCCTGCTAAAGGAAATGGCCTCCCTTTCGTCATAACCTGAGGTTAAAACTTGACAGAGTTGATGTATCTGAATTTATAATGGAATGTCACTGGTTTATTGGCTATGTCTCCTGTTAATTTAATCATTAAAATCATCCAAATTTTGAGTTGCAAAGTCTTGCAGGGTGAAACTTTGTCGACACTTCATCCCCTTGACCTGCTTTTCTGACTTCTGCCACATAGCACAGCCCAGGAACACCGAGAGTACTTTTAGCCTTGCACTACTTCCGCACGAATGATGTGACACTCCGACTTTTCAAGTGCCGTATCTCTTTAGCTGTCTCTCTTTTGGATGACAGCCTGCACTGGGATTTCTCCCGATCCCTTTCTTCAGTCCCCCTACACACAAATAATACATGGGCACAAGCATATGTTAATGTGCAAGATGTCTGCCTTCACTGCAAAGTCATCAAAGTGAGAGTAGCTGCTCTGAGCTGAAGGAAGTTAAGACGGGACAGCTGGATCCATCACAACCCTGTCTATTTACCTAGAGAGAGAGGAGTGATGAAATGAGAGAAGGTGAGTGGAGAAAAAGACAAAGAAGGGCAAGGAAGAGAGTCGGAGCAGAAGGAAATAAGTGATTCAAATGTATTCCAGTCTACATTAAAAACCACACACACAAGGTGGTGTTTTAATTAGCTGGTGTAATTATGGGTCAATACTTCTGTTTATCAGTCTGTTGGAGATTGTCCTGCTGAGAAAAAACGAGAGTATCAGTAGTTTCAGCAAATGTTTACATTCAAGGGACAAAGCCCTCAAACGACTGCAGGAACTCTGGCTTTTGCTCGTTTGGAACAAAAGACGGGTGATGTTGTTTAAGTGCCTCAGAGTTGACAGAGGAAGGAGGTCTTGGATGAATTCAGTTTGGACAGAGTGGGATGATAAACCACTGGCCTTAAATAATTTGTTTTCAGTCGCTGGTGGTTTCTTTTAACTATGACCATGGTCATCATCGACCGCAACCGAGTAACTGTATGTACCTACAACAATCCAAACTTACAGCACTGTAAGATCAGAGAACTGTTTTACATTTAGAAAATGGCAATTATCCTGCCTTTAGTGGTTTTGGATCAGAAGTATATTTGTCACTCAGTACGTTAACATGCACAGTTAAGTTGAGGTACGGTTATAATTTCATTAGGCCAGTTAATTGGACTACTGTTGCTGTCCCAGTATACCAGCACAGAGGGAGAATTGATTTATTGTCAGTCTCAACTATGGTAGGCAGCGATATGTCCCATTCAGCTGGTTGCCACTGGACTTTCTTCCAGTTAGCCAAACAAGCTACAAACAACTTAGCAAGCAGCCATTGGAATCCATGTTGAACAGTGAAAACATGGACGACTTTACAGCATTGTACATTTCGTATTTGCGCTTTACTTTTGCTACAAAGTCGATGCATGCTTTCCTTTATACTTGTGGGATTTTTGTTTTCTTACTGGCTTTCTTTTACAAATTTATGCTGTTCGAATTTGGAGTCAAAGAATGCCGCAGGGACTAGTGATCATGCACAGAACGCTTAGGCTGGTCCGGGTTCAATTGAGGCATACACATATACATGCAGGAGTAACTCGACTTGAATTCAGCCCAATCATACTTTCTGGGTGTGTTAGCTCGACTTTGAGAAATTCCATTTAGTCAGACTAATATGTTGGGGCCCGGTTATTGTTCCGACGGCTCTCTGTTCCACCCACTTGTTGTGAGAAGCACCAACAGGCTGGCGGAACAGCGGTGTTTAGAGGTAAGGTATGAATTGAGGTTAGGTTAAGGTTAGGATTAGGCTTAAATTGGTTGAGGTTATGGTTAGGGTTAGGGTTAAGGTTTGGGTTAGTCTGTACAAATAAATGGAAGTAATGAAGCCATTCAAACAGCCTAAAAGAGCAGCCATCTCTCTCTGTTCATGTTCATCTTTAAAGGAATGAAGGAGGCAGTGAGCAATTGGATGCCTGTAATATGGGTGTATCTCACAACATGCGGGCAGAACAGTGAGCTGTTGGAAAAATGGGCCATCGGAACAGCAGTGCAACACCAACATGTTTACATGCCGAACTGAGACAATAAATCGATTTTCTCTAAAGTCATGTAAACATACTGACTCTAGAGAGCGGAGACCAACAATGTACCTTGTAGTTTAATCTGGATGATTTGCAATATTTTTTGGTGCCTTTAGGAAGTCCTGGTTTATTTTGTGACATCTGTACTGATGTGGCTTGAAATCATCTATCATACAGGGTCCAGAATGTCAAGACATGTATTGACAACAGGGGGCAGAATACATACTTTGAGTGGCTCCATTAACACGTAATCTGAGAAGACTCACTGTATCACGTTGTTTTCACAAAGAACTAAAAAGGGAATCCAAAAATACATCAGTAATGTCATCCTACACTGGCTGTTGTCTTCCCCATCACATAAAATACACTAGCTTTTGTCTTTTACATCACTTTCAGTGTGTGAATTGAGGACTAATAACTTTACAGTTTAAAATGTGAAGTCCTGCACCACTCACTGTGCCTATGGTACAAGAAGCTGCACTTTGTGGACATAAAAAAATATTGCAAGTAAACATAATTCAGGCAGCAATCATCTTTCCTCCATTTAGTTAGATAAATGCATAATTTTTCTGGAGACTTAAAACCACATAATACATATAGCTAATCTACATATCTGCAAGCTCACGCAATGTTTTGCATCAAACCGATGATGTGTAGTAATTATCTGATGAATGTGGTCATTGTTAGCCTGTCTGTATCTGTGTGTATCTCCGTCCACTCTCCTCACAGCTTGTCTCTGTGCCATCATGTCGACTCTGTGCATTAACTGATACGAGGGTTGCCTGTTTTCGACAGCGGAGACACAGCAATTAGAGGAATAAATAATAAGAAAGATAAACAAACATCAAGGGGGAGTCATGTGGTGGCAGAGCCTGAGAAAGCAGCTGGAAGCAGCAGTTAATGGGGCTTTATCTGTCTCTTTACTGTAGTCGACGCCTTTCCTCTATTTCTCTCCAGGGACGGAGCTATCACTGCCTCTCTTTTTATTTTCTGTTTTGCACTCGCCTCCCACGATATGTTTGACTTTGCTCCCAAATTCCGTCCACTGTAACCGTTCCAGTCTTTCAGTCTTTTCCTTCCACATGTCCACTCTGACTCCCCATTTCATCCCACATCTCAGTCTGTCTTTCTCTCCTCTTCTGTCTCTCCTTTACTGCTATCCATTGCACCAATGCTCACTGAGGAGTGCATTGGGTAAATTAGGTTGTGGACATGTGTTTGAGAGGAGTGGGTGAAGGAGAAAATAGGGGCCCATGGACGATGCGGGGGGCTGAGCAGTCAGTACAGCAGGGAGCAGGGCCGTTGTGTCAAAGCCCTGACAGTCTTCCTGCCTTTCCTACAGTGGTGAGACTCGGGAGGAGGAGCAGGAGGAGGGTCCGCATTGACTCGCGCTAACCTGTGATGACAGGCTGCATTGATGCGGCTCTGACCCAGCGGGAGATCTGCCTCCTCCTCTGCTCTGTGTTCGATCAGCCGTCACTGAGGAGGCCCATTTGCTACTTGCAAAAACTTCCTTTCTTGCAAACACAAAACACACAAACAGCTACTCAACTAGCTGGAGTAATAGTGGATTGTAAGCCTAGTGGGCAATGAGTGTCAGTGCTTTTGTCAGACAGATAGAGACTTAAAACCAAAACCAGCACTGACTGATGACATGGAGGTCCATGAGCATCTGTGGGCGATAAATAAAACAACAGGAAAATGTAAAGAAATCGCAAACAAGCAAATAAATCTGCTCGATCCTTGTGAAGCACATTGTGAAAAAAGTTTTGAAACTTTAAATTCATTCCTCGCACTTTTGTATCAACAAACTGACAGTTCTTCTCCACTTGCCTATTATGACTTCACTTGTGTGTTTGACCTTTACGGTACAGATTGTATGTTTGCACAGAGCAGATCTGATATGTAACTAAGTACATTTACTCAAATACTGTACTAAATTTTGTATGAGGGACATGAAGTTGATGTCATTTTAATTTTATTTGAGCCTTTTATGGAAGAACCATATCAGACATAAATTATTACTTAAATCAGAGTGTTTTTATATGTTTTAAAACACGTCAGGAGGTCATACTTAACCATCAATAAATTAAATTGTGATTGGTAGAGGGCAGCTTGTAGAAAAGCCGATCCTTCCAGCGAAGCGTGTCCTTAGCAAAGTAGAACGCGACCGAGTGAGGCGTGGGAGTAGCATGAAGCTGGGATCATTGATCAGCCGCACGCCTTATTGGCTTCTTTTAAAGTCTTTATCACCGTGCCCCCCTCCCACTTCCTCTTCCGCCTCGCCTCGTAAATTCAGAGCAGCTAATTGGACATGACTGCGTTTATGTTCCAGCTTCATAAATTTCTTTCTCTGAAGGGAGTGGATCGATTTTCCTCGAGTGCAGCCTCCTGTAGCAGGGGGAGTCTCTTCAAACGTTCCCTCTGCTCCCCCCTCCCCACCATCTATCCCTTCTCTCACATCTGTGCGCCTTCTCTCTCCCACTAGACTAAACAGGTAATCTATAACTGACCTCCCCTGCGATCATGTGCTGAGCAGGAATTACCACGCAATGCTTTATATGACCACAAAAGTTCTTTCACACTTTTCAGTCAACCCCGTTTCACTCTCCTCTCATGAACAACACACATGATGACAGTTTTTCAACAAATCAGTCCACCCAAGCTCATTATGTGTCATTATTTAACGGAAGTTGTTGACAGCAAAAGACCACTAATGTTTAGATTCATTTCTTCTCTCAGACCTCTCATCCTGTCTTTCCCTCTTCCTCCATCTCTTTCTACTTCCTCGGTTTTCTTTTTGCTGGGCATGTCCCAAAAAAACACTTTACACTCGTGCATCAAGGGGATCTGAAGGAACCGTACGTTTGAAGTCCTTCTTTCAGCACACACAGCCTTACATACTCTACACACTCTCCAAATACATGAAATGATGAGAACTGACTGTTTTTTTAACCTAAAAAAAAAGAAAAAAAAAAGAGTGAAATGTCCAACAAAAGAGATTCAATTATTCAAAGGGCAAGAATGACCTTGATTGTCTTTGCAATCCACACCCTGTGTGTGTTTGCAGATTGTGTGTATGTGTGTGTGTGAGTGTAGGGGGATGTGTGACCTCCCTGGTGTGTATGTGGGATGATTCAATTTATTAGCACAGTTTGCTCTGTTTGACTCAAAAAGTGTTTCTTTAGTTTGTGATTTTGCACTGGATGGAGAGATGGATAGAGAGAGAGAGAGAGAGAGAGAGAGAGAGAGAGAGAGAGAGAGAGAGAGAGAGCGATTGTGTGTGACTAAGCATATGAGTAAATTATTTACACGGGATACAGTAAATGGCTATTGCGTGCATGCCTTGTTGGAGCTTAGACCTGAGAGCCTCCCTCTCATTGGTCGGTTTTGGTCATGTCAAAAGCAGCAGCAGGCAGAGTCAGGCCCACTTTGAGCTACCTGCTCTCTGAAGTATGCATAGGACCAAATAACTAAATAATGGAGCCCGGGCACATCGTGTTCTCCAGGCAGGACCTCAGAGGACCTTTCTCAAGAACACAGCAGAGGCTGTGTGTGTGTGTGTGTGTGTGTGAGACAGAGAGAGAGAAAGCTCTATACTGGAGAAGTTCAGGTGTGGGTTACATGCCAGCTGTGTAAAATTTTACTGTTTCTGTAAGCCTTTTCAAACTGCAGGGGTAATTAATGTGAAGCTTTTATAGGGTTTTGTCCCTCTGGCCTTTTCCAGTGATTCGTTGTTTGTGAGAGTAAGACACAATTTGTAAATAACTTCCACTCTCAGTTAAACAATCAGTGTAATCTTGTGTTAAGAAGTGGCTGGATGATATTTACCTGTCTTCATTTGGAGGAGATCAGGTACGTTATATCTGACTTAAGGGTTAATGTTCAAGGTCAGTGTGACCTCACATCCCTCCCATTCTCACTGATACGACATCTCAGGGATGCCTAGAGGGAATTTTATTACTTCTAGCACAAATATTCACTTGAACTCACTATTTCGTCTCTGATAAGCCTTTAATAAACCATGGATCTGTTAATTAAACTGGACTTCCTGAAGCATATTATATTGAATTTTAATTGTGATGTTTTAATACCTACTAGCTCATTCAAATGTACTGTTTCCATATGCTCTATGGTACATACTATAGCCTACTTATGTTGGTTTTTTTACCCGGGAACAAATTCAGCTACAAATTTGACTTTGATTTAGTTGAGCAAATTGTAGCTGCTAAAAATGAACATAACAGCAACAAAAAAAGGAAAAATTGCCACACTCACTATATTAATAAGAACAGTTTTAATGAAAAAAACTTTTTTTTTTTTTTAAACACAGCAGACAATCACAAAATTAAATGTATCACATTAAATTAGCAGGTTAAATGTTTTTTTTTTTAAACTTTATTGCCTAGCAACAGCTTGTTATTGGTTATATTTTACTTAATTCAATTTGACTCAAAGAAATATCGCTTTTAATACAAAACACATTCTTGTATGGCATAACTGCCATTTGTTCTTGCTTACCACAATGTAATGAAAGTACCAGTATTGTATTTATGTCTGTGCTAAGTTTGCAGAAGTAATGGGAAAGTGCGTAAAAGCCCCACATCTGCAGTTTCACCTGCCTTTCTCTGCTCATCTCTACATGACACTAATGAAATGTTATTTTCCTATAAATAACATATGCTGAATGTTATCATCCATGAATAGATGCTCTCCGAAAAGTCACTGACCACTGTGATGGGTGACCCTTATTAATTCGTGTGCACAAGGCATATTTTACTGGCATTTGGCACTTGGCGGGTGGTAATTTAAGACTCTGCATGCCAGCATTGTAATATTCATGCTGCATGATGCAGCATGAATCATGCAGAATGGCTGACACCGTTGTACTGAAGCAGCCATGTCACTGCATCTTAAGGCTCCTTCCACTAAAGAAAGTCCGACCTCGCTCCATCTAGCCCTGATTGTCCTGAGATCGCTGTGTTGGATATTAGAGTGTAATCTCCCTGCAGAGTCCTTACTGCTGCTGAATGTGTTTTAATGAACACTACAGCAAAGAATAACACCTGGGGAGAGAGGAAATTGGGCGTGAGTTGGAGG
>JAQFJA010000011.1:17912265-17925830 GCA_029874485.1 Naso brachycentron | reverse complement strand
ATGATTTATTTATTTATTTTTAAAGATTAGAATGTTGACATAAAAAATAGCTTCAGTGGAACAAGCACAAATGAAGCATGATGACAGACAAAAGCCTCAAAATATTGCTGGCTGCTGTCCCCGCACAGTCCATCCTCTGTGTGCTAATGAACAATGATGGAATTTTTTTTTTTTTTGTAAAATACATAAAAGCAAACTCTAAGTAATCTTACAGACTCCATTTATCAGTATCAACCTCCCTCTCCTTTATTTAATCACGTAGTCTCATTGAGATCAAGATAGTTTTTTAAAGAAAAAAAAATTCATGCACACAAAAAAATATTTAGCTGAAATTAAGGCAAATATCTGTGACTAAAAGCTTTGAAAGCAGAGCACAGGCCTACCGAAAACATTCGATAAAAGACACTATTTTGCGGAAACCTTGAGAAGATGTGCTTCGTAATATGTGGATGCAGGAAGCAGACATGCCTTGATGCAACCAATATCCTCTAATAAACAATATGATATTCATGAAGAATGTAGCCTTGAGAATGACATCTTTTGAGAATATTATGAAAATCATTGTCGACACATAACAGCCTTGTCGAGCATCCCTTTAGTCTGTATTTTTAGAGTCAGATGTTTTCTTATTTTCTGAATCGCAAAATTGGCTCTTTCTGTTTAAGTCAATAGGCTATGTCACTGTTTACTAACCAGGCTGCAGAGATGATGAGGTCAGGAATGATTGTGTGATGGGCTACAACCTTTAACTTGGTCGGGTAACACCTATTTAAGCTGTCATACTGTTACTGGTGCCTTCTATAAACCAATGAACATTTTCATTTTAGGTTAAATACTAGATAGGAACTACAATCTGCACAAACTACTATTGACTGATGTCACTGCACGCATGCAAAACACTAAGGATTTAGTTTATGACTCTGTGTGCAACACAAGAAATTTACAAGCCGATATCTAAACATGGAAACAGGCAAACACTGTTTTGTCACAAGTCTTTGAATTGAAATTGAAACACGCCCATCCTCTTATTGACAGATTGGCGTGGTTAATTCCTCCCGCTAGGGGGCGCCGTTATGCTGGCTGATGTCCTGCCCGAGTCTAGGTTCAACACATTAACGTGTGTGTGCGTGTGTGTGTGTGTGTATATCCACTGAAAATCACCCGGAGACGGACTGAGACAGTTTTTGACCGTACCAATGTGTGTAGGCTATAAATATATAATATTATCCCCGCTGGAATCATCTCATGGACACAACAGTTTATCGAAAATGAGGGAATAATCGGAGGAGACACACGGCGAGGCTTTTCTGTTGCTAACGTTTTGTTGAACTGCGAGTGGGATCACAGCTGCTGGCTACGAAAATGTCGGGAAAAATAGAGAGCAAGCAAGGTAAGTCCTGCCCGGCTAGACTCAACCACACTGCTCCACCTCGGGACACTGTATAACGGTATTGCTCACACGGGGCACGAATGGGTAAAATGTGGGGACTATGTATCCAAACGACGCCAAACGGGACTCCAAAAAACGTTGGGAAAACAGTATTACTGTCAATGGTGGTTTAATTGGGCCTTATGGAATGTTCTTTTCTCGGCTATCCAGTTAAAATAAAGCGTCACCTTATCAGCTAACCTAGCTGGATTTAGCTCATGTTTCTAGCTGGAGCAAATTGCTTTTCTGTAACGTTAACGTTAACGTTACTGTTTAACCCCATGCCGACTAGTGTTAGCAAAGGTTGGTTAATGTTAGCTGGTTAAATGGCCAGTAACTTAATTAAAAACACTGTATTGTCGCGGGCTAGCTAGCCTAAAGATAACGTTACATTTAAATGTGCTATCATTTTAACGTATAGCGTTAGTTTACAAGGCAACGTTACTTACCGGTATTTCACTGTTCACTCTCAGCTTAATGGTCGTAAATATACCATGGTTTTATATTTGGGAAGCATCGCTAGCATTCAGTAACAAATCTCGGCTTTTACACGGGGAAAAAACGTTAATACTGTTAAATAAGCGAACAAGTGGTGTGTAAAATGATTTTTTTCTGCATCATAGTCGGTCGTTGGCTAACATTTAGGAGGGGTTTGGATTGGGAACTGCAGCTAGCAGCCGCTAACCTTAAAGCTTAGCTTTTCACTTGCTAACGCTAGCTGCGTTGTTACCTAGTACACTGGAGTTGTAACGCGTTCACGCCCAAGTCTGCCGTGTGTATTTGTGTTGTGTTGATTTCAACATTGTGCACGTGGCATTTTTCTCCGCTTTGACCCTCCTTGTGTCGGCTGGCCGTTCATTTAAATGCAACTATTGAGACAAATAAAGCGCAGCAGATTGAGTGTGAGGGGGATTCAGGGTGGTCTCGGCTGTGCCTTTGGAAGGAAACTTTATACCCGCCAGCTACACTTGCATCCCATTCCACCAGCTGTCTCCCTGCTTCGCTCCACATACAATCCTTCCCGGGGTTGCCTGCAGTAGATGAACACACACTTGCACAGACAGACAGACACACACACACACTCAGCTCCCAGTAACAGGCGAGGAGGGAGTGTCATCCACCACTAGCTCAGTCATTCTTCATGGCGTAAAAGTTTCCGATTCCTTTCGTGTCTTGCAGACAGATGACTGCCTATGGTCACAGCTAAATGAAAACTCAGTGGCAGCATAGGTTCTCTCAGTACAGTTCAATAGGTTAAAAAACAAAAATGTTCCAAACAGTGTATGTATGTGGATGATAGTCAGTGTAAACCCCAATCCATCACTTCTCTCTTGCATCCAGTGACTCATGTGGACACACTTCCCAAGTCTTCCTAGTTTAATGCACCGGGTCACTTGTTGGCCAGCAGTCTCCCTGCTCTCTTCCACATGTATGTATTGATCCCAAATATGTACCCAGAGGACGCACTAAGCCGGATGCCAGTGAAATGGAAAGATGGGGCAAAAGTGGGGGCTCATGGTAGCACTGAAACTTGTGCAGCAGGCATAGCTTTGGTGTCAGCCTTGTAAGCCTTTCCCTCAGAGGGACAGAATGTGCATAAGGATTTGAAGGGAATGGCTGGTGTTAAAAGGAGCATTTTGTCTATGTGGGCTCAGGCTGTGGAGACTCTGCAGAAAAAGGACCCGTTTTAGACCTTAACAGAAGCAGATTAGTTCACTGGTGCCTCGTGAAGCAAATTAAAAGGAAGATTTAGAGAAATAAAGTCCACGTCTGTAAGGATTCCTTCACATGGATGTAGTCATGGGTTAAGGTTTAAAATGTGAAATGATGATATATGATTTACCATGCAAATGGTTACCATAGCACGCAGAGTGTAGTGCTTTCAATGCTCACATTGACACGAGACTTATGGCCAGAATTTCTTCTGGCATCACAAGCTGCATCCACATACTCTCTAATCACCATGGATACTGCTGTCCTGCTGTCACTGACTTGTTCTCTCTCGGGGGGTAAACAGTGACGCACTGTTACCTGTTTGGAGTTGCCTCTGCCCTCTGCAATCAGTGTTGTTGAGCTTAGTTAGAATCTGTAGGAAATCACAGGCAGGCTTTTTGTGTTAGTTTCAACACTGAACCTCATTCTCTGTGCGCACCCACATGACTTCATCACTCAGGCAGCCCAGACTGTAATCTGTAAACAGGTTCTGTGTTTGTGATGATGTTGCCCAAAAGTCACCAGCAGCAGGCAGCCAAACTCATCTCAGTGCCAGCCTTGGAGAAAATGAATTGGATGGAGAAGACTAAATGTGAAAATCAGTAAAATCACTGACTGTTTAGCTTGCGTATTTATCTATTATAATGCTGTTAACAACCACATTTGATGCCCGAGGAATGATTTCACTGTTGCAGTTATTATTGGAAGGATTTCATTGAATGCAAGAACCTTAAAACAGGCTTAATCACTGTTGACGTATTCAGATTTTTAGCATAACAAGTGACACAATTTAAGAAAAGCAAACGTCTTTAGCTTCACATTGCAAAATCTGCATAGACTCAGAAAAACATTCCTTTGGAAAAATGCAGTAGAGATGCACATCTGGTATGATATAACATTTTATTTTGCAGTTGAGACAAGGGTGTCACCTTATGTATGAAGTCTTTATTCACACAAGTAAAGCTAAAACTGAGTTGCAGCTTCAAAAAATGATAGTTGCGCCTTGTTGCCAGAATATGTGCACTGTGGTCATTTGACAGACTATGAAATCAATGTTACTCTGCGGATGAGTGGATTACGCACGGATCTTGTGCGCACATTTGACACTCAGTATAGTATGATTCTTGTATTGCTCTTAACAGTTACATTTCCAGAAAGTGTGACAGTTGTTTTTGTGTCTGACTTTACAGCAAGGAATGCACACAAAAACAACACGCAACATCGCACGAAAAAGAAAGAACCTTTAATTGGGATTTTTGTCATTTTTTTGCTGTTGCAAAATTTGTTTTTCTTTATTTCCCCGCAGAGACTCGGAGTGTGACACAACATGTCTGGCATGCCAGTGTTGGTAACAAAGTTGTGGGAGTAGCAGTGTTTTATAATTAGCCTGCAGATTCCTCTCTCACTGGACAGTCAATGGTAGTAGCTAGCCTAAGCGGAACTGATCCATCAGTTACTTATTTTAGGCTCCCTGCCCCCCCCTGCATAGTGTGGGAGTTTGTATCTGTGTATTTGCCTTTGACAGGGTTTAGCTGTAATGCAAAGAGTTGACACTCAGGCGTTCCTGGAGTTAACACTGAAGTGTAAGTCATCTGGATGGCCGTGTGTTTGTTAAGTGGTTACTGCATCACTTCAGACTGAAATATCTCCTTGTCTGGTGCACAGAAATAGCAAAGCCCTGCATGCCGTAGTCACCAAAACTCTGAGCAAAAAAAAACCCCAAAAAACTGAAGTAGTTGTGATTACAAAAGGGTTCCCCGGATGATTAGGTTTACACACGTTGCTGATGAGTGATCCAAGTGTTGCACAGAGCAAGCTATGGGTCTCGGTTTGGCATGCTGCAATTTTGAGGTTTGATGGAAAGCATTTCACCCTCCCTCTCCCACAGAATGAGAGGCTTGCTGTTCCCATATAGTCTTAGATGTGTTGTAATTAGGTTTTTTTGGTGTGTGTGCTGTGTATGGGAAAGCAAAAAGAGGGTGGGAATATAGCTTAGGGAAAGAAAGACAGAGGGTGGAGAAAGGTAGAGCATTGATGGGAATCGAGTCCCTGCACAGAGAGCACATCAGGGAGAGAACTGGATGTATTGCATGTTGGGTAATGACTGGACGGAGGCTATTGATGAGCAGAGGAAGGTGTCTCTGAAGACAATCACGTTTGCAAGGCCCTTCAACATCTTCCAAGGGACTGAAGACGGCAGTTAAGATTGTTTCTGGAGATCTCGTGTTATTCCGCGCTGCTTCCATCTACAGGTTGTGCTCATCTTTCCACTTTCGTCTGTGCTCTTGAGACTTCTTTCCCGAAGGGGCTCGTCCTCTAAAATGATGCTTCACTTAATCTCTCTGCTGTGTGTCGGCCTACATGCCACAGAGCAGGTCATTTATTCCTGCAAGGGGTCTGCTCCGTTCCTGGTGTCCGCTCCGTGCATCCCTACTCAACATAACTGCGGGCTGGACCCTCTTCAGGCCCACTGATGACAACTTAGACGGCTTCACCGTGACATTCGGTCCAGCATTATGTGATTCTGGCCACGTTTTAAAAGACATTTCCAAGAAGAATTATTAAATAAACAATCGACTTGGCACAAGCACATCACTTTTCATTTCCTCTTGCCCTCCCTCAGAGCTATTTGCGGATCTTTCCTCTGAAGTGCTGTGTCGTGTGGCTGACTCAAGATAGAATGATCATGCGGATCAGTTAGTTTGTGACTAATTCTCAGCAGTGCCATTGAGCGATGGCTGTGAAAACGCAAGCCTGACCAACAGGTCACCATTAAACAAAAAGCATAACCATCGGTATCGCCCCCGGACGAGTAGCTGTGTAGACTCAGACCACTTTGATGGGCAACATAGGCTGGAGGAGCCAGGCCTCCTCAGAGGACACAGACTCTTCTCTTCAGGGGGATCTAGATGAGGACACAGGTAAAGACACAAGTATATACGATCATTCTCTCCTATTGCTTGGGTGGTGGACTGTAAGATCCATGCTTGGTTTGCTGTTGTCTCTTTAAAGCTGACATTAGTCCATTGCTGTACAGCGAACAGGACTGGAGCTTTAGAGGAACTAAATGGTAACAGTGAACTTTCCCAAAATGGTTAAATATTTTGCGGTTTATTTGTGGCACTCGAGTGATACTAACAGCCATGAAGAAACTGAATCCATTTTTTGATATTCGGTATTTTCTACATAAACCAAACAGGATACAGTCTAAACAAGTCAGAAGAGCAGGTGCTAATTAAAATGGAAATGAACAAGCCAGAACACAGACTCTATTCAGTGTTTGCTTAAAAAAAAAAAATTATTCAGTTCCATGGTTCAGGTTGACTGGCACAGTTGCAGAAGTAGCTAGAAACAGAAGTTTCATGCACCATATGCATTTATTCAACAGTTTTGTCTGAAATAAATGCATGCTTGCATTGTTTCTTTTGGAGGGGCTAAGGGTGTACTTTCTTTGTTTAAAGCTGCTTTTGCAAGCTGTTGCCAGTTTTGCGCTTTAATGTAAAATAAGCTTGCTGGCAGAATGAAATGCAGGGGACATTCTTCTCTGTGCTTTTTGTGTCGTGTGGCTTTATAGAAGGTGCTCATTTGCGCCGCTGAAATTTTGGGTGGACCCAGCCTGAGGAGGCTGTTTGCAGGGCCAGAAGCTTCCATCACAGGCTTCCTGTCTGCCTTATCACCTCTATGGTGTGTACGCCGATGCCATAGCTTCTCTAATCTGTTCGTTAAGTGATGATCTCCCATTGTGCCTCGTCCTAATCCAGTTACACAATACAAACAAATCGGTATTGGTTACACTATAATCTTGGCATCTTAAATCCAGCCTGCTTGCCTTGCTTCACTGTCGAAGTTTAGCCTGTTTGTTGACCCACATGTTGGAGTTAACACTGATTTATTAGTGTTTGCAGTGAGTTTTTGCTCCCTCTGTTAAGCTGTGGACAGTTCCACCCTGATGAGCCGGTCGCACATAGAGGCTCCATAATTAAGGTAGTTGAGTCCATCATTGTGTAATTGCACAGTGCCGAGTGCCGTAATACCTTGTTTTGAAAACACACGGTCTGTGGTACACTCGACCTAATAAATTTGTGCATTCCAGCCCAGCGGGCAGGGAGACACAAGTATTTGTATGGGTGTGTGGATCATGTCTGTCTACACTGACCTGCCCAGTTGCATAGCTGCGATGGCACAGGGAGTTATCTGTTCCGAGCAGACAGACTGCATGATGGGACAGATGAGGAGGTGTCATTTAAGCCGCAGCTGAGCTACTGTCGATGTTTTAATTTACTTTGCTCTTAATTAGCCTTGACTGCAGTTATGATCCACAGTAAGGATCATTAAGAAGATAATTTCACTTTCCAATATAATCATATAAGCACAATATAGCCACCTGATTCCCATCTCAGAGCAGACTCACGCAAAGGATGCAGCTGTGTGGAGTAATTACGCCTTCTCCAGGGTCTCTTAATTGGTACAGCGAAGACGTCCAGATTGAAGAATCAATTTACCAAACCCCAAAGTCTCCACAGTATCTGTTTATTCGGTTTTTTTGTGACCAAGTTTTTATTTAGCTTTTTTTTTTTTTTACGTGAGGATGAAAGCATAAATCAATGCCAATAGTATTAAAAATATTAGTATCCGATTAATTCGGAACCATTTTGAAGTTCACTAAATGAAAGAGAAACTGTAGGCCTAATCTTTGTTGAAATGCCAGAGCTAAAACCAGCAGAACTGAGACCCACTACTGAAACTCCTCCTGTGTCCAAGTGCGTTTTCTTTCAGTTCTTGTTTTGTGGTGAGATTTTGAGTTCATGTTTCAGCCTGTTTTGATTTATATTTCACCTGTATCTTGCAGAGCCAGAAATTAAAATTAAAGTGAAACTACACAACTTTTTTGACTTAACTTTGTCATTATGATGTACAACCTGATTAAACAGTGTAATCGTTCTTAAAAAAATGACACCATTCGCTGCTAAACTTGTCTCCAGTAAGCCCTGTTTTTACCATGATATTTTTCTTCGCCACCGGGACGAGGATTTGGCGGAAAGATGAAAAATCAGTGACGTTCTCTGTACTCTCTTTTCTAATTCGCTGCTTTATGCTGTGCTTCTTAGCGACAGGTGACGTCGGTCTGAGCTGAGTAGCTCACTGTGCTCTGACTCGCCTCTGCCAACAACAGAGGGTCTGCAAGCCAACTGTCAGTCAGCTCGAGCTCGAGCTGAGACACTCTCTGCTGCATCTTTCTCTGCGTCTCAGTTCAAACTGGACTGAGAAGAGAGAGTGACGACAAATGAAATAAAGCGTGAACCGGAGCAAACGACTGCCGCGGATTTGCTTCCCAACGAGTCTCATGCTACAGCTAACGTTAGCCTGCTAGTTTATTTGCAGAAGTTACCTACTGCAACTTTAACTGACTTTTTTGTTTGCACATTCTATGAGTTTACAATTTGCAGCAATGTATGACTGAGAATGAAGTAGTTTTGGCCAAATTTTAGCTGTTTGTTAATATAACGTTAGAAATATTTTCATGTTTTACTTGGAGGACAACTTCTCTCCGGCACCAGTTATATAATTTAGCTTCCATTTTTGTCTGTTTTCATCACTGAATCCTTATTAGTGAACCCCTATCACTCAAATATTAGTTTGTTATTAAACTAGAAATATCAAGAATTTCACAGAAATAAAATTAACTTATACTGAAATCACATATAGATATTGATAAAGTAAAATGTATGTGGTAAATAAGGTAAATCCTTGTGTCTAATTAGTTATTCCTGCTCTGCTCATTGTATCTAATCAATATGTGATCACTTAAGAGCTCCTCTTAAAGGTTATTAGTACTCTTTTCTGTAAGGAGTGAGTTGCTTTATAAATGTGTCTTATAATTCACTTTCAGCCCAGAACTCCTCCGCTCCTAAATTGGCTGTTTCGAACTGCCTTTAATTCTCTAAAGTTTGATAAATAAGGGCCCAGCGCTCTACAAAGCCACTGACACACCAAACTGACTACAAAGTTAAACAGGATGTTTTATGTGGAAACACACTGTAGAAAGTTTTTCTTTGACAAACAGAGAAAAAGATGAGTTTGTAAACAGCATGAATTGGTGACAAGCTTCTTTTATTGATTCGGTTGTCACATGCAGGTCAGATGTTAAAGTTTTAGTGCCGTGCTCAAGCAAATATTTGATGTCACTGTGGCTCAGATTTGAGTCGTTATTTCACCTACTTTGCCTCCTACTACAGTTTGTCATTTGTTCTTTGTTATAAATTATTCAAATATCTAAAAATATTCCAAAAATAATCAGTTTTTTATGGAGGCCTAGATATTGTCGTCTGCATAATTTCCATTACTTTACCAAACAGCATTCCAAGATGAGCTGGTCGCATTTTTTAAACTCTACGATTAGAGGTGGCGATAACACTAAAAGCAAAAATAATAAAAGGAACAAAGCAAAGATGAAATGGAAGCTGAAGAGGAGGTGGAGGTGGAAGAAAAAAGAAGGATATTTTAAGACATACTCAGCACTCCATCAAGAGCTTGTTAAGCATAATGCAGTAAAATTCAGAAGCAGTATTGAGAAACATTTAATAAAAAGAAAGATTACGTCAGCTATAAAATTTGATCAATTACCACAAGTGTTGAAAACATGAGAGGAGGATGGAAACGAAAAAGTGTAAGATGGTGGCTTTGTATGAATACTTTGACAAATAATACACATAATGACCCCTTTGATACAGCGAATGACTGTATGACTAAATATTGGAGAAAATAATAACCTCTTATCAGCCTAATTAGTCCATCCTGGGGGCACATGGAGCCGTCTGAATGTGATACAATCTAAACAGCGTTACAGCTGCATTTTGCAAATTAAGCACCAGGAGAGATGACTGCAAGGATCTCTGGGATTTCTTCATGCAAATATTTAACTTCTGTGGTGATGTGGATGTCAGACAACTGGCTTACAACAGTAAGATACTTCAGTTTTACTGAAATGTCTGCAAATGTCTCAATCAGACGAGCCAGTGATTGTGGATTTAGGGATTCTGGGAACTGGATATTTAGTTATCTGAGGATGGTTGAAAGTGTTGAAAATTCTTTATGTAGGTCGTGGGGGGTGCAGGACCAGACATTTCTATAGAGAGAGGAAATCCAGATATCTTACAGAGTAGATAATAGGTTGTCTTCCTTGTAGAAACAGAAAATGAGCAGCCTAAGAACTCCGAACAAGGACTTAAAGACACATCTAAGCATAGGTAGAAAAAGGCTCGTACTCCTCTGCGAGGTGGGTGAATAATCCCGTTGACTCCGAGTTCTGTTGAGGGGCCACAGCGGCTTGAAAGTCATGGCTTCACTAGAAGAGGAGGATCAATTCTCTGAAGTTAAAAGTGCAGCGGCACTCTGCTGCCTATGCAAAGACAGTGATGATGCACGATCCTCTTGACCTTCACACTTCCTGTTGTGTTGTTTGGCAAGTTTACTTTTAAGCTCTCAGTCCCTCTCGGCGAGGAGTTGATGGCACTCCTTATTTAGATACACAGCACCCTTTGTGGGAGCAATGTGGATGTGTTTGAGAGTCGCAAACACTGCAGGAAAAGTAAACGATATAATGGGGAACACTGATACTTTAATTAGAAGAGGATTGGAAGGAAATGTTGCTTGAACTCCTTTGCCAGGCACATTTAACTAAACATTTTCCCGTTAGACATTTTGTTTTCTCAGTTATGATGTTTTAGCTCTGTCTCTGTGAGCAAAGAAGGCAAGTACCCCAGTCACTCTCAAATGCTCCATGTTCATTGTGTCGCAATTACTTTGTAGCAATTTGATTAAATCCAATTTTTGGAGTTGCTGTGCATCATTAAAGCACATTACACACTGAACTAAAAAAAAGGTGGCTCGTGTTATTTTAGGCAATCTTAACTACAGAAGTTCATATTATGATAATACAATCGTCTGTTCACTAAAATTAACACAAACTAACAGCAAGCAAACCTTATCAGGCACTGGAGTACTTGTTGGTTGCTTGAGTTCTGGGCAAAATATAATGATACTGTGTAATCTGCTGTGTGCTCTGTATGTGTACCTCTGTACCAAACTGCAACAGGACACAATGTGAACCAATGAGTGCAAGAGTCAGAGGAGGAACTGAGAGTTGAAGGCAAACGCTCAAGTTTGCCTCATGGTCTCTTAATAGATTAGTCTCTAACTTGTGTGTCTTTATATTTACATGTGTTGTATTATTATCTACAGGTTACTACCGTTACATTCGATCTCAAACCCACACTAATGTATTACTGTACTGTCTTCGTCTCTCCTTCAGGAGAACCCATACCTGTGCAGTGACGAGTGCGACGCCTCTAACCCAGACTTGGCCCACCCTCCTCAGCTGATGCAGGATCGGGAACGTAACGGCCTAATCACCTACTGGCAGACAGTCACATGGCGCCGCCACCCAGAACCTCTGCTGGCCAACATTACCATGGCCTGGAACAAGAGTCTGGAGCTCACAGATGACATCCAGATCACCTTTGAATATGGCCGTCCTACTATCATGGTAATGGATAAGTCCATGGACTATGGACGCTCCTGGCAGCCCTACCAGTTCTACGCTGATGACTGCATGGATGCTTTCAACATGCCACCCAAACGTGTGCGTGACCTCTCGCCTGCCAACATCACACGGGTCATCTGCACTGAGCAGTACTCGCGCTGGGTTGGCTCAAAGAACGAAAAGAACGTTAAGTTTGAGGTGCGGGCACGCTTTGCTGTGTTTGCAGGACCACGGCTACAGAACATGGACAGCCTGTACACTCGCATGGAGAGTATGAAGGGTTTGAGGGACTTCTTCACCTTCACCAACCTTAGGATGAGGCTTCTCAGGCCCGCTCTTGGAGGCACTTATGTCCAGAGAGACAACCTGCTCAAGTACTTCTATGCCATTTCCAACATCGAGGTACCTGCCAGGTGAGAGTCAATGTTGACTTTGTTAGGGAGCACATTTTTAAATAATTCTATTCTCCACCTTCCTATGAACATAAATATATAATTTAAAAAATGGAACGCTGCAATATACAATATGTAATTAAAATATGCATTGATTTCAGGTTGTAGGGACAAATGCTGATTATGGGAGATAAAACATGGTAGAAACTTTGGTCTTCAAACCAAATAGTGGAGCTGGATCTCATTATAAGACAAATCAGAAAGACAGTTTCAGATTTTGAGGACCACCTTTTCTGTTAGGACAATTCCTAAGCATCCTTTTTGAATAAAAAATAGGTAAAAAACGGACACAACACAAACAAAAACAGAAATCGAAACAACCCAGAAGGTTGTGGGACTGTGGCACAAAAACAAAAGATGGAAGTGGTGCAGATGGATGACGCTGAGAATTCAAATCATAGTTAGACACAGATTGGAAGGTAAGATCTTATAAGTACCATACTGCACAGTGTGACGCAAAAAATGCAATAAACTTGCACTATCTGCATCGTTGCATAGTCTAAAGGCCCCTCAAAAAACAAAAAACAAAAAACCCCACTCTATTGCAAGTTAAATGTTTTCCATTCTTTTTCTAGTGCACAAGTTCACAGGAACTATTTCTTCAGCAGGAAGTACTGTAGATCTAGTGAAAACTATTTATTACTGACACTATTTCCAAGTGTCATTTTCAGAGTTTATATAGTAAAAGTAAATTCCATTTACCTGCATTTTGTAAGGTTAACTGGAAAAATTTAAATTTGAAAACATGAGCTGATAAGACGTAAACTATCAGCATGGCTACAGTAGATACCACTGAATGTATATGGAAAATGTATTTTTAAAGATCTGTAAACTCACCCTTTATACGGCTCCTCTAAAGTAAAGCCTGTTCACACATCAATATATCAATACACTGCACTAAATCATGACAAAATATATGTTCAGCAGATTCTATTTTTAATAATAAAGCCACCTTTAAATTTCAAATATATTTTCTCAAATGTGACGATGAACAGACCCTCTGATCTGACATTCATGCTCGCACACTCACACAGTTACTCTGATCTGAGGGTCTTTGAAAATGACCCTCTCTCTCTCTCAACACGAATCCTGGTGTGCCTGTCACCCCAGCCCGTGAGGACAATGATTAATGACAGAAACATGCGGCCTCGGTGGTCCAACGTAAACCACCATCCACATTCTGCCAGGGGAGCCGGAAACCCTTACATGGCAACTTTGTGACAGTGAAGGATGCTCGGGCCGTCAGGCGCCTGCTTAGCATCAACAAACCATCTCTCCTACCTTTCAGAATTATCATTCCAATCAATACGGCAGGCTGACATTTGAATGGTATTTAACATCCTTGTTGGGATGGCGTTGAATGGGAGGAAGGAGGTGTGAATTTGTGTGTGTGTGTGTGTGTGTGTAAGAGAGAGTGTGATAGAGGTGG
>JAQFJA010000011.1:17862423-17875688 GCA_029874485.1 Naso brachycentron | reverse complement strand
CAAATGACTATTTTAAAAAAAACAAAACACACAAATGACAATTTCTAAAAAAAAAACACACAAATAATAATGTACTTGAAACTTCAAAAAAAAGAAAGAAATTACAAATAAACAAATGGATAGAAAACAAAACCAACAACATTCACACATCCCACCCCGGCTCATTCAGAATTCACATAAACATAACAGCATATGACAAAGCAGCACTTAGTCTGGCAGGACCTGCAAGTCCTGAAAATATGAAATTTAGGGTTGCCATTTGCAAAAAAAGTACACCCTCTCACCGTGTATTTAATTTTCTCAAGTTTAAGAAAAAACGACTTCTGACTTTTCATCTAGCTCCATCATGAGGTTAGAAATTTAAGCAAAATTGCGCTCATTAGCATGGTAATACACTAAAATAAGATGGTCTACATGTTAAACATTAAACTTGCTAAACATCAGCATGCTAACATGCTCATAATAACAAAGCACCACTGTGCAGCTAGCATGGCTGTTGGCTCTTGGTAGTGTTTACAATGATTGTCATGATGTTGATAAAGCATTAGATTGCTTTAAATGTACCACAGTTTTTGTGCCTTGAAGTTTAATATCTTTTTTTAACTTTAGGTTAAATAAATCAAATTATTGTTTTAGCTTTAGCAAAATAAAATGGTGTGAGGAAGGTTTAGTGAAGTAAGGAACAATAGTTATTATCTTTTTATTCTGCTGTATTTTAAAGAGCAAAACTTCACACTCTTGTCTTCACTTGATCAAGTGTCGGAAACATGCAAGAGCTTGTAAACCCACAGCTAAACATGCTGTTGTGTTTTGTTTTATAGTTTTATGTCTCATTGTCCTTGACCACAAAGCACATACACCAGGTTCTGCCACAGTCCAGACACCTTCAAGAAGCGCGTCAGCAAGAACACGTTCTTCGTGCTGGTTCGTGTGGTGGACGAGCTGTGGTGAGTAGAACTCACAGGTTTTTTTACTACATCAGGGAAAATTGGTGTAAGCGAAAATATTAATAAAAGATTGTTTGTTTAGAAACATGCATGTTGCTTGTGCTTTTAAAAGGACTGACCTTTGTCTTTCTTTGCAAGCAAGGTTGTTAATGAAATGTGCCACTTTTACTTGTCTGAATTTTTTGCTTTCTAACTGTGAAACACCTGATCGATTCCTTGGGTTTATATATGTCAATATTAGGTAATAAGTTGCTTAATATGTTATTAAACCTATTAACATCAGTCATTATTTTTTTTATCCAACAGTCCTTTTCTTCTGCATTTATTCACATTCTTTACTTCTTAAAAGTTTTTTAAAGAAAACAGTTTGACTTGTACATGGACATTACATGTTGTTGTATGATGTTGCTTTTAATATATAAAGTTACATGTTTACCTCTTTTTTTTTCACTATTTGTGCATTGTCTGTTGTTGTGCATGTTTGTTTACTTGTCTTTGTTCAATTTTGTTCATTTGTCTTTTAGCTGTTTTTCTGTTTCTATCTTATTGAAAGTTATTGAAAGTTGTTCCTGGTAGAGATGTTCCGATACCATTTTATTTCTTCCCAATATGGATTCCAATACCCAAACTTGCGCAGAGGCCGATACGTATAAAAAAAAAACCAATTCCTTAAAAATGTAAGGTGTTACAACAATTTAGTAAAATAAAGGGATTTAAATAAAACAGTAGTGCAACAGCAACTTAAAAGCTAAAATCTAGGAAAATTCCTTACCCATCACCTTTTAACTGGTGGGACTTTCTGGTGTAAACTATTGCCGTCTGTATGTTGACATTTTGCTTGCTCTATCAACTCTCTGCATTTTTCTTCAGCGCTCTTAGAAATTGTAAATGACAGTGGCAGCCAGAGCAACTTCCTATGTACTGTTTCAGAGCAGCAAAAAAAAAAAATTGATTTCAGGTATGTAGCTTCACTCAGAGCTAACTAAGCTAGCTGGGTACCGTTTTATGGCTAATAAATCACATGGTATCGGATCAGTGCATGACTGGCGCACTCGCCGATACCAATGCCAGCATCAGAACAACTCTAGTTCCTGGAACTGTGTGTTACATAAAGAGAACCTTAGAGCTGAGGTGAGATTGCCTGTGTGTGGTCACATATTTGGCCAATAACACCGATTCTGATTCTGCAACAACACGTCAAATGTTAGGAAGCAGTGAACTAACAGATGCTGGTTTTTGACACCTGGAGGCCAACTGCTTCATGTTGACTAATGAGTGACTGATTTGATTCTGGGATATAACGATCATGATAATGAGTAATTCTTCAGCCATATTACCTCACTGACAACAAATCGAAGCCCTGTATAGTTTTTATTTGAGCTCAGTCATGCTAAGAGCTTCACTTTATTGTTCTGCTGACAGCTATAACCAGAAAATATGCCCTAATTTCCGTGAGAGCATCCGGACCGCGCGCTCTCTCTCTTTCATTTAATCAGCAACAACCAAATTAATTACTTCCTCCTTCTGTTTACTCCTTTGCAAATTTTAATTATTTAATCATTTTCCTTCTCCTCCGTCCTCTAGCTTAGTCGAGCTGACAGAAGACATCCTAAAACAGCTGATGGACCTGGTGTTTACGCTGGTGTGCAATGGCGAGCTTAGCCTCGCCCGTGTGCTCCGCAAGAACATCCTGGATAAAGTGGAGCAGAAGAAGCTGCTGCGCTACACTAACTCCCTCAAGCCACTCGCTGCCCGAGGGGTCTCTGCAAGGTACTGGTGGGGGTCAAGGGTCAGCTTTCTCTGAGACTCGTAGAGGTTGTTAGTAGTGAGCTGTCTTGCCTTCGTCAGAATGTTGCCTGAGGTCGTTTCTGGCTTCCTCAAATGCAGTAAATTCAACATGAACTGAAATTAAAACTGAGAAAGAAGACTTCACTTAACAGTTTGTCTGTCCAAACAGGCCTGGAACTCTGCATGACTTCCGCAGTCATGAGATTGCAGATCAGCTCACTCTTCTTGATGCTGAGCTCTTCTATAAAATTGAGGTACGTGGTGCCTTTGTCTTTGTATTTGTAGTATAAAATACATTTTGACCCTAAGCTCCACTGTCATTCAACCTCAACTTTTCCTCTTCATGTTTTCCCTTTAGATTCCTGAGGTGCTGCTTTGGGCAAAGGAGCAGAATGAGGAGAAGAGTCCAAACCTGACTCAGTTCACAGAGCACTTTAACAACATGAGCTATTGGTACGACCTAAAAAAACACAACCGTCATTTTTCTCACATCTTGCTGTCTGTCACCGGCATTCCTGGCTTCCCTCTTGTATCACCTTGTCCTCAGAAATGTTTACACCTCAGTGTTTATTTGTCTTTATCACACAGGGTCCGCTCTTTGATAATCCAGCAAGAGAAAGCCCAAGACAGAGAGAAGCTGCTTCTCAAGTTCATCAAGATAATGAAGGTTAGTTAGAACCTTACACTTAAAGATTCTGTCATTTAATTTCCTTGTTATGTACCTCTTCAACATTGATATGAATTTCTTTTTGCAGCACTTAAGAAAGTTGAATAATTTTAACTCCTACCTGGCAATACTGTCGGCCCTGGACTCCGCCCCCATCAGGAGATTAGAGTGGCAGAAACAAACCTCAGAGGTAAGTTATCAAGATGTCTGTCTGAAGCTAAACATCATCTCTCATTTATTATGAAGAAGTATCATGATTATGTTTATCGTTTTTCTTTAATATAACACTCTTCCCCCCTCATTCTCTCAGGGATTGGAGGAATATTGCACATTGATTGACAGCTCCTCCTCCTTCAGAGCTTACAGAGCCGCTCTGGCTGAAGTGGAGCCTCCCTGCATCCCGTACCTGTAAGTGTGGATCATGTTTACTCGCATGTTTGAGTGCATTTTTATAGCTGAGAGCCACATATTGACAGGAGTGCTTCTTCTTTCAGGGGTCTTATTCTACAGGACTTGACGTTCGTCCACCTGGGGAACCCCGACCTCATCGACGGGAAGGTGAACTTCTCCAAACGCTGGCAGCAGTTCAACATCCTGGACAGCATGCGGCGCTTCCAGCAAGTGTGAGTCCACTGGGATAGAACAACAGTGTGATGAAAAGATGCACCCTATCTTTATGTATTATTAGAGAGCTTCCTAAACATCGATCACAGTAATAAATGTTTGCCACTGGAAGCAAATACAATGTCCGCTTACTTTGTTTTTCATTAAATTTTAATATCATAAAACATCCCTGCCATCTCCACAGCGACTGTTTTCTTGGTAATGAATTACTCTATTAATCAAACTTCGATCTCTTCTCATCACAGGCATTATGAGCTGAAGCGCAACGAAGACATCGTCTCTTTCTTTAACGACTTCAGCGACCACCTGGCAGAAGAGGCCCTATGGGAGCTGTCGCTGAAAATCAAGCCCAGGAACATCACCAGGCGCAAGACGGACCGCGAGGAGAAGACTTAGGGCCCGTGGGCCTTTCTGACTGACCTCCAACTGTGCTTCATGACACTAACTCCACTTTACTACAGACTGAGAGAGAAACACCAATGGAAGCTATCTGCAGGAGCTAATGGGAATGCAGAACAAACTGCAGACAACTGAAGCGTGGCCGAGGTTTACAAAGAGCTCTGCTGCTCTGGGAGATTATAATTGGGATTACTGCGGCTCTGGCGTTTAGACGGGAGAGAGATTCAGTGACTATTATGAAATGGGGAGGAAGCCCAGTGCCAAGGAGAAGAGTTACAGAGCGGACAGGGAGACACTACGGAAACAACCAAAGTCTGCTCCCTGGGCTCTCTGTTTTAGAGTGGAGCTGTTGCGTGTGCTTGAGACTGAGCTGAATGGTCCATTACTCCCCGAGTCGCTCCTTCCTCTTCCTTTATGTATGTGCCATTTGTTGGTCATCCTCTGCAACCCTCTCTTTGACTCACGAGTTCTCTTCAAGCAGCAGAAGCTCGAGAGCCGCCTGCCCCGAACTGTGACGTCAGCACGCAGGCTGCTGACCCGAGAATCTGCTGAGAGGGGCGCGAGAGGATTTGAACTTCAAGAGAGGATGACCGTCAAGAGACTTCGAGTTTTGTTTTGAAACATTTTGTGTAAGAATCATGTATGGTTTCGAAATGTATTATATACAGTGCTCCTTTTGTTCTTAAAAAGGATGTTTATGCTTATGAGAAGAGCTTAGCTTCTCCCAAAGTGCCATACATATGTGCACTAAAAAAAAGCAAAGCAAAAACACAAAAAAGATAAATTACTAAAGATGCTGTGATCTATGTTATGTCATTCTGAATCATCGTGTGCCGTGTTCAGGTGTAGAGAACCATCAGGCTGTCACAATCACGTCCGTGTGTGAAAGAGTGTTTGCGTGCGACTGAAGTCCTCGGCGACTTGTGTGTTTGTCATTCCAAAATGTGCTGTAGTAAATCATTTTGACTCCTTTTTGGGATAACGGTCAAAACCAACACATCACACTGTGCTATCAAACTCCAATAAAACAAACAGCTCTGTTTCTATACACACTGTGTCGCTCAGAAGCCTAATTTTCAGTGTCGAAATTCAGTTAAGACAAAACTTTGTTAGAATTTGCATTTATTGTCATACAGAATGGTCAGTGGAAAAGAAACTTAAAAAATTAAGGCATGTATTATAATTAAAAAGGTAGCACTAAATACCAATTATGTGACACTTAACCACAAAGCGACCTGGCCAGATTTGAGTGAAATAAGTTAAAAAGAGCGAGGGAAAGCAGCAAGACAGCTACAACATATGAGCATTATTACAATTTAAATATAACCTCAGTTTAAGCAACAAAGGAGCAGATATAAATAAAAAGTTGAAGTGCAAAAGCTCCACAGAAATAAAACATTTAAATAACTCTCCCTACCTTCAATGGTGCTACTGTCCATATCAGTAACAGGTCATCTAACCACAGTCAAAACTGAAAAATCAAACTGTATCATGGAAGACTGTTACATGTGATAAGCATAATAACCTGTTAGCACATTGGCTGTGTACCAACAGTTACTGTAAAATGAGGAAGAGATTGCAGCACTGAATGAACACACTGTCGGATTGTGCATGAGATCAGCGTCACAGGTGCTGACCCACCCGACACAAATCATAAGCATCAATCCGGACCCAGATCTCATGTCATACACAGTATGGACGCCTCCACGCAGTCTCAGTGAGGCCGACAGCTGGGCTCCAGCAGCACCCTCTTCCCTGGAGGATTAGCGGCTCCGTTCTGCGGGTCACTCTGCTCAGAAATGGCCCGTTTTAAGTTCCGCCCGTTGATGGCCCCGCGCTGCCATTTGCAGATGTCTCCGTTCAGTATGTCTTGGATGTGCTGTACAATGAGGTTGATGGCCACTGGTGAGAGACAGATGATTTGTTAATCAGTCATGCTGGAGGAACTTTCAGAAAAGCATCTTTTTCAGACAAAAATACACTTACCCATGTTGTCAACTCCCCTTGGTATGATGACATCTGCATACTTCTTTGTCTGAGAGAGAACAAATATCTTTAGCGAAAGATAAAATAGGACACTTGAAAACAGGCACACAATCAGTGTTAATACTTACAGGCAAACAAAACTCTTCAAAAGCAGGCTTGACAAAAGTTGTGTACTGAGTGAGAATCTGCTCCAGGTCTCTCCCTCTATTCATGTCTCGCAGAACTGCAGAAAAAAATCAGGACAAACTATTGACGAACTGAAGCAACATCTGGAATTTTGTGCGCGAGGGAGACGTCAATACCTCTGCGAGACAGCCTGACATCTGAATCTGTGTCCACAAAGAGCTTCATGTGAAACATATCCCGCACTATCTGAGGGTAGAAGACCAGGATCCCCTCGAAGAGAACCACATCCGCCGGGTAAACTGTGATCCTGTCTTCCAACCTGGAATAACGCACAGTTTTCCATACAGAGGCACTGACGATGAGAATTATTTGTTCTGTGAAAAGCTAAAAACACAAGGTGAGCAATGCTTCCTTCCTACCTGGAATGAGTGACAAAGTCATATGTTGGCACTTCAACCACTCTTCCCTCCGCAATGTCCTTCAAGGTTTTGTACATTAACTCGTTGTCAAATGCCTCTGCAAGACAAAAAGAGTCAAATTCTCGTTTGTGAAGTGAGTTGGAAAAAGTTTCATCACATAGTTCAGCTCCAGCAAACTGTCCAAGAAGCCCAAGTGTTCAAAATTCTTTGTAGCGTGTGTGTGGGCAGAAAAACATGTTGCAGCTAGACAGATGTAAGGGTAATTGTGCTGTTTTCATCTGAATGCAAATTCCCTGTTGACAAATATCTGACAAATTTCAGGTCCCTTTTTAAAAATGTGTCACTATCACAGTAACACAGACAACAGAAAACTCAATTACAGCTTATTAGAGATACACATATGGAAAAAAAAAGACCAACATCATCATTACCAGACATTAGCCGGGCCACAATGACACCATAATCGAGTGCACAATTGCACAACGATGTTTTTTAACACTTGTGGGGTAAGAACTGGGAATTTACTGAGCACTACTTTAGACTCTTAGATTCATCATCTGTGCTTGCCATTAGAGAGTATGGTAGTCCAATAGTTTTATACTGATTTTGTGATCTCTTGTTTTGATATAATATAAAACATTTAATCCACAACAGAATAACCTCTGCAAAAAAATTGTATAACGCATATTAGGTTTTGTTAGAGGTGGGCAAATATTGGTATTATACGTGTTTAGAAAAAAAAAAAGATGCAGGAAGCTGAGTGCTGTTGTTCAGATGCTGGACTGGGGGGAGCACCGAGTACTCTGGGCCTACCTGGGTGATCAAAGTTGTACTGGCCCTTCAGTGCCTTTGCTTTTTGATCTGGAGTCAGCACTTTGTAAAAGCTGTCTTGGCTTATGATCGCCACCTTTCTCTGACGATGGTCCACCTCGTTCTGGCCCAGGAGCTCCATGATCTTGGCGCAAACTGTTGACTGTGACAGAAAAACTTCTTTCACTCAACTTTTCATAACGTTTCATGAGGGAAAAATGACTAGCTTACAGATGTGCCCTAAAGAATAGAGAAGAAAAATCCTTTGTGTAAAATGAACTGTAATATCAGTGACCTTCCCGCTGTACCTCATGTATATCCGCTGACTTTCGGTTTGTGGAAGGTGAGAGAATTGACAAAATATACAGCGGCTAAGTAGTTAGCTGAATGCAGCTCTTTGGCGACAAAAGGTCACAAAAAACATGCAGTAATAACTAACATAGCATAAATGTCATAAAGTTTCTAGCATATCGATTTTTTTTTTTTTAAATGTGAAGAAAATGTTAAGTGAGCAAAGGGGCGTGCCAGGTGGTTTGACAGCTAGCTTACAGCTACTGTCCGCGCTGCTAGCAAACCGCGGCCAACTACACTCGGGATGCTAAATTCCGTCATCGGGAGATCGTCTGGCTGAACAGGGGCTGACCTTGCCGCTGGCGGTTCCTCCGCTAACCCCTATTAGGAAAGGACGATGCCGTGGCCTGTCGGCCTCGTCTTGGGTTTCGAGAGCGTCCATCGCAGTCCGACAGTTGAAAAAGACTGCGGAGATCAAGGTAGCTTGGCTGAGTGCTAGCTATGCTATCTGCTGCAGCAACAACAACACGTGGTTCTCGCGAGAACTAACGTTATCTCGTCCAAATATTGGAGGAGCGTGTGTCTGCAGAGCAGGAGACTGCACTATGGAAAACAATCAACACACGACGGCTTAGAGAGACATTGCATTCATAATTTACAAAAAAATATATTTTATACCAATACACTCCGGAAGCCGAAAGCTACGGAAGCCGAGAGGCGGCCCGCTAATCTCTTCATTCTGTTATCTCGAGATCACGACAAAATCATTTCGATGTCAAGGGATAACGGGATAAATTTACGTTGTATTACAGGATAACAATCGTCCTTTTCCCGTGATAACGGGATAATTTATCAGGCGAGCTTTCATCACGTGATCGAAAGCGAGTGTGTGGTCACTGATCACAGATTTGGCCCGTTAAGTTCTCTGCCAGCAGCATCGCTGAAGTGTGACTGAAGCTTCAGCCGGGCTAGTCTTCTCCTTAAGACAAGTGCTGGTCTGAATGATGTTTCTAACAGAAAGACATTATGCAATTTCTGCCTGTGTTAGATCTTGACTCAAGTTCAGTCTGATGTGTTGATCAACAGATAATGTGACATTTTCCGCAAGCCTACTTACAGGTGTAAGGAGCCATCTACGTGCTGGAGCTGGTGGCTCTCCAGATCTCTGATAAAAAAATATTTAAAAAGAGGAAACAAAATACTTTTATTACGCCCTTATCATCGGCACATGAGCCTTGTTATCGCGTGACAACATATTAATTTATCCCGTTACCACGGGATTATGGCTCATTTTCCTGTGATAGCCAAACGATTTTTTTCATGCTCTCGATATAACAGAACGAAAAAGATAGTGGAGACCTCTCAGCTTCCGTAAATACACATTTAGAGCAGAACTGCACTAAATACTTTGATAAAATGTGACTACTACATATTTAAACCATCAGCAATCTGCAGACATCATTTTATGTGCAATAGCAATAGTTTTAAATTAATAAATGCCTTTTACCGTGTCATTTGCAAGCAGTTTAGCTCAGGGTGGGTCTGCCTCCGCTTTTAAAAAGCCAGGTCGTCCTTATTTCCTCGCTCGGACTCCATGATAACAAATACAGAGTGACTGATTTGTGTTTATTATGAAATTTAAATTAAATATAAACTTTTTGCAATATATATACAAATATATATAAACAGAGTGTTATTGTTTTTCTGGGTCGTTGTCCGATTCTTCTGTGTCTTCATCACTTCGTGACTTGTCTTTCCCACACTCATCCAGCACTATCTCCAAAGCAGCGCTTCCTCCAACCCTCTTCACGGTCTCTCCTTTTGCAGCCAGGATTTCCTCGATGTTTCTGTGGTGTAAAGAAACAAAGCATGTGAATCATTCAGAAATATGCTGCACATGCAGCTATTGCTAAAGAGAAGATACCAGTATTTGTATTGCATTCTAAAAGGTTTCTGCTCCTTTAACATGCTTAACTAATCTCAGATATGTTGTTTGTTCACTGCACCAATCTTTAAGAAACTTGCATCCATGGCCCAAACCAATATCTGGGATTTGTTTTACCTACTACCTCCCAACCAAGTTCACTTTTCATCTCACCCATCCACACTCAGATGTTTTCGCAAGACATAAATCAGTTTGAATGCATAAATCTAAATATATCGGGCATATTGCAGTCATATTGGTATCAGCATATGTAACAGAACAAGTAAAAGACCAGAAATAACAACAGGTTTGAGGTATTTTAAAAAGAGCAAACACCACAGAATTTGTTTGCGTACTAACAAGCTCATTTTGCAACAAAAGATTTCTTGCACATACAATTTTTTTAGTTATAATTATTCATGAACCAATGCTAATCAAAAAATGATTTATGCTTTTGGTTTATATGAATTTAACTAATTTTCTTTTTCAAAACTATATTATGATCAAATATCCAGTATCAGTAGCTTCTAATTACATGGCACAAACACACAACCTGATGGTTGGAACTATCAGATATTAAGTATGAGTGAACATTATAAAGCAATGTAAGCTAAACCACAACATTTTTAATGGTCATGGTTACTTTTTCTGATTTATGGTCAGAAGTTCAAAGCGTCACCAACCTTTTTCCCTCCAGGTCAGAGAACCACCTGAGATTGTCAGCGATGATGTGGTGATTCTTACATCCGGGGCATGTCACTATCACGACACCTTCGTGATAAGCCTGCTTGGATATCTTCTGCGTGGACCTGGTGGAACAAACCTGCAAAAATGAGACCGCCAACACGTCAGACGTACAGTACGACTTAAAAAAAAACTCCACCGCCGGTCAAAACGACAAAAACAGACCTCGACAATTAAAAAAATTCGCGTTTCTTACTGACTAAAGCACAGCAAACAAAAGTCCCAACACAGGGAGCCTGGTGGTACCTTGCATGTGTAAACGAGCTGATAATGTTTTGACTGGATCTTTCCAGCAGCGTCACTTCTGCTACACGGTGAAGTTGTGAATCCTCTGCAGCTGCTGAGAAGAGCTTCGCATCTGTCAGCCGGTAACAACACATGAAATCTACGGCGATCCTGTGAGGAGAGAAGCCCCTTGGACTGGGTCATCGGTGGTCCTGGAGGACGACAGAAGCACAAAGCACAGACTCTGGACAGGGTTGAACGACTGTGAAAACACCGGAGCAACCGGCTGACAGTCAGCATTGTCGTCGAAGAATCTACTGAACGTAAAAGAGCAAATTATTGAAGTAAAACCTATAGGAAACGACGATATTTCAGTATTTAAATCCGTAAACAGTCCTACAAATTTCGTCAGTGCGTGGTTTGTCGCATTCTGATGACATCATATCTATCTGTATTTTCAAAATAAACTTTATTCACAAAGGGAGTAAAGCAGAAACGTTTTAACAGACTGATAAAAGTTTTTTTTTGTTTGTTTGTTTTTTTAAATTCAAATAAATTTAATGTAAGATTTAATCAGTTTCTGATAAATGTCACTTTGCATATATTGTCACAATGTATTATCAAATATGTAATTTTTGCTGATTTTTGAGGTTTTTTGAATATTTTTTGTTTTATGCTCACTTTGGAGAATTTATTGATGCTCTTAAAGAGAATTTAGAAAAAGCAGATCAAGAGGCAAGAGACTGAAAACTAGTCATGTGACTCGTGTATTTATCACACCTGTGAGCCACAGGCGAAACGCGTTGCTCGCTCAGTAAAGTCATTCAGTATGCGTTGGTCTCTTTCGTTTATGATTTTAAATATCTTTGTTACCTACCAGCATCTGAAGACCATGTTGGCTTTGCACGGGGAAGTTTTTTCTTTAGATTTAATCAGCTTGGAATTAAGTTAGGCTATGATAAGTAAGTAAGTAATAACCAATGTCAATATTATACAGTCTTCTTCTCTAGGTTGCCAATATGCATTTTTAGCCATGAATTCTAACTTACAATGAAAGGCCAAGAAATTATGTGCAATAGGATATATGTAAGCATGCAACTGTGTTTTAATTGTTTATTGTTCATCTTCATTGGCCTACCTCAAAAATATATCAAGAGTGCTCAGTGCAACCCACATAAGTGCCAACATATATCACTGGTAGTGTAAGAATTTGTGCTCAGACTGTCATTAACACCTCATTGTTTTCCTGTGTTTGAGTTTAAGGGGTAATAACTAGTAGATTATTTGTTTATAACTGTTTTTGCTGTTGACTCAACTGGCAATGACCAAAGCTGCTGAGCAGAATGACAATCAGCACAAATGACCATTTTGGTGAGCTGGTGTGACTGACTGAAGGGTAAGTTGGCTAATTCTGCTGGGAGAGTTAGTGGGAGACTGTTTTAGGGGAAACTGCAGTCAGTCTGGAACTGGGAAGTCTCCCAGTGCTGGCACGCTGCCTCTGTGGTGGTGAGTTCATGTGCAGTTTTTGTGTTTTCTTTATATTGCTGTTGGGAAACAGATTGTGGCAACCTGAAAAGAGGGATGCCAGCACCAGGCACCATCTTTGATGAACCAGGACAGAATAAATATCCTTTTCTTTATACGGGAAGCCATAATAAATGACAAAAGAGTTAAAGTTATCTACAGGCTCCCCAAATACTGCTGGATTAATGTTACAATACTGCCACTCACCTTTTTTCCCTAATATCCAACTCATTTAATTTTTACTGGAATCAGTCATTCCTTATTTATGAAATATTTGATACATTTATTTTTTCAGTGGGAACAGCCCTTTAGGAAAATTAAATAACAGGCTTTTTTGAAATGAACAGGTTCAAAATTGTACATTAGATCTTGAGATAAGTTGATCACTCTTTACTTTGCAATCATGTGGATCAGAACTCTTTGAAATGTTAGCTGAGGATTTGCAGTTTGGAAATATTTTACTACTTGTCACAGTCTCCTCAATAATCTCCATAATATGTAGCCTACTACGGATATTTCGCATTATGATCTATAGTGTTGATATCAGACACTTTGAGTCGATCTATGAGGCAAATCACTTCAATTAAAAATATTTTTTAAAAAACGATTTTGTTTTATTTTTTATTTTTTAGTGTTTTTTTTAACCAATGTGATATCTGAAATAAAATCCTTGACTCTCTGATCCATAACTTTTTGACAAGAGCCATTCTGTAAAATCGCCGATCAATTATTATTATTATTATTATTATTATTATTATTATTATTATTATTATTATTATTATTATTTTATT
>JAQFJA010000011.1:17829648-17840197 GCA_029874485.1 Naso brachycentron | reverse complement strand
CTGCCCTGTTTCCTGTCCACTCTTCAGCTGTCCTGTATATAAAGGCACAAAAGCCCCAAAAAATATCTTAAAAAAAACAAAAAACAGGTTGAGCCAGACGTTTCTCCAGCACCGGCACAGAGAGGAAAGAGGTCTGTCAAAGTGAGACTACCATTCCACAGAGCCAAGCTAGCTGTTCCCCTCTTCCAGGGTTTATGCTAAGCTAAGCTAAACAGCTAACTTTTTATATATTTACAGCACAGACATACTTTAATATTGAAAAGAAAAAATCACATTTCCCCAAAATTAAAACTGTTCTTTAATGAATCAACAGAAAATATATCGATGACTATTTTGATAATCAATAACACGGTCTAGGAATTAAAAACGGCAAAACAATTGCTCATGAGGATGCTCTTGGAAATTATTCCTAGTTGTACAGTAACAAAGTACAAATACTTTACTTTTGTAGTTTTTTTATACCTTCACTTTACTATTACTTATATAGACTTTCACTTGTAATTTACTAAATAAAACCAGAAGAAATCTGGTAGGCAACTAGCTAATGATTTTTTGTTTTGTTTCGGTAGCCAGTAAACTTATATCACAGACTGCAAGAAATTTGATCATTGGTTAATCATGTTAGGCGCCAGTGCAAACAGGTGGTACAAGTTATGATGGCTGGGTGCTGCTGTCATGTTTTATGTTTGATTCTATATCACTTAGTTGTTATGACATGGAAGCAGTCGCCCCTTTGCACATCCAGCTTGAGCTAAACTTTTGCCTGTTGTGTTCACATCAGGTCCATAGGAGTTTAAAAAGTTTATAAAGTTTTCTGAAAGCACTTTGTTTAATCACTTTATTTGCATTTTGTTTTATGACTGAGATACTCTGTTCTTACATAGAGCAGAGGCTACTTTTTTTTTAAGTCAAATTTGACAGATTTTTACATGTACTTTTTACTTGTACTTTTACTCTTAATGCTTAAGTACAGATGTAAAAACTTAGCCATCTTGACAGAAGTAATAATGGCGGTGCATATAGGTGCAGCGGCTTTTTGCTCTCTTACTGTTACTTTGTGATGGTTTTGTGTTTTATGCTGCTTTTAAATTCTGTTTTTACTTTTATTTTTCACGCACCAGTTTGAGTTGCACCTCCAATTTTGTTGTTTGCTCTGCTTACAATGACAGTAAAGTCTCTATCTATTATATTCACTTCACTTTTGATACTTAAGTACAGTAAATACCAGCTACTTTAAGACTTTTACTCGAGTAATATTTTAATTGGTGACTTTCACTTTTACCAAAGTCATTTTCCAGCAAGGTATCTTCACTTTTACTCGTGTGGCTTTTGGGTACTTCATACAGGACTGCTGTGTAGCACCAAGTAAAGCAGTGAGTGCTGGTCAACGTGTTCATTTAAAAGCGATCCATGGACTGTTGTGTGTTCAGGTGGTGTAGTCCTGATCCATGGGGAGGTGGTGCATCGCAGTGCTGAAAACTCCTCAGAGGATTCTCGCCATGTCTACACCTTCCACATCATGGAGTCCCAGGACACCCGCTGGAGTCCTGACAACTGGTGAGTACTTTTTACAGATGGGGGGCTTTGTGGAGTTTTTTAAAAATGCTCTATAAATAAAGATAATTATTATCAAGAAACAGCCTTGTGTGATTTAGCACACTCATAGGATTTGCTGTTACAGTCCACCTCAGTCTAGATCGACCAGTAAACTTATGGTGGCTCATGTTGGCTAATGTAGCTAACATTAGCAAATTTGAAATATTACTGTGTAACTTATTATTACTGTACTACTCTAATGATGCTGTTACGCTTTTTTGGCACGTCATGGATAAACAATTTAATGGTTATAGCACACAATTAAACCATTATCTAAAAAATAATGTTAGCTAACATTAGCAACCATAAGCTACAGCCAAGCTAGGCCAAGTACAGCTACAGCAGCCTGCGTTGAATTATTTAAGTGTGTGTTTTGTTGCTTATGAATTAATTTTTAATATGTAAAAGACATTTTGTGTGATTCTTATGTTTCAACCTAGAAGTCACATTTTTGTTTGGTTTTTCAAGGTTGCAACCCACTGAAGAGCTCCCTTTCCCGCCTCTCTACACTAAATGAAGGATGTTTCTGATGCTGCAGTTCATGGAGAGACACAAAATCCTATGAACTGTTTTTAACACATTTGAACCATTTCTCATGGTTTGTTTTATATCCTAAGTAACATCATGTGTTGTCTGAAGCACAACCTGATACAGTTACTGTGACAGCCAAGTCAGTGCTGGATTAATGGTGACTAGGTCACATTTTGATGTTTTTAATTAGAATTTTAAAGAGTGGAGAAATTATTTTAATAAACATGGTTTAAATTTTCTCAACTTTCCATGGAAACAACACAACTGCTTTTTAGACATACTTTTATTCAGCAAATCCTCAACAACATTGTCACCAGCCAGCATTATTATTTTCCAGGATATTTTCTTTTAATCTTGCATCAAAACAAGATGGCAGATTCCTATTTTTACAGACAACAGTGAGAAGTTCTATTGTAAAGTTTGTTCTTTAAGACATAAATTATAAAACAACAAAAAAGTGAATGACTGATTATTAACCACAACACAACATCCAATCCTTTTGTGTTAATATTAAAATCAAACTGAGTAACAAAAAGGCTAATGTTCAAGTTCTAAAAGTGAAATTACTCACACACGTATTGCTTCTCAATCATCAAGTGAGTATTAAACAAATGGACTTTAAAAAAAAAAGGGGCAAACCGACGGTATCTTTCCTCTCTGATGCTCTCAACATGCAATATTACAATATCTTTCCAAATGTAAGGATGACGACAAAAACAACATACAAGTAGGATCAAAATTGTCAACAACATAAAAAAAAACACTTTAGTACTTTTACAGATGAACATAAAAGCAAAGGTTATTAAGTCATGCTGAAAACAGGTTTCAGGTTATTAACTGTAGCGTCCTCATTTAAGAATGATGAGAAGAAACCTGATAATATGGATAGTACGGATTAGGGCCAGACCAATATATTGTTATCCAGATATTATCGACTACCGGTATCGGCGTATGTTCTCCGGTATGTGCTGATATTAAAACTGTTTCTAAGGCTGGAAAAAATGGTTAAACCAGTTATTTAAAACAAAGTAATTATGTAGTTTGTCCAGCAGAGGGCAGCCTATTATATGATAACTAATACGTTTAGTGTTTACTGTTCAGTGCACTGATGTTTGAAATAAAGTTTGTTAAAATGTAAGACACCCATCCACTATTACATATGTTTGTCACCAGTGTTTAATAACCACATTCAGCCGATGTTTATACATTTAATATCAGCCGATATCTTGGATATCAGAATTTTCTTGCTCCCTACATTGTTACCGGACAAAAAATTCCATATCGGTCAGGCCCTAATTTTACTAAATTGCAGCAAAGAAAAAAAAAATGCTAAAAAGAAAAGGCCTGTTTTAATTATACTGGTCAAAAGCATATCTACAGACTCATAAACTGCAGGATTTATAGGCTCAGTAGCACAAGGAAATGTGTATTACGTTTTCCTTTAAGGGTCCCCTTAAAACTTCAGAAATATCAAGCAAAGTAAGTTTAACAAACAAAAATATACTGTATATCTGTGTACATGTTACAGTACGGAATTTCACATTAGTGTCATGCAGGAGCATAGTAGGTTTCTGCCATACTGAAGTAAAAATCAGCCCTTATAAAGAAGAGTGGAGAGGGGCTAACATGCTTTCATCTACACCAGCAGTTAATGCGTGATAGAAAATATACTTCTTAAGGCAAATACTTTCAGCAGTGAGGACTTCATATTGCCATTGGGGAGGCAAAATAATCTACTAACAAAACCCTGGACTAAGAAAAGACATATCAGTGAGCTAACTTTAAATAATGTTCTTCAAAGGCAATACAAAGGCATGTATTTGTTTGGAACAAGACAGGAAATCCTTCTCATCGATGATCAAAATGTGCCATTTAGCAGCGTCTGCACTGTCCAGAATTCAAAGTGTCTAAGAAATATTTTTCCACTTTAATAAACTTAATCAGGTTGCATAATTCAGGAGTTGTTGGTGTCAGTGCCAGTACCTCGAGATCAGAACAGTGACGTGCAAAAGAAACCAAACACCAACGGCGTCACTGCTGACAGCTCATGGAGTGGTTTGCAGCTCCAACTTTTCTGACATTTCTTTGTAACTTATTATGAGGTGATCGCGTCATTCCTCAAAGTAACTCATACAGAAATGACTTGCAATCTAAAGGCAACAGACTGTGATGTCATGCTAACATCATGTGTGTTGCCACATTGGTTTGTGGACAGAACAATTAGCTTTCCGGCTTGATAAAGCTGGAAGCTTTTAACTATTCCCTCGTTGTACTAGTCAAAATGATTCACACTGACTCCTAAAGGGACGTCTATTCTTCTTCTGCTATATGTATTTCATTTTTCCAGATTTCAACATTCTGTCCTCCCGCCTGAAAAAGCTAAGACAGTGGGAACAACCTGCTCCGTTTGTGCCGTTTGTCCAGTCAAAGCAGTAGTAGGATAAAGAGGTAGAGTGGGAGTAGGAGGTTGTCTATTTGGGAGGTGTAGGCTTCCAGCATGGCCACCAGAGTGATGGAGCCAACAATCCATGAGTAGGTTGTGTTCAGATTGATGCTCCCATCAAAGATGAGAAACATGGCCACGGCGATGATCTGGGCGAACACAGATGTTGCCGTCCCCTCCATTGTTTTCTTAGTGCCAGGCCAACGGATCTCTCCCATGGTGCTGCCGAACACAGACGCCACAGTGTCGCCGACCCCCACTGCCAGCACACCTGCATACGGCACCAGGCCACCTGCACCTGGAAGTATCCCTTTAGGGGCGCAGGGTCCGGGGAACAGCCATATGGGCAGAGACATGCCCAGCAGCAGGTAGATGTGGGTCAGGATAAGAGGCCCAGAGTCCCGCTCATCCAGGAACAAGGTGAGCACCTGTCTGAGCAGCTGACCCAGCGGCCTGATCCGAAAGTAACGCACGTACTCCAGGAACAAGAAAACTGCCAAGCAACCGACGGAAGCCACGTGGAGCAGCTGCCGGTCATATATCAGCCCTGGGACGAATGTGGCCACCACAATCAGATGGAAGTACTTCCTGACAATAGTCGAGGCCTGGTGCTTTTTGGACCCTGACTGGCGCTGATAGTTCTGATGTAACACAACACAAGTGGCCACGATGGCCAAAAACACCCAGTACCCCAGCAGACAGAGTCTTCTGTCATTTAACGTGACAAAGTCCAGCAGCCACATGATTGGGTGTCGGCCAATGAACAGGGAGAGCCATGGCAGGATGATTCCGAGGCCCAGAACAGCTGTCATGATGTGAAAGAAAAGCGATGACACCCAGGTCTCGGACTCCATGAAGCAAAAGAGCAGGGCAAAGAAAACACCAAGCAACAGTGAGCCCACGACTACGACTGGCAGGAAATAGTTCACTGGATCGCCTTTGACCTCTGCCAGGTTCAGGGAGCGCTTGATGAGCTGGTTGACGATGAAACTGATTCCGCCGATGATGAGGAGCGCCTCTCCAGGTGTGAAGCAGCGTGGCAGCAGGTAAAGCACAATCAGGCTGAGATACACAAAAATCAGCAGCACCTCTAAGACTTCAATGACCTCAGACACGGTCAGCGTCTGTTTGGTTGTGTAGAGAATCGCGCTGCCAGCCATGCCTGCGATCACACAAGTGTTGGTGGGTACGGGTCGTGTGATGCCGAGTGCAATCAGGGAGAGAAAGAGTGCCAGCATCATGCCTGTGATGGTGATCACCATGGAGAAGCGCTCAAAGTAGACGTTCCCTGAGGCAGAGCACTTTTCTCTCAGTGCCAGGCCCAGCAGAGGCATCACCATGGAGGCCGGGACGATGCCGCTGTTCGCCGCAGGACGGAACTGGAACACGGCGCCCCCCGACCTGAGCAGACGATCCCATTTTTGCTGTACATAGAAAGCCTGGATGAAGAGGGCTATGCTGCACCAGGAGTGCTGGTTCCACACCGCCATGTGGACGCACAGCACCACAGCCAAAACAACAGAGGACTCCACGAGCACTGGATTGATCTGCATGACTGCCGGGTGGAGGCTCACAGGGAGGGAGGAGGACTGGTCTGAACAGATGGTCTGCAACAATGGCTTCTTCTGTCAGTTCCTCTTCATCATTTGGCAGCCATTTTTTCTTGCTGAATATGTCTGGATAAAAGAGGAGAAATTGAATCAGTGAGTGTAACATTCAAAGTCACCACAAAGATGGAATAATCAAAAATAATTAGCCTATAGATATCACTGAGTCCAGTGGTTGTGAGACTTGGTGCACTGAGTCCATGAGTCATCTCAGTTAATGCAAACATGAACCTTGGTCAGATTTTATCTTCCGTCCTTTATGAACTACGGCCACACTGAACCAAGTCAGTACGAAATCTGCACAACTATTAAACACGTGAATGAGACCCCAGGAGAAATGAACGCTCTTTCTACATCAGCTGCAACCTTTGTCCCTGTGGGGGTTGTACTGACTTGCTAAAGAGCTAAATAAAGCTGAGGTTGCGCTAACACATCTGGCGGACACGGTCATAAGGACAAATTCTTCAGTCATCGGTTACATGCATGCTAATACAGCCCAGTGGAACCAGCTAAGCGTCAACGAAGCGAGAAACACGTCCCTGTGCAAACCAAGGATGCTGCAACCTCGGATAGCATTAAGCTAACGGTGAAATACAGCTGACTCCACCGAGTTAGCATAATGCCATCAATTACCAAACTGCAGAGCGAATGGAAATAAAAATCAAGGGTGACGAAGACAAGCGTACGTACCACATTAGTGCGGTGTTATCTGGACGAAAGTGTGTTGTGATATAAATCGGTGCCGTCCTTTATGACGGATTACTCTCCTTTGTCAACTGTCCCTTCTTTCACACCCAGTGGGAGGGGGGCCATATTTGACAGCCGGGTCACGTGGGACACTGTAAACTATTTCTTGAAGGCGTGGTTTTCTATAGGAAAGCGCTATCACTCTCTAATTTTATTTACATATTTTTATTTTATTATTTATTTCACTTTTTAACCCATCACTTGCACTATAACAAGTTCAGCACATCACATGAACCACATAGCCTAGCATAAACGTAAACATAATTACAGTCCTCACTAGAACGTTAATTTACTCACTCACCCACTCACTGACTTAAGTCGCTATAATTATATTTAATGCTGTCGAGGGAGACGCAGAAGTAGATGCTTTTATTTTGTACTTAGAACGTGGTTTGTCGGCGGCAAAAAAAAATCACTCCAGATGACAGCAGTTGTGCTATGAAAAAGAAAACGGCGGCGTCGAAGAAGAAAGTGTCGACGACAGCAATGACGACACAGAGCAACAACCAATCACATGGCAGAATCGAAGATGGCGGAATCGGAGATCAGCGTCAGGTAGGCAGCCAGCAACAAACTTTAGTTAAAGTCTACGGTGATTAAATAGTTTTAAAGAGTTTATCACGATTAAATATTATCACCCGAATGGCTGTTTATTACGTCCTAATAGTTGTAAGCTTTGTATTCAAAAGCGTGTCGTTTAAGCTGTTAGCACCACGCTATCTTTAGCTTAGCAAGTGCTAACGGTTCAACATTTGAATGGATTCTCAGCCGCATGTCAACAACAGCATGTTGACTAACTAGACGAGGAACCTGTGCTTATGTTTTTATTAAAAATTCCTACAGAGTAGTTTACATCCAATGGCCGAAATTGTTGTTTTAAAGGAGAATAAGCTAGTGCTTGTGTTATGGCACAAAGAAGACAATGACTTAACGTTACTAACATTTACGTTACGTTAGCTCAGAGTAACGTTAACCAGTTTGAATGGGAAATAACATTATGTCAATTCCCTGAAACTACCCCTGCCTTCAAATAAACCAGATTTTACAGTCTGACACTATCAACGGACATTTTCATATTCATCCAAATTTGTGTAGCACATACACTGAGTGTCAGCGGTTACAAAAACCGTTTAACGGTTAATACTTTGAAATACCTAAAGGGTAGGCAGTACTGAAAATACTGTCTGACGGTATATGTAATGTATTTGTAAGATATATTGTGATATCCACACAATGGTGAAAGTACTTATAGATAAAATTACCAAACGGAAATCTTTTCTTTCGGTTTCACAAGTGAAATATGTGGTAGAACAAAATACTTTACCAGAGTTATCAGAAATAAAGCTTTCACAGTTTTAATGGTATAGAAAAATGACAAGTGACAAACGTTTATCATCTCACCCCTGTCTGCCTGTTACTAGTAGATGGAGATTTACTTACTGACTACTTGATGCTTTCTAGTGTATTGAAAATTAATGTTTATTACAGATCATTTTAAAATATTACCTTCTTTCTTAGGAGCTGTCGAGAACTATGGACCATACTGCTGGGAAGATCTGCATTACGAGAGCCGGTATGTCTGCTTGCCTCCTTTTTTTTTTTTTTTTTTTAATTAAACATGCCATTACTTGCACAAGTGTGCTGCTGCTACTGCAGTATCAGATACATAGGAAATTCTTCAGGGGCTCAGATGGTGACTCCTGTCTACCTTGTTACTGACGTGAGCAATTAGTGGAATAATGTTTTTTAATTATTTTTCTTGTGATGAGTTTTGATGTAACCAAAATCACATTAATATTATTACTGACTTTCAGTTTTAAATGCTCATTTAAATAACACAGCTGGTGTTGGCTCACAGCATATTGTTATTTAGATAAACAGAAAATGACAATACTGGAAAAGTCGTCTCAGTGATTTTCTCTCTTCTTATGAAACATTTGATGGACACAGGCTCAGATAGAGGCAGAGCTCGACAGACACTGGGACCGACTGCATCAAGGACTCACGTATTACAAGCCACCCAGGTGGGTTACAGTTTTATCTTAAACTCAAATACACATTTATTCAGCACAGTTGAAAGGTTAACTGTCAGCGTCATTTACTCTATCTAGCTCATCCTCTGCTGGGAAAGTGAAAGAAAACAAAGACGTTGCACAGCCATTAAAAGACTTTGGTCTGCGGATCAGTAAACTATTGGTAAGATTTTAAAATGTTTGTTTGGTAAAAGATGTGGATTCACTGTCTTCATTTGGGCTTTCCTGTCTGGGTGATTTGAGTTATTTAACACATTAATAATGTTACAGGGTCTCGATGAGCAGCAGAGCGTGCAGCTCTTACAGTGCTACCTGCAGGAGGACTACAGAGGAACCCGTGATTCGTTGAAGGTGTCTGTCACACTTTGATTTTTTTTTTTTTAGTTTTGCAGAGATTTGTGTCTGAAATCTTAGTACACTTGTGTAGCATACAAAAGTAGGTGCTGTATATATTTAAGTATAATATTGACAAATTATCCATAAGTTATTCAGGTTTTAGTGATGTTGTGACCTGTATGTGGGAATTAGTGCTGCAATTACTTAAAATAAGGTCACCGTTTTTCCTGAGGAACAAAAAACTCAGAATGGACGAGGATATCGTTATGAAAGACGTTCGAATGAAAGCTAACAGAATCTTCCATACAGGTTGTTCTCAAAGATGAGCGACAAAGCCAGGCGTTGCTGCTGAAGGTAAGTAAAGAGATCCGAAGCCAAAGACATTTTTTGTATAGTTAGTCTTGATTCAGCAGGACAGTTTCATTTATATCCATTAAATATGACTGTCTGTGTGTGTTTACAGATAGCGGACTATTACTACGATGAGCGCATGTGTTTGCTCAAATGTGTTCTGCTCCTACTGACGTACTTTCAGGATGAGCGACATCCCTACAGGGTGAGAAGGAGCTGAATTTGGGTCACATGAGAAAATGTCAATAGCATTTCGATTAACACCTTTGTCAGAAATATGTTTATGTGTTGTTGCGCTTATTTCTGGATGTGTTTGTTTTTGTCCAGGCTGAGTACTGTAACTGCGTCAATAAATTGGAGAAGGACCTGGTGAGCAACTACCAGTCGCAGTTTGAGAAGCTCTTCAGAGCAGAAGCTCCAACATGGGAGACTCACGGCAACCTCATGGTGATAATTTGGTTCACATCTTTGTGATTTTCATAATATAGCGTCGCTCTAATGCGGGTATTGCAAATTATCACACTATTTTCAAGTGACCGAGTGACATTTAAACCAACATAGGATGTCTTTTTCTGTTTAATCTTTTTTATTGCAGACTGAGAGGCAGGTGTCACTCTGGTTCCTGCAGTGTCTGAGAGAACAATCTCTGCTGCTGGAGATCATTTTTCTGTATTACGCTTATTTTGAGATGAGTCCCTCAGACCTGCTGAGCTTCACCAAAATGTTCAAAGAACAAGGCTTCGGTTTGCGGCAGACCAACAGACACTTAGTGGACAAGAGCATGGACGCCCTGGTCGACCGCATCGGGTAAGAGCACCTCATTGTGTTTGTGGGTTTGTGCTGTTCATACAGAATGTTTAACGCGAGGAGTTAAAAATCCATCTGCAAAAAGCATTTATCAGTCA
>JAQFJA010000011.1:17817027-17827613 GCA_029874485.1 Naso brachycentron | reverse complement strand
AATAAACTGGTATGCTCCTTCAAAAACACCTTGTTGCTCTGGGCAACCAAAGTGGGCAGCAATGGATCTCAAAACTTATCCTCAGGGTTCAGCCCTAACCCCAGCCCTCCTGGTTTTCTCTAGCAGGTAGTTAAATGTAATCACACCGAGCCAAAGACCTAAATCAGTCTCTAATGAGATGTTAGAGTCAAACCATATGGCAGTATGGAAACATGCTGTACTCTGAATTAGTAAGTCAACAGCGTGGCTAAAATTACCTTCTGAAAATAACAAGTTTTATTAAAAACTCTCAATTTTTCCTGAGAGATGTATGACACAGCAACACATACACACATTTACCATTAGGTACCAATGACTGTTCTCAAATATGTATATTTTATTTTTACACTACATCCAATTTTTCCTCTCTTCAGTGCACAGCAAGCACAGCGAAGATGTGTATCTACGGTCTTCTGTCATTTGTGATCACATCTTTCGAAGAGGAAAGCCTGCAGGTAAACTCTCAGTTTGTACATGCGTGTATTTTAGTTAAACACTCCTTACTCATTCATATTTGCATATTTTGTGTGACAGACTGACGGTGTGGCCACACAGTGTTCCTACCTGATCGATGCTGCCTGCGAGGTCCTTTCTGCTCCCAGTCTGGCTGAAGTCTTTTGGGAAATGGTGAGAAAAGCAAAAAGGAAAGGATTCTTCAGAGACGATAGTAGATAAACACTGAAAACGTCAGCTGCTATTCAGTCCTGTTTGTCACATTTTTATTCCAGAAGCCGAACATGGGATTGGGAATGATCCTGGACAGTGCAGTCGGGATGTTCCCTCATAAGATTGGACCACTGTTACAGCTTCTAACTGCTCTATTGTCAAACAAGACGACTGTTAAAAAGGTAGATTTCAACATGGACAGACATACAAACTCAACTGTGCCTTAACTAAATGGTTTAACCATGTATTCTTTTATGTGACAGGTGTACAATTTTTTGGATAAGATGTCCTTCTATACGCAAGTTTACAAGCAAAAGCCCAATGACATCATCTCCAAGGATGATGAGACACTGTGGAGGAGACAAACGCCCAAACTCCTCTACCCTCTCGGTTAGTTTGTTTGAAATTTGAATACAGAGACAAAATTTACTGTACCCAAGAATGTCGGAGAATTTAGATGCATATTTATATATCGCGTAATTGTCTTAGATTTAAGGTTTTTTATGGTAGCTCCACTGTAACGTTTTGTCTCATCCATCAGGCACAGGACAGACGAACCTGTGGATGCCTCAGGGAGTTCTGGGCCAGGTGATGATTGGAGGGGAGCAGGGCTACGTGGTCCGCTGGGATTACTCCTACAGCTCCTGGACTCTCTTCACCTGCGAGGTGGAGATGCTGCTCCATGTTGTTTCAACAGCAGGTAAACAGATGTGGTTAATTCGCACAAGCAGATTGTGAAATCCCTTGAAGGATAGTAATACGGCAAACTAATTTCCCCTCGGGGATCGATAAAGACATCCATCCATCCAGTATAATAATTAGGCTGTCAGTATTTGGTATTTTTGTTGGTAAATGTTTTTTGTCAGTTGCAGTTTTTGTTTATAAAATAAGAAAAATTATGCTTAATAATTATCACACGCTACTGTTAATGACCAAAGTAATGTCATCAAACCGCTTTCTTAGATTAAGGAAGAACCAAAAGATATTATTATTATGTCAGATGATTACAACTGAGGTAGGCAGTTTATTTTTGGTGTCATCAGGCAAAAATTCCATAATAACCTTTCAGCATATTGAAATCCAGGTGGTCTGAAAGGACTCTAGACTTCTGCAGCTCTCCTTGGCTCTGTATTCGGACCATGACAGGGACTTTTTGGCCAACCATGGGTTATTTCTGAGAGCGTGTTTTCCTTTTGGCTGCTCTATGCTGCACCTCTTAACGACAGGTGATGTCACTATGAGCTGAATGGCTGTGGAAATAAGTGACATGGCTTATGGTCTAAAACTGGCTCCTGGCGAATTGACAAGCTGAGTTGCAGGCGACACTTTCAGCCGGTTTGAGTTGAGCTGAGACAGACCAGTTTACACCGCTCCAACTTTCCCTGCAACAGTTTAGTCTCATTGTGAATCTTCGGTGTAAACAGAACTTAAAAGAGAGAGCGACGACAAACAGAAAAAAACACAAGCCGGGGTAAAAACAGGGAGGGGAGGGTGCAGCGGATTTGCTTCCTTCGGACTCTCATGGTACAGCTAGCTTGATATTCAGACGTTGCCTACCCCTGCTTTAAATTGCTTATGCGTTTCTCTGCCTTTTCTTACACCAGATGTTCTTGCTCACTGTGCTCGAGTGAAGCCCATCCTGGATCTGGTCCATAAGATCATCAGCACAGACTGGACTGTGTCTGACTGTCTGCTGCCTCTCACTTCACGCATCTACATGCTGCTGCAGAGGTAAAAACATGTTTTTCATTGTGTGCTATTTTTATTTGAACCAGTATTGACTGGAAGCCAAGAAATGAGTCCCTTTGTGTATTTACCATCTGTCAGGTTAACATCAGTCATCAACCCACCAGTGGACGTGATCGCCTCCTGTGTGAACTGCCTCTCCGTACTTGCTGCAAGGATGCCGGGGAAGGTGGGTATGCCTGGTACCTTTATTGCGAGTGGGACGTAAAATCAAAAATTTAAAGTCACTGTTCTTGAATCATTCTCAAATGCTTCATTTATCCGTTTTTTGTTTTTTGTTTTTACCCTCAGGTGTGGTCTAGTCTGCACCACACAGGTTTCCTCCCCTTTGCCTCCAATCCGTTGACCAGCATGGCTCAGTGTGTGAGGTAAAGAAAAAGCTTAAAATGTTAAAATGTGCACCTGCCTGATTTTCATTGAATTTGCCCGGCAAAAATCCATATTTCATTTTTATTGGAGAAGTAAAAAGTATTTAAAATAGAGCTGTGTTTCTTTCTATTTTTTTATTTCTAGTGCTGAAGGGATGAAAGCTGGAAACTACGGCAACCTTTTGGTCCAGATTGAGCAGCCTAGAGGGGAGTACGCTGTGACCATCGCCTTCCTGCGTCTTATTACAACCCTGGTCAAGGTAGGACAACGACTCGGCTGACTTTCTGTAGAATCAGCTGAACAGAATCATTTTATATCAAATTAATCCATAAATGTAGTTCCCGGCTGCTGTAATCTACATTTTATCTTTTCTCTCCCTCATGGTAAATTTCAGGGTCAGCTTGGCAGCACTCAGAACAAAGGCCTGATCCCATGTGTGCTGCTGGTGTTAAAGGAGATGTTGCCCACCTACCACAAGTGGCGGTACAACACCTACGGAGTAAGGGAGAGGATCGGTAAGGAAGGGCACATGTGTGATATGTTTTTTTTTTTTCCTAGACAGGGAAGTGAAATGAAAGTTAAACTAACCCATTTTCTGTGTTGCTGCAGGTTGTCTTATTTTGGAGCTGATCCATGCCATCCTCAATCTGAGCCCAGAGGGAGAGGATCAGAGCAGGTAAGGAGAATCTTTTTCCCAAATAGAAATGATAGCAACTGCCTTCTGCTACAAAAATGTGCTTCTTAAAATCCACGATAGTAAAATTAATGCAGTATTTTTGGCTTTTGGACAAAAAAAATTTGAATGTATCAACTTTTCTTGACCTGACGCTTGCCCTGATTAATTACTTAATAGACATTTGATTTAGTTGTTGATTTACTCCTTGCAGAGACGGTGTATAGAATTCAAGACATCTAACTGACCGTTCATTTCCTGTATCAGTGTCACATGGGTTTTGCCACGGCCCCGCCCATTTTTGGAGACTAGAGGCAGTCTTGAGTCCATTCATTCACACAAGAGAAATTAATGTGATCACAGATTATGACCAATTCTTTTGCGCCAGCGTTACAAAGATACATATTGGACCCATTTTTCACAAGACATTTTCTGAACATTCTTACACAGAAATTGTATTTTTCAGACACACAAATCAGGAGGAAATTAACTTTGCTCAAGACCTGTGTCTGTCTGAGCAACTCACTCTTGCGAGATCTGGGAACCGGTGCTTCCCACCTTGCTTTGCAATGAATATTAATGGACATTTAAATGGTCTAATAGGTGAAATTATTAGCTAAAAGTTTAAAAAATGTTAAACAAACATTGTGCGATGCAAAATCCATCTGCTTTAATCAATTCACACGACATTATAACACTTCCAGAGGAGGCGGAGGGATGTTGGTTCCCTCACTGTCTCCATGGGAGACGTGACTGCCCACTTAGGAGACGGAAAATGTATATGTGATTTCACACCATTGGCACAGTGTATAGTGAATGATCTTGTGTTAATATTGACTATCTATACTCTTTGTTTTTGCTGCAGCACCCCCACCCTGCAGTCTCTGTGTATCTACAGCCTGGCTAACACTGAGGCTGGCCAGGCAGTCGTCAACATCATGGGAGTTGGAGTGGACACCATAGATGTGGTCCTGGCTGCACAGCCCAGCAGGTGAACAGACGCACGCTCATGCATCATTTTATGTTTTTATGTTTTTAGACTAATTACGTTTTAAATTCAATAATCACATTTTCTTGTATTTTCTCTTTGACGCTGTCCAGCTGTGGCTCTGAGGGTCCCGGTCAGATCCTCATACAGACAGTGAAACTGGCCTTTTCAGTTACCAACAACGTTATCCGCCTGAAGCCGCCGTCTGATGTCGTGTCACCTCTGGAGCAGGCGCTGACGCAACACGGAGGCCATGGCAACAATCTTATAGTTGTCTTGGCCAAGTATATTTATCACAAGCACGACCCAGCGCTGCCTCGCCTGGCTATTCATCTGCTTAAAAGGCTCGCCACAGTAAGGACTTAAAATTCAAAAAAACAACATCAGTTTGACTGACGTTCTTTTGACTGCACCTTTTTAAAAAAAATGTATTGACGTTCCGCTTGTATTTGGTCTGCAGGTGGCGCCCATGTCAGTCTACGCTTGCCTGGGTAACGACGCAGCAGCTATCCGGGATGCGTTCCTCACTCGGCTGCAGAGCAAGACGGAAGACATGCGGATCAAGGTCATGATCCTCGAGTTCCTCACGGTCGCCGTTGAAACGCAGCCCGGCCTCATTGAGCTTTTCCTCAACCTGGAAGTCAAAGACGGCAGCGAGGGGTCAAAGGTACAGCTGTAGCAATAAAAAGAAGTTTAGTGCCATTATTTTAAACAAATATTGTTAATGTGTTTTGCTGTTTGTTTCCCGTAGGAGTTTCTGCTTGGTGAGTGGAGCTGCCTTCACGTGGTGCTGGACCTGATCGACTCCAAACAGCAGGGGAAGTACTGGTGTCCCCCGCTGCTGCACCGAGCCGCCCTCGCCTTCCTCCTCGCCCTCTGGCAGGACCGCAGAGACAGCGCCATCTCTGTCTTACGTAAAAAGTAAGCATATGACTGTGAGAAAAGTGTGCAACTTGGTGTTTTGAAAGACGGAATAATGGAGTATGATGCTTTTTACACAGAGAAAGGTTTTGGGAGAATTTGACGACGCCTCTCTTCGGAACCCTCACCCCACCTTCAGATACCACAGAGGTATTTTGCTCTTTTTTACACTGATACAACTAACAATGATATGAGTAATTAGATGTCATGTGTTTGCTCAAGCATTGTGTTTTACTTTCAGCCTTGCGTTCTGGAGACGTGTGCCTTTGTCATGAAGATCATCGGCCTGGAGATTTACTATGTCGTCAGGTAATTTCAGAATCCGAAATATAATAAACACGTTTCATATCGATCACTTTCATTCACAGACAGCAGCTCAGATGTCGTGTAACTGATGTTGATTGTGTCTGTCTTTAAAGTGGCTCCTTGGAGCAGTCTCTGAAGGACGGGCTTCAGAAGTTTTCCAGTGCTCGACGATACGATTACTGGTCCCAGTACGTCAAGTCGCTAGTGTGCCACGTGGCGGAGATGGAGGAGGAAGGCATCTGTTACTTCCCGGAGACCCAGATGTTGATCTCTGCCTGGCGGATGCTGCTAATTCTTTCCACTAGTCATGTATGTTACAGAAAACCGTTATAGTTAGCTCTGTGCTCTGTGTGCTGATTTGCTCAACCTCATCGGCAGTTGAAACACATGAAAATGTGATGATTGTTGTATTTTCTGTTTCCAGTCTGATGTGATGCAGCTGACTGATGACTCGACCAAACTGAAGCTTTTCATGGACGTCCTGGATGGGACCAAAGCTGCTGTAAGTCATCACAACATAATTTATTGCTTGTTCTTAATTTCTTAGTCTTAATTTTTGTTGCTTTTTTATTATTATGGTAAAACTCTTCTTGTCTCCTCCAGCTGACTACACCCATGTCTGTGCCTTGTCTCCGTCTCGGTTCCATGATGGCCACTCTCCTACTCATCCTCCTCAAACAGTGGAGAAGGTGTGTGCTCATGCATTTAACTGAAGAGTGTATGCACGGTAACACCTTTTCAGACTGCTCTAACTCCTGTCCTCCTGTCTCCAGTGTGGTGGCGACAGCTCCAGACATCCTGTCTCCCCTCTCCCTGATCCTGGAGAGTGTCCTGCAAGCTGACCAGCAGTTGATGGAGAGGACCAAAGCCAAAATCTTCTCTGCGCTCATCTCTGTGCTGCAGATTCAGGGACTCAATGGTAAGACTAGTTGGTCCCCTGATGTCTGTATGTGAGTCTAATGTTGCATTGAGTTTAATCTTGTTGATTTAATTTCTTTGTTACCTAGGCGGAGATATTTCCCAGCTGCCCCAGCTGTTGCTGTCTGTGTGTGAGACGGTGAAAGACGAGGCCCTGGCGCTCATTGATAATACGCGTCACATGAGGCAGACGGGAGACACGGTGGAGGATGAGGAGAGCATGGAGACGGACTCTCCCCGTGGCCCACAGAAGGACCAAAGAGACGGGGTGAGTCGCGGCAGCTGTGATGGACGAAAGATGTTTGTAGATGTGTTTGCATTTTAAAGGCCTATTTTCATTCCACACTTCCCATAAAAAAGGCCTTCAACTTTTAACTTCAATCTTTCTAGAAACAAGGTTGAGGCAGGAAAAAGGTTTTAAATGTACAGTGCTTAATCTTTTATCAAGTTGGTTTTTGTGCCACTTGGGGGCAGCAGAAACAAGCTGTGAACACAAATGATCTTCAAAGTTGATTTTTGCAGATTTGTGAGCAAACAGTTTTTAATTTACACATTCAGAATTCGGTGCAATGTAAGTTCAAGATTTCTCTTTTTTTTGCTCTCTGTTTGGTCTCTAACAACTCATCTACAGCTGTTAAACTCCTAACAAGAGATCTTTCACATTGCCACATTGTTTTCACATCATCATTCGGTGCATTTAACGCATCTTTTTGCCAGAGTGCACAGCAACACTGTAAATCCAGTTCAAGCTAATTTGGGGCCACTTTTCTGCTCCTCAGGTGTGTGTGCTAGCACTGCATTTAGCGAAGGAGCTGTGCCGCACGGATGAGGATGGTGAGCACTGGGTGTCGGTGATGAGGAAGGTTCCTGTCCTGCCCTCAGTGCTCACCGCTGTTGAGCACAGCCTTCGATCCAAACACAACCTCTACTTCACTGAGGCAGCACTCCACCTACTGCTCACACTGACCCGCACTCCTCAGGTAAACACAAAAACACACTGTTCTGTTGCGAAAACTTGCATAAAATTTCTCATTGTCAAGAAAAGCTGTTTTGGATCTTTCTAGCTACTGTTGGGCTCTCCGGGCAATATTCTCCTACTGAACAATAAATGTTTTAAAATGTGTCGGTAATACAGAATTTTATTCAAAAAAAAAGGTTACCAATCCCCAAAACAGATGGTCACTGTAGTTTTTAGCAAACGTTGCTCAAACAGGAATAACATTATTGGTTTCCTAATTTCCAGCAGTGTGTGGATGTGAGGTTGACTAAGGATAAACTGCTTCGGCATGTTCATCAGAAACTTGATGCCCTCGTGTTTTTTGTTTTTGGCTAACATCAGACTTTTGTTACCCAGAGAATACTTGGATTAAATTAGTGTTGGTTTTGTTCTTCTCATGGAATAAAAAATAAGAAAAAACTAGATTATCACCTCACTTATCATACAGTGTTTTAAAAACAATCCTTCAGTTTGAGATGTCTGTATTTATTTGCCCTCTAGGGGGCAGCAGCCGTTGCTGGAGCTGGAGTCATCCAGACTATCTGCCTCCCTCTTCTTAGTGTTTACGAGGGGTCTTCAAATGTAGCATCTCAGGTAATTAAAATGGATTCTTCAGCCTTGTTTGTCAAATATAACTTTGCTTAATAATGACACAGACAAAGCACAGCTTTAACAGATACAATAACACAATGTTTTCATGTCTCTGAGCAGAGTTTCTCCAGAAAGTCTCAGGACTCCGCCTGCTGGCCGGGGGTTTACCGCCTGTGCATGTCTTTAATGGAGAGTCTGCTCAAAACTCTGCGTTACAACTTCATCAACGAAGCCCTGGACTTTGTTGGAGTGCATCAAGAACGCATACTACAGGTACCAATGTGAAAGTGGTCTTATGGCAGTAAGAGAGAGAAATACTGGGGGTCAGCTGATCTCATCTGTCCAAGAAATGAATTGTGATAGACACAGAGCCCTCGGCCATACACACCACAACTTATGTGTATGTTCTGAGGCTGTCTTTTTATTCTTTTAGGGCTGCAACTAAGATAAATGTCATCAATTATCCTGTCAACTATATGCTGAATTCATTGATAAAATGTCGAAGTAGGTCAAAGTAACCAACTAAGTACGTTAGTTTTATTTACTTTACTTTAATCTCTCATTTCCGGACTTTTTAAGTCATCACATCAATGAAAATTTTTTAAATTATTTGTCATTTCAACCACACAGTGAACTTACTATACATTGTGTTGTTGTATTGTATCTGCCTGAGCAGTATGTTGAGGTAAAAACACTTGAGGTGCTTACAAGGTATCAAAATGCCACGTCAGTAGTAAGACAAAGAAAAAAGAAAAAAAAACAAAGGACAAAACCCTGCTGAGGAAAAGTTTACACGCCTGCATTTACAACTTTATTCAGGTACTGATGTGCTGGTAATAAGGACATCTTATCTTGTTGACACTTGTCTGACTAACCTTCATGCAAACCTTTTCTCTCCTGCTCAGTGTCTGAACGCAGTGCGAACAGTGCAGAGTTTGGCGTGTCTGGACGAGGCGGATCACACGGTCGGTTTCCTGCTGCAGCTCTCAAGCTTCTGTAAGGAATGGCAGTTCCACCTGCCCAAACTGCTCCGAGATGTACAGGTAAGTCCAGGGGAAAGCTCCACATCAGCAGGGATAACACCACAGATCCACAGGAACAGTTAAGATACTCAGTGTTGTTCTCTTTGTGTTCTGTGCAGGTGAACCTGTGTTATCTGTGCCAGACCTGCACATATCTGCTCCACAGCAAGAAGATGCTTCATCACTACCTCCAGGTTAGAGACAAGGACTCATTTCACATGACTTTATTATGACAGACACTGCAGCATTGTTACATTTCAGTTCCAGTCTGTATAATAACCAACACGACTTCTTAAGAGTTTCAGCCAAGAAAACTCTGCTGCCACAAAGCTCCAGTGAGACGATGTGTTTTGAAATGTTATAGGCCAAAAATGGCGAGACGTTGCCCTCCGGTCCTCTTCAGAGAACACAGCGACCCTCGCAAACCCAGTCAAAGGAGACAGCAGGTGGAGGGGAGAGAGAGGAGGCGGAGCAGAAGGCCCTGCTCGCTGTGCAGTGCAGCCTTCTGAAGATTCTCAGCAAAACCCTAGCAACTCTGCAGCACTTCACTCCAGACTGCTGCCAGATACTCCTGGACCAGGTCTGCCTGTTTGCTCTGCTCTAAGAAGCTTTTTGTTTTTATCCTGTTAATTAGCTCCATACTTCCAGCAGCATCATAAGAAACTGTGCAACATGTTGACACGGTATGAACGCTGATGCGTAACAAAAAGCTGATCTGTCTTTGCTTGTGTGACAGAGCATGGACTTGGCCGAGTATCGAACCCTGTTTGTGCTCAGCTTCACTACGCCGGCGTTTGACCCTGACGTGGCTCCTTCATTTGGAACCCTGCTGGCCACCATCAACGTGGCGCTCAGCATGTTGAGCGAGGTAAATGTCTAACGTGGTCATGAGTAACTTGAGCTACATACAGTCGACCTGCAGTACATCTGACTGTTGTTGTGCTGTTTGTTCACAGATGGAGAAAAAGAAGGAGCCGGTGTCTTTGAGCATCATCTCTCTGGCCTCGTCGGAAGAGATCCAAGCTCTGAAGTAAATAAATCTGACTTCCACTATTTTAAGTTTTATTTGAATGGGACTTATATGACATGGGGCCCTGATTCAAATCAAAATTGCTAACATTTTTGGAAATATGTTTATTTAGTACCTTGCTGAGATTTAAGAGAGATCAATACTACCTATATCTATCCATCAAATATGAAACTACAGCTCTCTGGCTGTGTCCAAAGGTGGTAAAATCTGCTTACCAGCACAATTAAGTCTACCAGTTAACACATGATATCTTGTCTTTTTTGATCTGCATTAAGGATCCTTAACAATAGAAAGCCAGACGAGCTGTTTCCTCTGCTTTG
>JAQFJA010000011.1:17787671-17812251 GCA_029874485.1 Naso brachycentron | reverse complement strand
TTTTTTTTTTTTTTTTTTTTTTTAACCACAACAAGAAACAAAACGAGAAAAATTCATTAACAGTTACAGTAAATAAAACAAATGAAAGAAGCAAATCCTCATATTAGCAAAGGTAAAAGTATTTGGCTTTTTTCTTGTTATATGACCTTAAAAGTTAATGATTTAATTAGTATTTTACAATTTATTACTCCTTTAAGCTACAATATACAGAAGCTAATCTTACATTGATCGATGATGACTCTTTCCATTCCCTCTTTGAGCTGGTTGGTTGTTCGGAGGCGTTTCACGGCTCCACTCAGCATCCTCTCCTGCTGTGACAGCCTGTTCTTCAGTCTGGCGATCTCATTCTTCAGCAGCTCATCCTGATATGGAGGATAACAAGATTAAGATTTGGTTTTTGTAGACACTTACTTGGATTGGGTAGATACAGTATGTTTGTGCACAAACCTGCTGGTTGTTGCTGCTGTCCCCTGCTGCGTTTCCGGCTGGCAAAGAGACTCGCCACAGCAGCTTGAGCAGTCGACCAGCCTCCTCTAACACGTGCTGCATGCTGTTCATGCTGCTGGACAAACTCCTCAGATGATGCTGTTCTTTCACCTGTTAAAATCCATATTCAAACCTTAGTTCAACCTTCACATTCCTATTATTATTAATCACAAACTGCAACTATACTCCTTCCACGTCTTCTTCTTGTTCTAGAGTTTTGTCAGTACCTTGTTATCAGAGCTCTGCTGACTGAATGTGTGCAGACACTCTTGCAGTTGTGTGTCCATGCTGCGTGAAAGCTTCCGGCCCTCTGAGATCTGCTTGCGGAGGGCGTTGTAGTCTTCAATCAGACCCAAAATGTGTCTGCCATTGCGACTGACCCACATCCGGTGGCCCGGCACCAGGCGAGAGGGGGCGCCAGAGGGGCTTTCACCAGAGCTGCTGCTGATCGACCCTCCGTCCACCTCTGAGTGAGCATGACGGTTCTCATCTAAACAGATAAAAGCACATACCAAAGTTTTTGAGATACACAACACTGTATAACAAAACTAATAATCTGCACGGTTTGTATTGGCTGCTGTAATCAAACATCAGGCCAGTCCTGCTGAGGTTTTCTTACCATGGAAGACACTGGTGTATTCATTGTGACTCTGAAATGACTGATGGAGAGGATCACATCCTTCACGACCCGGTGACTTCCCTCCTTCATCTAAGACATCGAAAAAACAACGCTGACATGACCTGGCAGATTCCTGTGTGTGTGTGTGTTATTACGTGCCTCTGTATATCTATCACAGGTAATAAGCATGTGCTTTGTGTTTACCTGGAGAGGACAGCAGGTAGTTGATGTTGATGGTTTCTGAGCGGTTGGGTCCTCTGAGCAGCTGCTCCTCCAGTCTCTGTCGTAGTGCCGTGTTGGTCTGGATGCTCCTCTCCAGCTGCAGCCTCAGGTGTCTGATCTCTGACAGCAGCTCACTCAGGTCCACCGAGCCTGAGGACAGGTTGGAGACGGGCGGTTGGGTTGCCTCGCTGGATTCTGCTTAGAAGAACAATTAAGAAAACATCTTCCTGTTAGTGTTACAGGACAGGAAGTAATGGGTGAGAACAGAATCAAACTGAAGCAGAAGTTCCAGCAGCTGTAAGTGAAATATGTGATCATGTTTTCATTCCTCCACAGACGTCTCGCTCTCTTAATGTTTAAACAAAATAAAATGTCAATATCAATAAGCCTTTAAAATGTAAAAGTAAGAATGCAATACCATCAGGTTTCTGAGCTTCGGTCTTGATCTTCTCGTAAACTTGCAGCTCCACCCGCAGTGACTGCAGAAGATGCTGGGAGTCAGACAGCTGCTGCCTCTGGAGCTTCACCTCACACTGCAGCCTGGAAACACCCACACACATCAGAACAAGCACGAATTTGCAATAGCTGCAATTATGAGCCTTTTTGTTACAGGCCACGCTTGACCTCCACGCCAAATTTCAGCCTCCTAGGGTGGAACTGTGGCTGCCAGAGAGCGGGGAATTTTTGTGGACCAACCGACAGAGCGACCTGTAGAGCTGCTGGCTGCAGTTAAAAATGGACACCAAATTTACTGATGAAAGACTTCCAACAAAACATCCAAGCCTATCCAAAAAGTTTCATATTTGTGTAATGTAATACAGAGGGTCCTCAGCACTTAACTCACCTGTGTGCTGTTCAATGGGTTTCCTTAGTTATGATTATTATTAAAGGGACAACAGGCTAAAAAACAACATCGATCTGTGTTAAGTGTAACTATTATTACTGAGACTATCTGAAGAATGGGAACATTTTCTAAAGATCACTTGTGTTTTGAACCAAACCCCCAATTTTTCTTTTCAATAAACTTTTACTTTCTATGACTTCAGCCCATTTATGTTTACGCAGACAGTCTAAATATTAGAAACATATCTCAGTACAATGTAACAAAGTACAGTCACAATTAAAGCTGAACATTAAAAGCCTCCAGATGCTTGGATTTATCACTGGACTGTTGCATTAGACTTCATTATTCATCACTTTTAGTAAGCAGTGCAGTAAGAAAAATTGCCAACTCAAATATCTGGGTGAAGAATTTGCTTCACATCAATCTGCTTTGAAAAAAAAAAGGGGGGGGGGACCCTAAAAATCAAAAACAATGAGCCTTAGACAACAAGTCCACCAAAAACACACAATCAGGAGAGAAGGTTAGGAAAGGGAGAGAAGTGATCGGACAGTAAACTAGACTCCAGGTTTTGAGTGTCAGCGTCACTCAGCTGTGTCAGTAGGACCCGGGTCAAGAGGTCACATACCAACTAAAGGGTATCTTTGCCCGCATGCGTTCATGCAGGAACCTACAAATGATAGAATATCATGTGTCTGAGTTGTACACATTGTATAGAACAATGGTAATAGTAATGACCCTTCAGAATGGTAACTAGTAGCCTTGTGTAGTTTCAGGTTGCATGAAGGAGAGCAGTAATGATAGCATGTCTCTGTGTGTGTGTGTGTGTGTGTGTGTGTGTACCTGTGCAGCTCCTCCTTGCTGTAGTGCAGTGTATCCTGCAGCTGGGAGTTTTCTTGGCAGCTCTGCTCCAGTCTCTCCTGCAGTTGGCTGTTTTCTTGCCTCAGAGCTTCACACTCCTTCCTGCTCTGCTCCAGTTTGGCCGTCCGCCTGGCCAGAGTCTCCCTTAGCTTCTCGTTCTCCTTCTGCTTGTCTGGAGGCAATAGAAATATCAATAGGTTAGTGCTTACTGTTCCATCAGGCACAGCTTTAACAGATGTAAATCTGGAGAAAAACACTCTACCTCTACTGGCCTAAAGGGTAAAAAATGCATATCTGTTCCTGGCAGTGAGCTTGTACATTAATACCTCTAGACCCCATGTTGAGCTGTTCCTTAAGCGCTTGGTTTTGTCCCCAAAGGAATCGCACTTCATTGCCCAGCTGCTCCTCATTGCCATGGATGAAGATGTTGGTGGCTGCTGGACACAGATACATACACACATTTGTCAAGTCAACGTAATGGAAAGAGAGATTGAGAGAGAATAAAATACAGAAAGATGATTTCAGGTGTGTACCTGGGTCTTTCTCCACCTCAGCTAGTCTTTTCTCCAGCTGCTCTCTGAGACGGTCGTTGGTGCGGATGCTCTCCTCCAGGCGCTGCCGCAAAGCTCGGATCTCCTGTAGATGTTCTTCCAGCAGGCCTGAAAGAAAGGCATGCACAAAGCAAATGATAAGGGCTATTTTAAGCAGATTTAAAAAGTAACTGGGATAGCAAGAGACAGACTAAAACAGAAACTGTCAAAATCTAAGCAGCAGAGCCTGACATACTCTGACATTTAGTCCACAGCTTGGGTAAAGCTGCAGTAACACTAGATGCTACATTTGCCCTGACATGATAATTTCTTTTGCTAACATGATGATAAACCTACCTGAATTCATCACATGAGGTTGTTCTGCAGCATTCTTCTGCGAGCCAATGTCTCTGTCTCGTTTCCGTGATTCTGTCTGAGGTCCGGATCCGTCCTGGTCGTTGCAGTGATCCGGTTCCTGATGGTGGGAGCTGGTCTGAGCCATGATCGAGCGATGCAGGTTGAGTTCACTGCGCAGGGTGGCGTTGAGCTCCTCACTGTCCCTCAGCTGCTCCTGCATTCGCCTGTTCTCCCTCTGCAGGCCCTGCAGTCTGCTTGTAGCCAACACACCATCCTCCTGAGCTCCTCCTACAGGAGTGACAGCTGCTCCTGTCCAATCAGATGGGTACTGCTGGCCTAAACATGTACACAATGATGACAAGTAAATATATTAACATAAAAAAAAAAAAGATTTCATTATCATTTCTTGTGACCTAAGGAGTATTTTAACATAATCTTGTGAGAGAACTTTCTGTTACTATTTACCACTCTTCATTAAATCCCTAAATTAACCCCAGTACATGCTTCACCTTCTATAGTTGAAGTTGATAAAGCAAAATGTCACCCGCTACCCCAAGTAGAAACACAAGATGAAAAACTACAATGTAAAGGAGCCAAACAGGCTAAGTGTGGCCAACTATATAGAGTTGTAGCAGTAACAGAAATGTGAGTTTGTGTCTGCAGCCCCTCTGCAGGACCTCTCATGTATCTACATGCTTCACTTGTCTCTTTAATAGCCTCACTGTCTCTTTTCTGCAGGGAAACACAATTTGAAGATCGAACCGGATAGGTTCCACTGAATAATGCAACTTGGAGTGGAGGTGGACTGAAATGGGATACCCACTCTGCCCTTGGCCAGCATGTTTTGTGAGCGGGACGCCCTGCTACGACACAATGGACCTGAGTGGAAAATAAGTGCCATGACAGGCTGTGACTAGGCTGGTCAGAGCCTGTGGACGAGGACTCAGGTAATCCCAATGATATAACACCAAGGAAAGAAACAAGGAAAATATGCATTTTTAATGGAGCAAACTGAGTTACATATTAGCACAGTCTAGTACACACTGTGCCAGGCTGGACTATAATTTGACTATAATTTAAATTTGATTTCTGAGGACTATGTCAATTATTACAGCCAGAAATCTGCAGCTTATATAAACATGTGTTTGTGCTTACTGTGGGCTCGATTGGCGCTGTGTGTGGTCGGGCTGCTGTAACAGGAGGAGGAGGTCCTGTCTGCGTGGTGCAGATCAGAGTGAGAGCTGTGGTGGCTGCTGGGACTTTGGCCTCTTAACTGGTTCTGCAGGCTCTGGATTACACTGTTCTTCTCCTGCAGCTCTTTAGCCAACCTGGGAGGAGGAAGAGAAAGAAAAGGGGGGATGAGTCATGGTAAGACAAGGTCTCCCAGAGGACCCAATAACTGGTTTTATCCATCACATCATCTCAGGCGTTGGACAGCAAACTAATGTGAAACAGGGACTATAGGGAAGCAAACGTGAGGAACAGCACTCAAGAAATGAGGCACAACCCAAAATGTCAAGAAAAGTACATCCCCAACCAGAGGATTTGCTTTCAACAGAAAAACAGCTGGAAGATATGAAGGGGTTCACAGCAAACGTCATGCTGCCTTTCAGGATCAAGGCCACTCACAGGTCCAGCTGCTCCCTGGTGCACTCAGCCAGGGTGAGGTTTTGCTGGACGAGGAGGCCGACGTGCTGCTGCAGCAGCTCTCTCTCGCCCTCTAGCTCCACACGCAGATTATCTATGTCCTCCTGGATTCTAGCCGAGCTGTCCTGAGAATGTCTCATGCTCTCCTCATAGGACAGCAAGGACTGTGATCCCAGCTGAGGCTCTTCAAGACTGCCCACATCAGTAATAATTTGGATGAGCGTATGTCACTTTGCGCAACCTTAATTAAAATCTAAGTTAGAAGAGTGCTGTGAACATCTCAACTGTTCACATCAATGGCAAAGTCACTGTTACTGTATCTATAAATCAAAATAAAACCGCAAGTTTTAGAACCACAGCTGTCATGACTGAACTATTTTTCCCAATCAGACGTCATTTCAACGCTACACAAGCAGTCCTCTGATCATTTTGGTGGCGAAGACTGCTGATAGTGTTTATTTTTAACACCCATTTTTTATTTAGAGGTTTGTACATTTAGAACTATCTTGGTGTTTCATACAAAGCTTAATAATATCATTAAAGGTGATCTGCATTCTGGATGCTTCTGCTTAAACAGTGAGGAGCATAAATGGATGAACACTGACATGTAGGGTGTCAATGTTCCCCTGTAATTTCTCAGAGACACCAGTGACCCAGTTAAGGGAGACGTAACCTTAATGTTTGGGTTGTCACAGAAAAAAAATTAGGTCAGCAGCAGGACGCTATTCAAAACCAACAAAACACGCACCGCCCAGGGTCATAAGGCAAGTGGCTGGGCGGAGGCGGGGGAGGTGTCTTTAAAAGGGTCATGAGACAAAAATCACAACAGCTCAGACAACAACTCTCACATCTCAAACAGCAACGTGTCAAATATGACCAAAAAAAAACACAGAACCAATTAAAAGACAGACACAAAACTAGGCAAAAATTAGCAGTACTAACAAGAAACATCGTCCTTTTTATAAAAAATGTCCCAGATGGTCTACAGTTAGAGTATAATCATTTTAAAGATTGGTAAAAACATGTTATTAGCACAATTAAACTGCTGTTCATTAAAAAAAACCATTTAGGAACAATACAAGCCTCTGGTGATGATTCTCTCTAATTTCAAGAGCATTAGATTATTAATAAAGGAATAATTTGATGTTATGTCAAATTTGCTTAATAGATGAGCTGGCCAATTCAACTCTCATATCTGTACTGAAAATAGAAAGCTGCGGACAGTTAGCTAAGCTTAGCACAAAGGAGTGAGAACAGAGAGACACAGCTAGCCTGGCTCTATTCAGTGAGGTGTAAAGATGACAAACTGCAGTTTATAATAGAACTTTGCATGTAATGGACTATTTTTGGTACAGCTGGAAAGAGCCAGGCTGACTGTTTCCCTCTGTGGCTGCTGGCTCCAGCATTGGAATTAAGGGACAGACATGACAGTGGTAAAATCTTTTATCAAACTCAAACAAATAAAACATTAAGGTGGACTGACTGGACATTGTAAATACTCAGTTTCCACCACAAATTAACAGGTGACAAATTAAACGAAAGCAAATAAATTAAGACACTGACAGCCAGCAAGTGTAGTATGAGAGTCAGAGACGTACCTGCGAGACAGTTCCAGAGCCGCCACATCCTCATTATCCAAATGAGACTCTCCTAGCAGACAGAGGAAAAGATGCTGTCAAAGGCCTGTCTGTAAACATCAGTTACAAATGGCTGCTCTCCTGGGCTCCTCTTTCTCTGCTTGGGGCTTTCTCTTTGTCAAAACATCGAGATAGGTCAATTCTGTTACCTGCCTTTAACTTTGTAAAATACTGAGATTTAGCCTGAAGTCTGAACGCATTACTTCATTCTTCATTTGCCTGTGCGTTGGCTGGAGTTTTGTGTGTTTTGGCACAGTTTTGTATCATGAATCAGTATCAAATGATTTGCTGTGCTTGTGCAGCGTGGTTCCAATTAGCACTATTTCTAAAAAAGACGATATTACAATCGAGGCAGCAGCTACCTTTGTCCAGCCGTCCCTCCAGTCGGTCCAGAATGCCCAGGCTCTTGTCCAGCTGCTCTTTGACCACCTCCCCCATGTAGTAGTCAACTTTGCTTGCTTGCAGCAGCTCCTTGAAGGCTTTTCTCAGCTCCTCCAGCTGCCGACGCTGCAGGGCTCCCAGCCTGCGGCTCTCCTTGATCTGCTGCCTCAGTTGTGACAGCTCCCTGGCCTGCGACTGCACCAGGGAGTCCAATCTGTGATCAAGACAGAATGAGGGCAAGCAAGGGTGGGAGGCACGACATTGTGGACAGTGTGAGTCAAGATTAGATTTTTAAAATGACTGTGCAGCTTTCACTGAGTGTAAAAATAGTAGTGAAAGGATAATGCACTGAAAAAAAGCTGTTGACCTTGCAGGCGATGTCGAGCGGCTGCGTGTCTGCTGCAGCTGTTCACTCATGCTTCTGTTAACTGAGCTTTCTCTTTCCTCCATATTCAGCCGGCCTGATTTATCCTTCATCGCCTGGTTCTCCCCTTCCTTTTTCTCCCTTAGCTGCCCCTTTCTGTAGCTCCGATCCTGGCTACGGTCCTCTCTCTGTGTCCCCTCTTGATCCCTGACACTTGAGGGATCAGAGGTGTTTGCAACTGGGTCGCTAGAGAGCGAGTTCCTGCGCAGAAGACTTTGCATTTGAAGAATGAGTTTGGTTTGGTTTTCCAGCTGGACCTTCAGCTCTCTGACTTGTCCCTGAAGCTGATGGGGGTCCTCAGAAACCCCGTACTCGTCATAGACCTGCAGGCCTTTCAGACTGACCTGAAAACAAACAGGAAATTATTATAAAAACATTCAAATTCCAGTTTTTTAAAAATGAAATTCATGGTTTGGCGAATTTTTACGGTAAATTGTTTTTGTTTTTTGATATTTATATATGACACATAAACACATGCAAGCATAGCCTTTGTGCATATTTGTCAAGAGGAGAAAACAAAACAAAAGAATAAAGCTCAAGAGCATATTTCCCTTGTGGTAGCTGTATGTGCTAAATTGAATAAAACTGAAATAAAATTTGAACAATGTACAGAGGTGGACAAAAGCTGCTCATTTCAGCGAGCGCCACTTTTGACACTTAAAATACAAAACTAGCAAGCAGAATTGATCAGCCGTAGCTTGCTATCCTGCCAGTTGGCATAACGTTAGCTCAGAAAGTTGGTTCAACACTCGCCGTCAATGATGTGATGTATTTCGCTAAATAGTTTTAACAAAAGAACCTTGTTAAGGGGACAATAAAGAAAAGGCATTGGTATTGGAATTTTATTGTACTGTAGATCTAGTTATTCTGTACACAAATGCGATAAGGGGAAAAAGCCAACTGTTAAAATCAGAGTGTTATTTCGTTCCAATATCACTTTGTCTGCTAACATATTTGTTTGTATTTTCAAACACAATTCCTTCATTTTCAGCATAACAAAAGAAAATGGTGAGGAATAACCAGCGTGTTTGGCAAAATATAACACTACCTCACAAGTGTCCTTATTCGAGGTAGTGTTACATTTTGCTGGTTTGTGCTGGTTATTCCTCATGGTTGCTGGGGTTACTGGAATGTAAACTTCCTCAAAAAGTGTACCAGCTGACGTTAGTCTACACTCATATTTTAGTGATAACCAGTGGGGAAATACTACACAGTGGTTGAGCTAGTTGTGAAGTGCAGACTGTTTTCTAAGCGCTTCTTTGCCTTAAAAGTAACACTTGGCTACTACTGTAGGCAATTAGCTATTAAAGCACTTCTTAAACTTACTTCTTACTTCTGTGTGAGTTACAGATGGATCAAGAAAGGCATTTAGCCAAGTAATTTAAATACCTTGGCTGAGCTGAGAGCTGGAGAACTTGGGTACGGGGTGCTCGACGTGGAGTCCAGGTTTTCAGTAGAGGAGAATGTGGCCTGCTCGTGTTTCAGCAGGGACGGCAGGCTAGAGGCACTGCAGCTTGGTTTCACACCAACCTCTAGATCTGTCAACACAAGGGACAAAGACACAGTCTACTAGGGAACAGGAAAACACAACAGGTTGTGAGAAACAAAGGGTGAGAGTGCCATGTGAGGTAATAAATCAACTGAGACAGAACTGGACTGTGAAATAAGACCAGAAACAAAAGTGAAAGGTTAAGGAGTGCTCAAAAGACATTCCCAAACTTTAAAGTGGAAACATGCAAGAATGTGCCAATGCAAATATTGACATCTCATTCAAATTTGGAAATAGTGCAGAGAAATACTAGATTCAAACCAGGAGACAGTGTGAAGTTATGAGACCCAAAGTGAAAACGTTTCTCAGGGTAAGAAAAGTGTGTTAAAGTTGCCTTTGGTCACTTCTCATGCAGACACAGAGAGAATCTATCCACATTTGAGATTAGTGTCCACTCAGCAGACAGACATGCACTGTCTGTCTACAGACCGTCTACCTGTGCTACTGCTCTCTTCCCTATCGTTCTCACTCTTGCCACTGGTTTCGTAACCCAGGTCCTGCAAATCCACCTGCACGCCTTTGTCATCCTGCTCCAGAGCTGGCATTGGAGGCAATATATGTTGGGTTAGGAAGAAACATTTAACATGGAACTTTGTCTCTCTCCTTTGAAAGAGTTCCTCATCTATTTTAATTGACACGAGGGTTAAACTTTAAACATATGCCCATTTGCTGTGTTACAGAAGTTTTTACAAATCTGAATAGCTCATGCACAATTCAAATATGTAAAGCAAAGATGCAACAGTAAAGCATGAGTTTTCTTACCTTTCCGTGCTGTTTCAGGAGAGGATGTGTTGGTAAGAGCGGTCGCCAGTTTCTCCTCCAGGTTTTTACAGGCTTTCTTCTTCTCCCTCAGTGCCTTATGGAGAGTCTCCAGTTGGGCCTGAACACTCGGAGGTAATCCCTTAGCGTCCTGCACTGTCTTGTGGTCCTTGCTTTCCTCTCTTCGGCCCCTTTCTTTCTTCTGTAGTTCAGAGAGCTTCTGACTCTGGTCACTGAAGGCTTTGTGGAGGCGGCAGAGGTTGTTATAGAGTTCTTGGTGAAGCTGTTCCTTTGTTCCAGATACAGCAGCAGATTTGCTGGATTTGGTAATAGGCTGAGTGAGTTCTTCCAGTTCTTTCCTCTCCTGCAGGGCTCTCTGAAGTTTGTCTAAATTCATCCGCAGATCAGAGCTGCTCTGTGATGATGTACCAGAAGTCAGAGAGCTTGTATTTGTACAGTGTTCTGCTAGAGAGGCAACAGATGACTCTGCTGCGCTAAGGCAATTCAGAAGAACTTTGGTCATCTCCTGATCTTTAGAACTTCCTATTTCAGATGGTTGTTTCTTTGACTCATTTCCCTTAACTGATTCAGCTGCTGTCTGCCTCAAACATTTACCACTCTGGTCAGCATCATTACCGTTGTTGCCATGTTGAGCAGCAGCAGCAGCATCTGCAGCTCTTAGTTTTTCCTGCAGCTCGGCATTAAGCCTGTTCTGCTCCCACAGTGCCTCCTGCAAAGAGTCCGCGTGTCGTTGCAACTCCTGTATAGAATCCTTTGTGCTACCAAAACCCCCTCTTGGACTCTGTCTATCTGAAGATGCATTCACCTGCTGCAAGGCTGTCTCTATCTTCAAACACAAATCACTGTTTTCTGGATTGTTTTCTTGGTCGTTAGTAGAGGCGATGGCTTTTTCTGCCAGGCTCAGAAGCTCTATAAGCTGGTTGTTGAGCTCCTCCTTGTCCTGTAGGGCTTTCTGAAGCTCCATGCATCTGCTGTGGAGGGTAGCATCTGAAGCCACAGACCCAGGACCTGTGCATGGATTGGTGTGTGACCCAAATCCTCCCTGGCTGTCCAGACTGCATGCAGTCAGATAAGCGATGGTGGATTCTGCTGCCTGCAAGGCCTCTACGTACTGGCGATTGAGCCGATCTTTCTCCTGGAGTTGAGTATGGAGCTCTTCCCAGTCTGTTAGCTGCTCGCTTAGCTTGTTGATCAGGGCCTCTTTCTCCTGACACTCCTGGTGAAGAAGCTCCAGCTGAGTGAACAGAGCAGCCTCGGTATGATCCATTGTCGCTGCTTCAGAGTCCTTGTCCAACCCACCTGGACTGCTGCTACAATGTGCATGACAGAGTGTGGCAGAAGGGGAAGTGCTGTGCTGAGGTGACATGGGAGAGTCGGAGTCTTCGTGTGGTTGCTGGTCAGACCCATAGACATCATCCACATGACGGTGCTGAAGTGCTTCTGTTGTCAGATGTTCTAACTGCTGGCTGCTGCTGGAAGACTCCACTCTCAGCCTTACAGGGACCGGGAGGCGAGATCTGACAGCCTACAGTTGAAACAAATGAAACATTTTATTAAAAACACTTGACTTGATGCAGGGAGTGATGTGGTGTTTCTTTAAATTCTTCCTGTAAGACTAAACTTACCCCATGCTTTGCTACATGCTTTATCGCACTCCTGCTGTGCGACTTAGGACTGGCCATCACATCGACGGTGCTGGCGATTAGCTCAGTGGCGACAGAAGTTCCCCCATCCTTTGACAGACTTTTGACCTTAGAGGGACCTTTTGATTTGGCCTGCAGAGTTTCCAAACTCTTTCTCAATTCAGCTTGTCCATCACTGCTGTTTCCTGAGGCGTCTGTGCTCTCTTTTTCTTTACATTCAGTAGATTTTTGTTCTTTCAGGAGACCCCGCAGCTCTGCATTTTCTGATTTAAGCCTGAGCAACACCTCTCTGTAATAACAGAAATTTGATTAGTTTACTGTTCAAGCAACAGACTCTTAAGTTCAATCCTGACGCTGTTGAGGAAAAGACCCACCTAAGGTGTGAAACTGATGTGGCGCCACAATCAGTCAGCAGGGATTTAAGTGCCATTACATCCATGTTCCTTTCTCTAGAATGTCTTTCTCCAGTGTCCAAGGTGTCGCTGCCAGACTGAGCATGCTCTCTACTCTGGCCAAGACCACTGTCCACACTCAGATCAACCGCCCACTTTCCAGACACAATCTAGTAAGGGATAGTTTAGAAGTTAGGTTATATAAAAACTTAAATCTGAAATAGTTCTGAAGTTCTTCAGAGTGTAATAAATGATGATTTGTTTCACACCTGTCCTATCGTGGTGTCCGTCTGACTCTCTTTGTCCTGGCATGAGTGATGCATTCTGCTACTGTGAACCACAGACTGCGTCTCTTGCGTCTTCTCGAGCTGCTAGAGCAATGGGATGGGAGGCGATTGTGACACAAATGGCTCGGTAAAAGAAAACTTAATGAGGGAACAGAATCCATAAAACACTGCACAGCAACAGCAGAATGGTATGACGTGTCTAATGTGGCATGGCGAAGAGACCATTTCATGGGACATAGAGATAAAAAAAAAAACAAAAAACAAAACAGGGACTGATTAGGAAAAGTGAAGGAGAAAAAGAGGGAATCTTCTACTACAGACAAGAAACTCACTTGTTAGAGAAGTAAGACATTAAGTAGCAGAGAGTAAAGAGACATTAGTAACACTCTAGACAGAGTTAAAGGTTGAGATGTAAGTTTAAAGGTTAGACAGGAGCTAATACAGGTGGATGTTAGACAATGACATGATTCATCAAGTATTTGGAAACTGTTGACAAACTGCACAAAGATTGGAAACATGACAGAAAGGCCCTTTCTTGAATGGTTTGGAAAATAAATGTTGACATCTTGACTTCAAGGACATCTTCCTTTGTTTGCTGCTGTTGTTTGTTGGTGCTAACCTGTTTCCAAGGGCTACAGCTGGCTACGTCTTTGTCTGCCTTGTCGTAACTGTCGTGGTCTGACTTCTCCAGTAGTGACAGTCGGTCCTGCAGCTCGTTGTTCAAAGTCTGCAGTCTGCTGACACAGTCCTGCAGCTCCAGCACCTGAGGCCCAAAAGGACTCATTTTATCAATTTGCATGAGTGTCATAGTAAATGTAAGTAAATTTTATTTATATAGCACCTTTTACAGAGAAGACCATGGCAATTGATTATATGCATTGCTTCTATTTACTTCTACATGTGTATCAACGTCAATAAAGAGAATACTTTATCCAAATATATATTTACCTTCTGCTTGAGCTCCTGTGCAGAAAGTAGAGACAAGCTGTCATCATGTCCCTCTCCCACACAGATACTCATGTAGGAAGTCTGATCTCCGATGAAACTCAAAGTGTCACCTGAAAAACATCAGAGTGACATGTAGCATAAAGTCTCCCATCTCTCAGAACTCTGAAACAAGACATAAAAGGGTCTTACCACCACCGTCATTGGCTCCACCGACTCCCCCTCCACGGTTCTGTATGGCTCCTAAGCGAGCCTGCAGGGAGGCATTCCAGCGATGAGCATCTTCCAGCTGATGTCTCATGCTCTCCAGCTCTTTAGGATCGATCAGGTCCATACCTGAACAGACACACAGGGGGTTACACACTCACATAAGCACATTTCTTTCTAAGTGTTCTACCGTCAGAATGTTTGTAATTTCAATCAATGTACAATTATTTACATGCTGCAACAGTAGTGGTTCAGATGAGTTAGTGTGACTTTATGTAAAACACATCAGTGAAATACTGAGCACTGCAACTGGTTTCACAAGTATAAAAACACTAGCACCATGTGCAATATAGACTGACAAAGACACACAGACTTTACACAGGATTGCATTCAGCTTTGGAGAAGACAAGGATAAAATAAAACTCTCTTAATGCAAACTACACCAGAGGATTCCTTTTTTTTTTGAGAAGAAATGGCATGCTAGTTCAATACAAATGTAATTCAAAACCTTAAAAGATAAGCTAAAGGCGGGATAAATGATTCTAAAACTCTATAACAATGACAAGCTGAGCAGTTTTTATTATGTTGTATTTGACAACTGTAAGCTGAGGCTGCTGTGTAAACAAATCATGAGTGTGCCAAAATGTCTTAATGGAAGGAGTTATACTTGTTGACAAATACTGTATGTTAACAGCTGAGTGCAACTACATTATTGAGTATTATAAACCATTTTTCAAATATTTATATACTGCTGCTCATCATTGGCAAATAAGAGGACATACAGGGTTACCATGTATAAATATACCCTGTAATCAGAATGTTTTTGTGTGTTTATTTAACATGCACACATTGTATAAACTGCACCTATAGGGACCATGTAACCAAATCCAAAAACGCGGAAATGGAATCAGTGGTCACTTCTGTAGCTTCATCTATCTTGGATTCAGTGTAGATGTGAGCCTCGGGCCTGTTACTTACAGCTGACCTATTTATACACCTGGCTCTCTTCATTCAGGGACGGAGAGATGAGTGTGCACACAGGCGAGCACACGCACGCATGTGGACAAACACTCAAGTAATTTGGCTAAGACGACTACCTGAGTGACACTTTTAATCAGTCTCAAGCCTGCATTCTGATGTCACACAGCATCTGAAGCATTAAGTGTGCTAAAATACATGAACTATGTCGTAAGATAATAAACTTTGGATTTCTTTATAGAATCTATTTCAGGGGAGCAACTCTACAGTAGGATACCTTGTGATCTTGCAGGATAACAACCTTTAATACCCCGTGTTATATAACGGCATGCTTGTGCAATGAGATCCAATGTGTGACAGATGGTTGGATGGGCTGGATTAATAATCAGAGGGCTGAAGGAGAGGTGATGCAATCAACTAACACCAAATGTTTGAATGAGACAGTCAAAACAACAGAAGGCATGTTAAAAGTGAGAGATGGGGAAAAACGGCAAACAGCAGCCTTTATTCACATTTTAGAAAGGGCAGACAAACAGACAGGATTAGTGTGAAGCCTTCACATTGACAGAGTGACAGAGAAAGACAGTTGAAACCCTGCTAGGAACAAAACATGCAGATGAGGAGGTGATGATGTAAGGAACAATGAACATAAAATGCACAAAGATGAGGAGTGGAGGGTCCAGGTGTTCATGCTGAACAAAGAAACAGATACAAAGGGGATGTGTGCTCAACAGCAAGAGATGTTAGTGAAATAAACATGCAGGACAAAGACGATAGGTGTGTTTCCCCTTTAATCTATGGATATACATCTCCCTGAGCTATAGTTTCTAAAAATCCTTTAACAACTTTTGTGAAAAACATATGGTTTCCTTTTGTTATCGTTTTTTTCTTCTCTTTCATCAGTTCCCATCATCATTTACCACCCAGCCTGTTTGCACTGCACCTTCTCTGAGTTTGGCTCTGTTTATCTCCCTCTCCAGGTCATCCCTTAGCTCCTCATTTGTTTTAATGCTCTCCTCCAGCTGCTGTCTGAGGAGCTGCACAGCTGTCAGCTCAAGCTGTAGAGCATGGAGACGCTGGGCACTGCAAAAACACACACACACACACACACACACACACACACACACACACACACGCATTAAGAAATGTTTATGCATCAAATGGATTAATATAAACGTATCTTTTCATTCTCACGGCTATGATGATTGTTTTTTTCCCAGTGACTATCTTGCCTACCTGTCCTGCTCTTTTACAGTTCTGACCAGGCTGGAGTAGAGCTGTTGTTCAGCTCTCAGGGCTTTGTTCAGAGCATCATGCTCCTGCTGCAAGGCTAAAAGGTTGGGCAAAGCCTGAAGGACGACAGAAAAATGACACAGCAATGATTAAAATGTCAAAATGTTTAGAATAAGTTGAGTTGTTTTCAGGTTTCATTCAGGTGAGAAGTTGATAAAGTTTACTTCTTGCTGACTGTCTCCTCCAATCATGGTTCTTTCTCTCTGAGGGAGCCCAGGGAGTGATCTCTCCATGCCAGAACCAATGACCTGATCCTGGGTATGATCAGCTCGACTGTCCCCTCTATGACCAAGGCGCTGGTGGAGAACCTGCACAGAGACACAAACAAAATGAGAAAATGCTTGAGCAGCATTCATATAAATATACTATGTGCTTCATCAAGTGACTTTGTGAATGGGGGATTCCTTACATTGATAATCTCATCCTTGGTCTTCAGCGTGGCAGTCAGGGAATCAATATTAGCAGCCTGACCTTCATTACGACCCTCCAGCTCAGAAAGCAATGACTGTAGATCTGCCAAAGAAATCTGAATATAAAGGAAGTAAAACGGGATTACACACTAGTTAGCAAAAGACCTGATAGCGGACAACTGTGGAATAAAATGCTTATAACCAGCCGACCTTCAGTTCATTCTCCCTCTTCAGTGCTTTGTTCAGTGCCTCAGTTTTCTGTGCCAGCTCCTTCTTCAAGACGACGACTGTCTTTTTGGAGAGAGGGACGTTCTCGATGTTGTCCTCGCTGTTCCTCCTGGACAGCTCAGCTTAATTGCGGACAAAATAGAAACAAATGTTGGACCGACACGTACTCTGACTTACTGTATAAATATCCAGTGAGAGGTTTTAAAAGGTCCAAAAGGACTCACCTTCCCGCTCGTCCAACTTCTCCTGCATGATCTGGATAGTTTGTCTAAGCTCCAGCACATGATCTGGCTCCTCCTTCTGCCTCATCTCTGCCAGGAACTGGTCCCTCTCCTGACCACGCTGCAGAAGCTTCTACAAAATTAGAAATAAAAACAAAAACACAGTAAAGTATATAATAAAATCTGCCCTGAAATCAAAGATCATCAAAAAGGCCACCAAGTCTAATGAAGTCAGAGTGAAAGAGAGGAGTATTCTCCTGGGGGCTTTTGATTTTCTCTCCTTGTTAGGCTTCTATGTTAAGCACATTTTACAGCTGAGTAACTTCGCTGAATCCCAGAGGAACTTACATTGATGATGCTTTCTTTTTCAGCAAGCAGGGCTCGGAGCTCTGCGGTCTCTAAATAACCCTCCTGGGCTGTTGTGGCGCTTTGCTTCTCAGCAGTGGAGAGCTGTTGTTGCCTGTCAGACAGCTGCTTCCTCAGTTCCTGAATCTCTTGAGCGCGCTCAGACAGCATGCGGTTGTAGTGCTCTGCAGACTCCTGGGAAAACGAAAGAGCAGAAGAAGTAATGAGAAGCAGTGATGTTTGCCTTCAAACTGTACATACAAAGGTCCTTTTTTAGAACTGAAAATGTAAATAAAATGCACACTATATCTGTATAAATGTACAAAAACATCTTTATGAAAGTGTAAAGTATTGTGTTCATTTAATAATTACTTATTGCTCACTCAATTGCTTACTTATAACTTATTGCTTTTAAGTTTTCTTTTCATTCAATTACTGTTCACTGCTTAAAAGACTTCTTTTTTTCCCCTGGGAATCCACTAAAAATGTTTTTTTAATTAAGTACTGACCTTCAGGAGTTGGTCCTTGCTGCTGATTGTAGCCAGCAGTCCTTCCACAGCACTCTCATTGTCAGCGACCAGCCTTTCCCTGGCCTTCACCGCCTCAGCCAGCATAGCCTCCGTCACCTTTAACCTCTGGCCCATCTGGTCAGCGAGGTCACGTGCGTGAGTCTGCGACTGGCTCAGCATTGATTCAGCCATTTCCTTTAAACAAGAATGACGATTAAAAAAAATCAAAATCAAAATCAAAAACATCCAAGAAGTAAGTAAGTCAAGTTAATGTCGTGGGTGAATTGTTTTTGTGGAGGGGATGCTCTTTGCTGTGTTCACTAACCTCCATATCCTTTGTCTTGCCCTCCAGGGAGAGTTGTAGCTGGCTGATGATGGAGTCTTTCTCTCTTAGTGATCTGTTCAAATTATCTTCAACATCTTGCTTGGCTCTCTGCAGGTTCTTGAGCGTGTTTGCAAGATGCTGCAGCTCCACATCCTTCTCCTTGATGAGACTGTCAAAATTCTGGAGGGAGACAAATGGTCAGACAGATGCCTTAGATTGAAGTCCAACGTCCCAAAAGCAATTCATTACTCACTACTGTAAATGTCAAGTCTCTGTTTCTGATTTTATTTTCCAATAGAACATAATCATAGTCGCTTACATTGATGGTTTCCTCATTGTGAGAGAGCAAGTTATTGAGCCTATCAAGATCTCTTTCCTTCTCCCTTAGCGACAGCTGCAGCTGGTGTATCTCATTGTCTTTCTCCTCAATGGCAGCAAACTTCTCATCTAGTGCTTGCTGTGAGAAAGCAAACAGAGGAATACCAGAATTAGATTATAGTCATTGTGCTGAGAAGACTGCACAGAAGGAGGAGGGAATGTTCACCTCAAGAGCCTTCTCTTTTTCCTTCAGTCTTTGTCGCAGCTTGGAAAGCATACTCTCGTTTCCTCCTGGACTTTTGCTTTGCTCAAAGTCTCTGACCATGTTTATGTACTCCTGATGAACACAGAAAAACAATATACAGTAAAACAAACAAACAAAAAACCAGCATCTGCACATATCTAATGGCAGAAAATGGTCTTAAATCAATTTTTATATGTTCTATGCTGTTTCATCACCTGTAGCTGTTGCTCTTTATCTGCCAGAGTGGATGTGAGTCGCTGGATGGTCACCTCATGGGCCTGCACTTTTCTTTTAGTTTGATCCAGCAGCTCCTGGTACTGCTGTTCCAGAGCCCCCTCCCTGTCCCCAATTTCACCACTCAGCTTTCTGAGCTGATTATTCAGATCCTGGAGGGGAAATGATAAAACTGATAAACAAAAGCCAAAACTGAATGGTGACAGATAACGGAGACGAGGATTTAAAAATGCCTGATGGCCAGAGGCAATGGTAAAATTTCTTTACATTTACTCGACAACCACTGCCCTCTAACAATCTTACATTCAGAGCCTTGTCTCCCTTCTTCTTTTGTTGTTGCCAGTCTTCCAGTTCCACCTCCAGCTGGTCCTTTGCCTGCTGCAAGTCAGCCAGCTCTTGCTCCTTCCTGTCCAGGGCACGTTGCAGCTTTTGAGCTTCAAGCACCTTGGCGTGGTGTTCCCCCTGGAGTTGGGCCAGCTCAGTTTGCTTTTCCAGTAATACATTTTGGTGCTCCTCTACTCCCTGTGGGATATTTGCAACAAATGTTTAAAATAAGAAAGACTGTGTTGTATATTTGTCAGTAAGTTAGATCTAGATAAAAACACTCTGTTGGCTTTTCTGTCTCTTGAAAGTTTGACTCTGTAAAAAGCTGCAGGACTTGCCTGATATTTCTGCAGTTGAGCTTTATGTGCCGCCTCTCTGGCTTTGGCCAAAGCGTCATCCCTGTCCTCAATCTCATGACACAGCTCTGAAATCTGTGCAATACACATAACAGTTGGTGTTAGAGCTTTGCATAATACAGAGAAGTGGAGCTTGGACAGGTGAAATCCTAAATAACAGCAGTTGTTAGTATCTCCACAAAAAAGCGTTGATGATAATATGCACTTTACCTCTTTTTCCTTTTCTTTGAGGACCTGACTGAGGCCCTGAATTGTTTTGTCTCGCTTCAAAGCATTTTTCTTCTCAGAGTTGAGTTCATTTTCTTTCTCCTCCAACTTCCCTAAAAGGTTCTGTTTATACAAAGAATTTATGTTATACAAAGAAATCTTTCAAACTAATTGAAAAAACTTAGCAGATCAAAAAGTCATCTCTGTGTACCTTGTTTTGATTTTGGATATCCTCCAGTGTTTTAGTCATGTTCTCACTTGCGCTTTTTATCTGGGTGAGCTCTTCGGTCAGCAGCTTATTGCAGGACTCCAGACGGCTGAACTCACTCTGCTTCTAAGCAAATCCAGAGAACACACAAAAAGGAAAAAATATTTTAATACCACAGAATGATTAGCTTGAAAGCTTGTTGTCTGCCACAGCTCATTACCAGTGCTATATGCCAGAACTACCTTCACTCTGACAGGAGTGTATTTATCATCAAATTCCTCTGTAAGGTCATGGAGAGACTTCCATTCTGCCTCTCTGTGTCTTTGCTTGGCTTGTATGTCGTGAGGTCCAGTATTTAACCTCTTCAGGACAGGGATGCGGCTTCCTGCAGGAGCAGAGACTTGCTGCTTGGAGATGCAGCGCAGGAGCTGGATCAGGTCAGAGATCACAGAGGGCTGACTCGACGAGCTACTGAGCAGTGCTCTGGCCTGAGCCTTTCCTGCTGGGTCATCAGTAGCACCACATCTGCTAGCAAACACCTTGGGCTCTCTAAGTTTACGTTTGGGTGGAGGGTCTGGAGGGGTGTCTGAGGAAAAGTCTCTATTGAGAGACTGCAGGGATGTGGAGCGACCTCTGAATACAGGTCTAGGCAGCATGCCCTTACGCTGGACCAGGTCAAGGTACGAGCTCTGTGATCGATGGCGCGTCCCTCGGAGAACAAAGCTCTTCATAGAGCCATCAAGCCCTGCCGCCGATCCCACCCTGCTGCTCCTGAGCCCTGAGCGCCCAGGGAACGCCCCTTTACTAGCAATGTGATCCAGACTAACACACCTTTTCATGCGATTTTCCAGGGGACCACTTCCTCTCTCCCTCAACTGCTGTCCTTCAGAGGCCAGCTGATATGCAGCCTCATCATCAGAACTTCCCGTCCCAGAGAACCTGAGCAGAGTCTTCCAGCTAACACTCTCACTCTTCTCCAAGCCTGGGTTGTTTTTTTTGTAGGTGAAGATGATGCACTGGATCAGGTGGTCTCTCTCCGCTTGCAGCTTCTGGAGCTGACTGTTGTGTTCATCTTGCAGCTGGCTGATGTTAACATCACACTCCACCACCTTCTCCAACTGGAACACGCATTTCCCACAGAGGAACTCTCCACGGCCATCGCGAGTCACCTCCCAGCCCAACACATGGGACAAGATGACTTGTAGCTTCCTTTTTGCTGCTGAGCTGAAGATCCAGCGGCATTGGCTTCCCACCACACGAACACCACAAATACGACACGGGTCTTTCATGGCACCTGAGATCTTGAGTTTCAAGGCTCACCCACTTAAAACAAGCCCAAAAAGCTTCTCACTGACACACATTCTGTCCAGTTGCCTAACAGTCACCAGCCTGCCAACCATGGAATAGCCATCTATCATTTTCTCTCAATGCGTCAGCAAGAGAAGCACAGAAGAGACTGACTGAGTGCAGAGCACTATAAGCCCTAAGCCTTTGATAATCCCTGCTCCCGCCTCTATTCCACTCTTCCCGACATATTCAATCACATCAAATCCTCCAGGACTGCGGCAGTGATCTGTGTTATGGCCGGTGCCAGGCCATCTCTAGAAAACCTCCACCCAGATACCCTGACATCAGGTATGGAGGCCAGTCACATACAGGGGGCTTCTCCACTGGACGGGTGAAGATAGGAGCAGCCAATCACTCCTGTAGAGTCCTTACCTCGTAACAGTGCATCTAAAAATCCGCTTTAAGATTAGAGGTGGTGTTTTCTGACTATCATTGCTGTCACACTTCCCATTACATCTCTATCCTGCAAAGACCACATGAAGTCTGATATGCCTCAAATTTATCCTTGGTTGAGGCATGGTCCCAAATTTTTCAAAATCCTCTTCAGTACATTGTTTACAGATCTACAGATCCGACAAACACTGACAGGTAACACTGTGTTTCTCTATTGATATGCAAGGATGGACATAAATAACTCTCAGAGGGACTGCGTCCAGACAGCATGATAATCCAGTCTTAACACTGTGACCTGAGTCCAGACCCGATGAGGAAACTATGGACACTGCCCAAGAGCTTTCTACTCTGAACGTCAACAACCCGGTACTTTCACCAACTGGGTGTATAGTGTTTGGTGACTAATCAAAAGTCCCCTTTTCACCAAGTAGTTCTAATGATGTCAGCTTCTTGTTGTTACACCAACATTACGGAAATCCACTAAAGCACCAGAATTACCACAACAAACCATACTCAGTCTCTTTCCTGCAGCAGGGAGCAAAAATAACAACAGCACCAGGAGGCACACAGAAGAAAGTCATAAAACATGCCAAAGTACTTTTCCTGTGGTTCAACACAACAGCATAGACAATCCTCTGAAATAAACAGCGCATGCTTTGTGTGCCCAACAAAGCACAAAGCCAGTGTGCATCTATTTAGTGTTTGGGTTTAAATGACTTTACACATTAAAGGACCATACCAGTGTTGCTACATGTCAATGTCCTTTGTAAACATCGGCCCCATAAACTCCACCAATTTTCCCCCAAACAGCTTTATCTATGAGATATTGTGTTTGTTTACATTTTGTTCATATTCAAAGCAGGAGCAAATTCGCAATAGCTGCAACCAGCAGCAAAAAATGCTGGGATGAAAAATACCGTGCACTTCTTGGAATGTTAAATCCATTCTTTACTGTATATTTGGAAAGAAAGAAAGTGAAGAAACAGAAATTATGGTCTCCAATGATGCCTCCTACAAGAGTCTACAACAAATGGTTAATGAGTTATGGAAGGTGTGGGGCAAGCCAAAATCACTGACAGTGTGTTTTTTCATAGAGTTTGTCCGTGTTACATGAGTCCATTTAGAAGTTACACCCCTTTTTGCTACAGGCCACTCCCACTACCACGCCCCCTTTTGGCTATTTGGCCTAAACAGTAATTCAGCTGTCCTTGGGCCCATGGCCAACTTTTCCACCAAGTCCGTGAATCCATTTGGAAGTTACAAACTTTTTTGCAATAGTCAACTCCCATTACCACACCCCCCCTTTAGCCGATTGGAATGAACACAAACTTAAACCTTCACACACACTTGACCTCCATGTCAAATTTCAGCCTCCTAGCATGAATACAGTGGCCACTAAAGAGTGGAGAAATTTTGTGGACCAACCAACAAAGCAACCTATGGAGTTGTTGATGACAACATTAGTTAAATAGAACATCTGTGTCAAAATCCTTCTTCATGCTAATGTTCAAGCTAGGACGGTAGCACTTGCAAGGAACTATCTTTCAAGAGTAATAACTTTCATCATGGCACTTTGAGTCAAGACTACTGCAACAAACAAAATAGGAAAGACTTACAATGATTGATTTAAAAGGCTTCTTAGTGGGCAAGACAAAGACAACAGCAAAAGTTATTAAAAAATAAAGCAGTGCTAACGCAGTGAGCCTAAAATCAGTGTCAATGTGCAGTAATTATTGTAAGGCATACCACAAAAAGATTTAACAAAGAAATTCCCACAACACCAACCTGATGGTCTGGAGTTCTTCGGTCCTTCTCTCTACAAAGCTCATCTCTTAGTGCCTGTGAAACAGAAAATCAAAACGTCACTCAAATGTGTTTTTGTTTCGCAAGTGTTCTTAAAGCTAAGTTTTAATTATTTAGTGGCAGACAACTGTTGTAATAAACTGAATTTCTCTCAATATACTGCATGCACGATTAAAAATTGAAAACACATTACTGAAAACATTTTCTAACTCTGGTAAAACAAACATATCTTTAGCTACTTATGAAAGCCATACCTCAAGTTCCTGATCTTTCTTGGTGATGAGATCAGACAGCTGTTTGATACCGTTAGCTGACGGTGCATCTCTCTCTTGGTCAGCACATTTCTTCTGACGGGTCATAGCTTCCTGGTTCTCTAGAGTAATCTTGAGCTGCTCTATGACACTGGTTCAAGCAAAACAACGAAAACATTGTAAACAATTAGGTCTTAATGCAGTTAAAAATAATTGTGTCTGTGCTTATCGCGTCTGTCCCTACTTGTCTTTCTCCTGCAAGGCCTGCTGCAGATCTTGAACAGAAGCGGGGGCTGGGACAGAGGTGAAGGGGCCCGATGGACCCAGGGCTTGGAGCTGCTTCTCCATGTCAATATTTTTAAGCTTCTCCTGCTCAGCAATGGCTGCCATTTTCTCAACTTCTTCCTCTGCTGTCCGCAAACCCTAACATAAGGAAAAAGATGAAGTGAGCAGAATGTGATTAATACGACCATTTAAACAATCAAAAGTAACTTTATCACACTGACTCTACTGTTCATGAGGCGAAAATAACATTTTGCCGTACCTGTTCTAGGTCAGCTATCCTCTTGCTGAATGCATCTCGAAGTGCGTCCATCTCTCTCTGAGCTTGTTCTCTCAAACGATTGGGTTCTCCTGATTCTCGACCAGCCAGACTCTCCAATGCTTTTCTGGAAACATTTACAGGGGAGATAAAGTTATATCTTACGAACATTTTCTTCCACAACATTGTCCTGCCAACTAAGCTCCTGTTTGTGTCAGTACTTTAGGAATATATAGG
>JAQFJA010000011.1:17741066-17752548 GCA_029874485.1 Naso brachycentron | reverse complement strand
TAAAACCTCACAGAGCGGTCTGCATATTTTTATATAACATGTTAGAATATATGTATGTATATGTTTTCATTTTGAAAAATATGGTAGTTGACAAATTTTTCTGTCAAGAATGTTTTACTCACCTTTATTCCTTCAAGGCCGTTCTCTCCCGGTGGTCCCATGTCACCAGGGAAACCCTGTCATTGTCAATGAAAAACAAACAAAAGATTTCTATTGTCTGTCTGAAATACATACTCACACATTCGACGCAGTAATGTAAATACAAACCTCAGGGCCTGGCGGTCCAGGAGCACCATCAGGACCTCTTTCTCCTAGCTTGCCCTGTAACAAAGACAAACAAGAACATACGAAACGACTTAATGAAATAGCTGAATATCTCGGGAAATATGTTGATTCAGTGGTTTGCCGAGATTCAGATGATTATTACCCCTAGCATATGTGTCTACTCAGTATAAAGCTACAGCTTATACCTTCAGACAGACCCAGGCTACATGTTTTCACTTTATTCCAGTATTTATGCTGAGCTAAGCTGATGGACTGTTGGTTGTAGCCTGCACCGAACAGACAGAAACATGAGTGTTGTAATTTATCTGATCCAACTCTCAACAAGTCAACCTAACCCTTTAGAGAAAAGGCATTATATCCACGTCTTAGCATCTTAATGTATTTCTGATCATTAAAGCCAGAGCTAACCTGAGGTCCTGGTTTCCCACGGATGCCTGGTAACCCTGGAGCGCCCTGGATACCCTGTCCAACACAAACACAACACATAAAAACGAAGAGAGACAGTCAAACAGTGTTCAGAAGCAAAAAAAAAAAAGAATCCTGATCTCTTTTCTAGGCAAACAGACATTAGACATGCATGACTCTGCTCTGTACTTCTGTCATTTCTTGGGATCTACTCTGTTCTATGATGCTAAATGGGTTAGATTTTGCTAACACACACAGACAAATGAGGATGGTTTACAAAGGAATTCCCACAAAGCTGGACAGCACACATCTGGCTAAGTCATTTTGTAAAGGTAGAGTTCTACAATAAAGGCTGTGTAACTGTGTATGTCTGCAGAATGGAGGGAGAGAGGGGAAGGTTAGAGGAAGGACATTTGTGTGTTTCAGTCATGATCTACCTTGTCTCCTTTGAACCCAATCTCCCCTTGCTCTCCAGGAATCCCAATTTCACCCTGATGCAGGAAGATGGAGGGTGTGGACAGAAAGAAAAAGAAAAAAGAAGAACATTAGGGGGAATTGTAATGCTCTACGTCATCACTCACATTTAGCTTCTTCAACAGACACAAGTAATTAATGGTCTGTACATTATGAGCCTTCACACACAATGAATTGATTTCATTGCATTAGCAAAGTTCTTAATGTGGTGTCAAACTATCTTATGAAAAGCAATGACAACAATTACATCATCCTGCACACCCACATGTCTCAGAGAAGAAGCCATAGTTCAACAGATTGGTGATCAAAGACAATTAATTATTCTGACTCTGGTCTGAGTTACCTCCTTACAAATGTAAAGCCAGTGGTGCAATCAAGTTTTATCCAAGTAAGGCACATCTTTAAGATCTTTCCCGTCATTTAAAAACTGCTTTTATCTCCTCCAGGCTCAATTTGTGATTGTACGTTTTTCTGGTCTTAAGAGGAGAAACATAAGCTGGACTCTGATGCAGAATGATTTCCAGATTTTACTGCTGGCCTCAGCTTAAATCTGTGATTACACCTATAAGCCTGATCACCTCTTGAGAATCTGTTAAGCAGTTCCCAACACTCTCCTCATCAAGGCTGAACAAACTTTTGCTGTACAGAACCCAACATTGTGAGAAGAAATAGGACAAGCAAAATCTGTTTTCTTTTTAGTTGCTATCTTTTTTATTCATTTTTGGTGATCTATTTGGTAATTATTTTCATTCATTATTCATAGCAATATAACTGTAACAATTTGCACTATTGTTTTTAAAAGGAATTATTTTAAAATTTTGTAAAACATTTATTCACTTTCCGAGTGCTGGATGAGAGAAATGAAACCACTCTAATGTCTTGATGGTAAATATGAGTTGAAGCTGGTAGCTGTTAGCTTAGCTTCAAGACCAGGACAAAGAGAAACAGCTAGCCTGGCTCTCTCCGATCATTAAAAATTTGGTCTTTCAAAACAAACAGATTTCATTAATTAACAATTTATATTTTGTTTGTTTGATTTAGAGAATAACAGAAATGTGCTAAACTATTTCTTAGCCAGTGACTTTAGTGTTTTGTTTTGTTTAATGTGTGAACTGGCAAACTTAGGAAGTACTCTTCAGCAAAATTTGTAACTTTTAGACTCAGAGAAAAAAAAGACACAAATATGGTGAATATTGTCGCCTTGTCCAGGATATATGATTGGCTGATTGAAAAAAGCACCAGTGACGTCACCAGCGCCTTTTTGAAATGCAAAAGAATTCTGAACTAGAAGCACTCAGAGCAGCCACACAAAAAAAGGTGGCCATCTAGAAAAAAGATGCTGGACGCCGCACCTTTTCTCCAGACGTCTGTCTGCTGCTGCAGGTGCTCTCTCCTCTTTGAGAACATTTAAAGGGTGGGCACAGGCCCCAACAGTTCCCCCTGTCTCTAGTCTTTACCCTAAGCTAAGCTAAGCTAACTGACTCCTGGCATCAGCCTCATACTAACAACACAGACACAAGAGTGGTATTATTTTATTATTATTATTATTTTTTTAATCTAACTCTCCGCAAGAAGCAACATAAGAGTATTTCACAAATTGGTAAACCATTCCTTTAAGTTTGTTCAAACAATGATCTCCCTGCTGTCTTCCTATAAACTAAAGAGTGCAGATGAATGTTTCTTGAACACATGACACAATGGATTTGATAGAAATGACATAGAAAGGTCTCTTGGTTGGACAGAGGCGACTACAGTTGGATTCAAAAGAGTACATATCCATCACATGCTGCAAAACAGGAATATTCAGATCACCTTATCACCTTTCAGTCCTGGTTCTCCTGCATTTCCAGGAACCCCCTGAAATAAGCAACAACAGAAAAGTTAGAGAGACTCCTGAAACCAAACCTCACCTAAAATCCACCCTCATATTCCAACTGAGGAGGTAAATCCTCGACAAATTTGTTCCCCATAAGCTTTCTCACATGTCTCTGAAATCTGAATGTTGGCCGTTCTGTTGTATAATTTAACACATAATCTCACTAAAAGGCTGTCAAAGAAGAATTTACAGTTTTCATCTGAGTGTGTCTGAGATTACCTTCAGTCCAGTTGGTCCTGGAAGGCCCATCTCTCCTATAGGTCCCATGTCACCCTGTTGCCAGAGGAGAGAACAAATAAGAAACATACTCGTGTTCAATGAATTCATGTGCATAAAGTACAGATGAGCACGTGGCACAGACCCCTGACTTTTATTCAACAAACACACATACATTCATTTAACTTTGGCATTTATTAAATGCATGAATAATCTTTATGATCCTGGCTTCAAAATCACGGACAAATAATGTATGACCAACTACTTCACTTGAGGAATAGATGTTGGAGATTGTGTTTCATCTGAATGATCATCTGAATAATGTAAAAGCAAGTTAATGCTTGACAACATCTGTTCAATCCATAGACTGTATAAAAGAAGTGGACAAAGTCTACACATGAGAAGAATGAAGCCAATAGAGAAGTACCTAGAGAGAAGGAGGCGACCACACTGGGTTCAAAAAGGAGCAAGACTTTATGGAAGTCTGTAAGAAAAAAAACTACACCTATCACTTGATTTATTACCTTATTAAACACTTTCTCAATGAGTTTATGGTCTCAGTTGCTACTTTTAAGTCTTCTTTGATTCACCTTGAAGTTATTTATGAATATTTTAGTCCCACTGAGAGTAAAAATGCTGATAGAGCAGGACATGCTTTAGGGTGTAGCTGCCTTTGAAATGACAAATCTTTATGATGGCGGCCTCTCAATGAGGCCAGAGGCATCACAATGTACATTCATGGCACACATTTAAATTAGGGCTGAGCAATAGGGCCATATTTTTGACCAAATACCTCCATATTGACATTGGGACAACATTGCAGGTATGACTGTTGGTGCTTTCACAAAATATTAGGCAATAAAATATTTGATAGAGTATTATCAGTATTGTGGATTTAATGAATAAGTGTGTAAGACAAATGGGAGAACAGCTAGAACTGTTTGATAAGTTCAGAGAATTATATCACTTTACTGTAAAGCCGTCTTTAAAACCACAAAAGTTCAACACATATGCAATATCACGATATAACAATATCAAAAATCTAAAACGATATCTATTCTCATACCACAATATCAATAAGAATTGTTTTATGGTCCAGCCCTAATTTAAATAACCATAAACTTGTTTAGTCTTTATTTGAAGTACCATCAGTTTTGAGTCTGTTTTTTGCTAACCAAAGTAGTAGCCAAATCAATTCACCAGCTAAAGTGAATTAAGGGTACTCACTAAGCAAGATAGCTAGCTTGTGCTAGCTGCTAGCTTAATTTTTTTTCTGTTCTAACAATACACGACCCCAATGGGTCCTCAGTCGAGACTACCCCATCTTTTTTGGTTGCTCCACCTTCTTGTCCCAATATGGTCACTTTTGGTTCAAAAAGAAAACACACAAACGAAAAAACAAACAAACAACAACAACAAAAAACAAAACAACATGGCTGTGGCAAAAATTCCAAACTCAAGGCTTGACATCACATCATGTCCACTTCTTTAATACAGTCTATGATGGCATTCCAGAAAAGGAACTGATACAGAGATTTAGTCCAAAATAGAAGAAAGACAGAGCAAGACTGAAGTCATAATGGCAAAACAGAGATGATTGAATTTAATTTAATAAGAGCCAATTATTCAGAGTGATTTAAGACTCAGTGTTTTATGAGATGAAAATGTTTTAAGAAATCCCTCGTGAAAAAAAAAGTCCTCTTCACAGAGAAGCATCACAGGCTGCGAGTAGATATTTCATTTTTATTCTCTGTTGCTTTGCATTTTCTGTCTAAAAATCTACAGGGTGGCCGTGGCTCAGTGTACTAAACATATGTCTCTTTGTACTGTCATATGTGACAACAAGTCACTTAATTTGGTGTTGGGAGCCTCTTAAAAACAAACAGTATCCGTTCTATGGCTCCAGATTTGCAGGCCTCTAGAGGGCCCCATTGACACTAAACTGTCCCAACCACATATTTCCTGCTCACCTGACCAAATGCATGAGGAAATTCAATGTACCATTAGTGCTGTATTTCTTTAATTCAATGCAGATTTCATGGTTTGTTGTCATTGTGTGCCACAGGGGGCGCCGGGTTTTATTTTCTGGGCAGTACAACAACATTTCAACGTCCATCATATCAAACAGATTGAGAGGAAGGCGGTGCGTGTGCATGACCCACACTTCCACCACAGTTACAAATCCTCCAAAGTATGAGGAGAAAGAAATCTACAAAGATAGAAATCCTGAAAGTTCCTTTACGTCTTTATAAGTCGTCTACATGCCGACACCTCCTCTTTTACAGTGGCCTCGCTTCAACCTAAACTGAGGTTGGCAGTCCCCTGAGAAAGGTGTTTGTGTATGCAGCTCATGCTGTACTGTACAGTATATTGTTGGGTCAGATAGATGCAAAGGACACAGAGCTCAAAGCAGAGCTGTAATCAGAGAGTCCTCCAATTACAGGCCTACTACCACCACCGGTGGCCTAGAATAGACCGGGAGGAGCAGCAGCGACAGGCGAAGACAGGACACGACAAGAGAAACCAGGGAAACATTATAATCAGACACAATTATGTGGCTGTCGGGCTGGGCAGACGGGGAAGGCAAGGTGATTGGTGGGTGAGGGGGGGCTTCTGCTCAAAAATAGTTAATAAGAGAGAGATTCAAGAGGAAAACAACAAGCTTTGTTTAGGTCAGTTTGTCGTCTTTGTCTTGGTTTTAATTCGGAGGTATAAACAACATAATTCAGGCTTTACTTTGTCTAACTTTATCATCCATCTAGCGTTCCACTACCGATCCACAATCACTATTTTAAATATGTTTACAGTGGTAAAGAACCTACAGTGAGTGCTAAGCTTCCCACGAAAGTGGCAGACAGTGTAAATGATGATTAGAGCTAATTGAAAGCATTTTTTCAATTAAGCAGGCGTATTCCATTTCATTTAAATACAGTCATTCACAGCTATGTATTTATGGAAGAAGTGTCTGGGAAAATGAGATGTTTCAACTGAGGAAAGCACACAGACGGCACACGGAAACACACACAAACTACTACTCACAATAAGTCCAAGAACTCCGTTTGGACCAGGGGCTCCCATCTCACCCTAGTCAGAGAGGAAGAGAGAGAGAGTAAGTGAGATGAAGGGAGAGGGAGAAGGAGAAAGTTTCTGGTTATTGGCTCTTTTTTAAACAAACATGCTCAGAAGAGTGGCCCAGTGTTCATCACAGCTTATGAGAGGGGGCTGTGTGCACGTATGTGTGTGTGTGTGTGTGTCTGAAGTGAAAGTGGAGGGGGATGTGAGTGCATCGTCCCACTAAGGCTTTTTCAGATCTGCAGGTTCATTCTCCCTCCAAAAAAGGACAAGATAGATATAGATACATTTCCGATCCTTAAAAAAGGGAAGTCCCCAATCCCCACTATCCTCTGACTTTTCCTGTGGCACCACCATGAAGTCAAAGTCTTCACTAATCCTGTGAAACACATCAACTTTACGCAAAATATCTATGGTTTAAGGACGATGTATCCAAGTGACTCGTCTTTTCCTTCAGCGTCATCATAAAGTTGACCTTTTTGTAGGAAATAACTCAAAAACTACTTGACAGTTTGCAATTAAACTTTGCACAGATGGTTTGGTAAACCACTGACCATCATCACTGGTTTACCATTTTACAATCAGTTCACCAAACACCTGCAAAATTAATGACATTCTCATCACCCTCAGCTGTGTTTGGTGCTAATTACCCAATATTAGCATGCTAACAGACTTTATACAACTCCTCATGATGTTGCTGAGAAGTCAGAATTGATTTACAAATCTGTGCACACTTTTTAAAAAACCTAGACTTAATCGAGAGCAACGTTCCTGCTCACAGGTTAGCAAGGACTGTGGACACGGTTTATAAAAGTCAAACATCTTGTCTTATTTTCTCAGCTGATACCGGGGGCCTTCATGCTAATCTAAGAAAATGTTAAATGCTATACCTACTCAGTATGTTAGTACTGTCATTAGGAGCATGTTAGCATATTTTTGCTCGATGAAAGCCATACTGTACCTAAGTTTAGCATCAAGGAGCTGCTAGCATAGCTGTACAACCTTGTTTGTAACATTTTCATGATAAAAGCCTTGTTTTATTTGAATGCTTTTCCCTGCTTTACATTACCTAAAAAAATTATGGGATACAAAGCAGTGGGAGTGGAGTCTCCTGCCTCGCAGACAATTTCCTTGAGTTCTCCTTGATGTTTTGTAGGAGAAGTAAAAGGACAAAACCTTTTTTTCTCAAATCAAAGACATAAAAGTGTGGGGAAGAAATATGTAAAGTATGTCACCTTGGCTTATAAAAATCCAATGTGCAGATTATTCAAAATATACTCTAAAGTCTGATGTGTCTGATGCATAATTCACACTCCTTACTTGCAGGAAAAAGAACAGCAGCAGGGCTAAGAGAGGATTTATTAGGAGTTTAGTTGTCTGATCTACAAGACTGAACCACTGGAAAAGTCACGGATGTGTGAGCAAACCATGTCTTTACACACGAATGCGCTTTATGCTTACTATGTATTTCAGCGTTCGTTAAAGAGCAACTTGCTGATGTGTTTATGTTTTTATTTATAGCTTTCCACTCTGACTGATGAAGTGCTACATTTGTCAGAATGACAATGAACACCCAGAAACACTGAAAATGCTGACACTGAAAAATGTGATGCCTTCCATATGGACACAAACAGGCTTTACGGACCGATCATTTCTTAATTGGGGCAATTACTCAAAACAACATTCTATTACATCATTTAGTATTCTTGGATGTCACCTCCTAATAATGCTATATGCGTGTGTTGTGGCCATTTTTACATGACGAATGGAAAAGGTTGCATCTGAAAGCCAGGAAAGCTAACTGGTTCCCCTCCTTTTAGTACTGCAGGTTTTTTAAAATGAATGCCAAGTAAAATTATCTCCAGAGGAAGGCATGGGATGAAATTATTTACGGCAGTAAAGCTTGTCCGGAGCAAAAAAAACCCCTAAATCGTCAAAAAACTGCTGCATTGCCAGATGATTTACCCACCAGCACCGCCAAAAATGTCAGAACTAAAACACCAGGCGGGCGGGTTGCACAGAAACCTCTGCTCTGAGTTCGTGTGGGTGTACGTGGGAGGGCTGCATGGGTCGCTTATGTATTTAGGTGTGTGACTGAGTGTGGGACATACTGGCTCTCCATCCGGTCCAGGTGGTCCTCTCTCCCCAAAGTCCCCTGGAAACCCCTGAGGACAGAGAGAGAGAAGCTTTAATGTTCTGCTGAACACAAACGGTGACAATCAAAGCCAGACATCCAATAAATTTAGAGTCCGTCTGTTTTTTCACACCTAAATTGAATTTTTTTGTACCACAGTAATGCTACATTATCATCTTCTCAGTTATGATATGGTTAATTTAGCAAAGAGTTGCTTATTTACACATTCCGCCATGTTTTCTGGTCACCTGAGGAATGTAAAAACAATCTACTCTCTTTTTCGGCTGTTTGGTCTCCAACATCTCCTTAGGGAAAATGTGGCTTTTTAGCTGCTAAGTTCACCAGCTAGTTGCAAATTTTGACCATCTGCTGTTTGGTACCTGCAGCTAGAGTGCAGCTGTTTTTTTATGATTTTTTTTTTTTTTTTTTTTTGATGAAAGCAGCTGCCTGCTGCGTCTTAAAAACGAAACTATGAGAGCAGTGAAACAAAACATTAAAGTTATGGAGCAGAAAACCAAAACAACAAGCTGAAAGATGCTGTAAAGCTTCACAGAGCTGAGGGGACCTGCAGGGTTGGGTAATAATTCTTTGTGATTCATCACCGTGAGCAACTTCAACCATATAAAAAGTAGTAATTTGATTTACTGCTAATTTTAAAGTAATTTGGTTACAGCTGCTCTAATGTACACTAATGACAGTTAAATGCAATGCTAATTGGTTTGATTCCGCAAACTGCTGCAATAACGAGATTCAATTCCTTAATTACAGAGAAACTCGTTGAATATGACAAAAAATGTTTATTACAGGAAGGTGTGTAAATTATTGTGCCTTTAATGGAGCTGAATTTACAGACCATGTTCTAAATACTATTATACAACCAAGGGTGCTGCTACAGTAATTGCACAGCATTATAACACTCTCACTTAGTCATAACATTAGACACAAAGTAATCTGAAATATGTACAAAATAAGAGCATAATGGCCCCATTATACGCATGAAATCTATCAGCTGTTGGGTGTAGGCAGCTGTTCTACTTAGGTTAAGCAGGCCTACACTAATGCTACAAGAGCAACATGCAGCCAAGTAATTACTCCATCCATTTAGCAGTAAATGGGAAGCTAATCTGAGCTATGCTAACAGTTGGTGGTGGTACAGAGAGAAACCACATCTGCAGAAAGCGCGAGTGCCAACAAACACATCCATTCAGAAGCTCTCATAATGGCCACGTACTGTAATGGCCTCCACACATTGTTTCAAATTCATAGTTAGCGCAGAAATTGTCATAAAATGGCAGTTATTTTTGAAGTAGGATAGATGTTTTAGATATACAACCTGTATTTATCTTGATCCCTGACCTGCCTTAGAAACACAGACTGACTAAATGCAACTGTTTGTATTTGAGTCTGCAGTTTATTTTTTGGAGAGAAAAAAACAGTTTGCAATCGTTTTGAAAGTCGCTGATGGTATGTGACTGTTCATCTACAAATCAATCTGCTTACACTTCTTATCAGGTCAACGACACGATCATAACTGCACTGCAAGAAAAACCTCTTTTCTGTTTTTACTAGCCTGTTGGAGGACTGCATGGGACAGATTTATGGTATGGTAAGAAATTATGCACACAGGGGGAAGCACAAGTGCAAGAGAAATCAATGAAGCATGACGGTGACCCAAAGGATGAATCATGCGAGCTGTCGCCGCTGCCACACAAACTGAGGACAAATGTGGGAAACGCGGCTCTGCCAAGAACGGCACTTAAATAAAAAGCCTTTGAGGAGAGTCACACAAGCCTTTGGTGTATCTCTGCTTTAACATTATATCAGAGAACCCTGTCATTCAGACTCAAGATTAAATAGTAACACGCAGTAACTGCACTCTCTTTTAGATACGTGGTTGATGTGAATGAACTGAAGCTGATGAGCCGGCTAAAAACAACCTCAGGAAGACAAACAAAGCAATACCCTGAACTGTTATATGCAAGAAAGTGGTAAAGCAGAACTGTGAGCGATGCACTTTGGAAACTTTTTTAATGTGCTCCACCGTTTTACATATATCTATTCCCTTGTTGGTCTTTGGTCGTTGTGTCTGCGTGTGCGCTTCCTCGACAGAGCGCAAGCTCAGTTACTGCCGTTAAAATATCTGGCTGAGCTTCAGGTGCTCCTTCTGTTCTTTCCCCTCCAGTGAGGAGGAAAGGGATGATCTTTCAGGGGTCACCTTGTAGCCTAAGTGTCCTTATTTTCTATTTTCCATGCAGACAATGCACCAAAGTCAGATGACGAGGAGGACAGTGATGATGGTTACATTTACAGGTCAGTTATAAAGAGCTCTGCAGCTAAAATGGCCTTTCAGAGAATTTAAAGAACCATACCAGTCTATTTCTGACTCCTCGCCAATAGCAGAGATCAACCCTATATTCTACAAATGTTGGTGTTAAAATTTGACCATGTGTACACTTAAGTAAAACTCAGACCACATTTTTAAACCTCATTCCATTCACTGCCATTTATGTTGTAACAGGGTATAGAAACACTATAGGACACGTGAAAGGTGGTAGGTATAGGTAATCCACCCTTTTAAAGAGAACATCTGCATTTATTTGGAAAAAAATCACTAAACGAGAGAGAGAGAGGGGGGAGCTGTTGAGACAGAAGTTATTACGCCTGGAAAAATAGTTCCTTACAAGTGCTGCGTTCCTAGCTTGAATATAAGCATAAAGAAGGATTTTTACACAGACAGTCTTTTTAACTAATGTCACAAATTTTCAGGTTCTGTGTGTAACATTTATTGAATACGGACAAAATGTAAACAATATACAATACGGTATCTTATAGATAAAGCTATTTTAGGAAAAACGTGGAGTTTATGTAACCTATGAGGCCAATGTTGACAGTGACATGTAGTGATACTGGTATAGTCCTTTAAAATGATCAGAATTGCACTTCTTGCACAATACTCTCAGGTCAAATCAATTTAGAATGTATATATTTAGAAATAACGTTATAGATTGTGATATATTTCT
>JAQFJA010000011.1:17710442-17723451 GCA_029874485.1 Naso brachycentron | reverse complement strand
ACACACACACACACACACACACACACACACACACACACACACACACACACACACACACACACACACACACACATTTGCCAAGTATCTTAATGAGTAATGCAGATCATCTCATATCATAACACTTTTGAATTCCTCAGTTGGTGTGTGTTTCTAAGGAAATGAACACAACTATGTCAGAGAGCAAACAAAGTGAGATCCACAGTAGCAGCATATTGGTAATGTGAACCATGTTGCCTCATCCAGCCGCCCCCATGGGAAGGTTTAGCCAACGAATTTGGATGAATCTTCACCAAATTTTTCTTTGGTTTAAACAACAGACAGAAGCGTCTGCATCATCCATATCTGTCTGCCTGTCTGTCCACCTTGTCACTTTTCCTGTGGATCTCTGACCTCACTCCTGCCCTCCACGCGGGGGTGGTGGCACCCTTGGGCCCCTAACCCATCCCCGTCGTGGGTCAAGGGTCGAGGGAGTCAGAGAGAGCGGAAAAAGAGCCACAACTGCTTTAGGAGTCGGGTCAGCAAGTTTCACTGAGGTGAGTCAAAACAAATCAGAGAACCATTATGTTAAACATCAAAAAACAACAACTAGTGAAATCCAGACAGGCATCGCTCTATAATCCCACGGAGAAGAAAGAGTAATCTGGGGTTTGGGCTGGGTTATACAGCTCAACAAAAAACCCTTTGAGTTCAAAAACAGACTGGTTGGGTGCAGACGTGACAACATAAATGCTTTCTGTTGTAACTGCTCTTCCTGTCTAAGGGCGCTTTGATGACCATCATGTCTGATTCACTGGAGACAGAGCTTCTCATGAATGAATAGGACTTAACTAAGCATGTGTAAAGGTGTTAATGTTTTTGTTGTAACAAACAAAACATTCTTAATTACATGTCCTGAAAACTGATCTGTTTTTAACTTGTTCTGTTTGACAAAGAAGATATTTTCATTCCAAGGATTCTCATGTTTTTTAAGATCTTGCATCTTTTCCTCCCACACTTTCCTCTCCGTACATTTTCGGTTTGAATTCAGCTGGCGTCCCCCCGATTGTTTGTGTGTCCTGACAGTGTTAACGGACGCTGTTGTGCCCTAAATATACTTAAACAAACTAGACATGTTTGAATTACATGCTTTAAAATTAACCCTGTGGTTTACCGCAGTTTGGGCTGTACACTGGTAGGCACCGGCTGGCATCGACGTTTGGTCCTGTGCTCTCGCTTCCATGTCGTGTCGCACAACAGGTGTCTAATTAGAGAAGCCCAGGGTGGGGCGCACACAAGCTGAGGGTATCAAATGCAAAACCACCAACCTCTGAACAGTGATGCAGGGCGTTGCTGTGGTCCCCGTGGTAATTATGCTGCTAACTCTGCGCAACTCATTCTAAGTTGAGATGTTCATGTTCTCGAATGTTTCATGTTCTGGTAACATGCGTGCTGCCTGTTCTGAGGTATATAAATATCTGTCCTCGAGTCCGCAAAATTCAATACCAACACCATATGTGCAACTTAAAGCCAGAAACGCTACATATGCACTTGTGGATCTTAAATCTGGAGGCATGACATCACCCCCAAGGTTACGTTCCCACACAGAATAATTTAGAGAACCCCCCTTTTAATGGGCTATGCTGTAAACATAGTCTGACTTCCAACGCAAGCTTGTTAAAGAGAGTTTTTAACATATATACAGTCGGCATATTAAAGATAAAAGCGTTTCTGTATGATCCTGTGCCAAGTGAGAGCCAAAGGGGCAAAGTCTGATAAACTAACATTAGATCAAGAGCATGTGAAACCACTGGACGTCCTCATAATTAAAGATCCCAGTCTGCACACACATAATAGAAAGTTTGCCCCAGAGTATTTCAACTGCGAGTTTAAAGGAGCTTACCGGTCTACTTTTGACTTTTCACCACTGGCAGAGATTGGTCCTATCTTTTACAAATGTTGTTAAAATTTGACCATGTGTACTTCAGCAGATCTCAGACTGGATTTTTAAACCCCATTCACTGCCATTCATGTTGAAACATGGTATAGAAACACTATAGAACACGTGAAAGTTGCTTGATATAGGTAATTCTCTCTTCTAAATAGAACGTCTGTGCTTATTTGATTAAAAATCACTGAGCGAGAGAGAGAGGGGAGCCGGAAGCCGTTGAGATAAAAGTTATTACGCCTGGAAAGACAGTTCCTTACAAGTGCTGCCTTCCTGGCTTGAATATTAGCGTGACGAAGGATTTTGACACAGACTTTTTAGCTACATTGTCACACATTTTCAGGTACTGTCTGTAATGTTTATTGAATATAGACAAAATATAAACAAACACAACATCTCATAGACAAAATTATTTGGGGAAAAATGCGTGGGGTTTATGTAACCTATGAGGCTGATGTTGACAAAGGACAATGACATGTAGTAACACTGGTATGGTCCTTTAGGTCCTATTAGCATGCTTTTCTGTCACTGAGCAAAAAAAGCAGAACTTGCAACCCAGTGCCACATAAATTTCAGTAAAACGTCATAGAAACAGAAGCAGACAGTGCGAGAGAACTCAGCTGCGCTAGTAAAAAAAAGTCAACCATATAATTTTATTTGCTTCAACAGCCAAAGTTTTTAGAGCTAAATACATCATGCAGTGACCAGAGGGTTTGAAAAGGAAATAATAACTAACCCAAAGTATTTTTGAGGCATTTACAACAATAAGTTGAGAGTAATAGCTTTTAATGACCATAACAAGTTTGGAAATTATGACAGAAACCTGAAGCTATCTTTATGCCAAGCATCTAAAACCTGGTGTTAAAGAAATGCATTAATGTGCCCAAGGAGGACTGCAATAATAATGACTTGAAGCATTGGTCTGTGGTTTTTACTGTCCTGCAGCTTATTACAGTAATGTTCCAGAGTACAGATCTATGAATGAAGTATGAAGTTTACACTGGGGATTATGCAGACCCTTAAAAAGCCAATCTGTCCCCTGGTGTTACCACAACAGCTCAACATGCTGCCATATGCAGAGCTCAACACTTTTACTCATTTTTAGGCTCTTTCATAGGTTTCCAGGTTTCTATATGAAGTGTCCAGCTGGGATCTGAATTAACTTTACGTGCATGTGAGGAAAAGTGGGGGGAGTTTCTTTTAGTGGCTCTGACGGGAAGCATGAGGAAAGATGGGCAACAAAGATTTTTTTCCCCATCAGACAAAGACCCTTTTGACCCAGCAGACTGTGTATGAATACATGCAGCCAGTCTTCAGAGAGATACAGGCCTGTGTGTATGGATGCATCCACCCGACGCTTCCTCTCACACCCTTCTACCACCATCGTCATTTTACACCTACAAATAGACTCGAAAGAGCTCACCCCGACTATTCACCGACACCTAGCGAAAGCCAGGTTGCCATAGCAACAGCGTCTCACACTCACATGTGTGGGATCAGAGGTCAAGGTTCATGGGTGGTGCTCGACGGGCTCAATGGTGCTCTGTGTGTAATCATACAGACTTCCAGTAATCCGAGGCTACGGAAGTGCATGCAAGAGACTGCAAGCAGCGAAAGCCTGAAACTGGGATTCAGTTTTTCCACATTAAGAGATGATGCATATGATCTAATCATGCTGTTGCACCTGTGAGCCTGCAGCCTATAACATTCATATTTTAAGGAGTTAATTATTCAAGTGATCAACAAGTGTTTCCAGTTACAAATTGAAACCACACACTGGCCAAGAGAGAAGATGTGGTCATGTGTGTGTCACTGCCTGTTTGTAAGTATGCGCATATGCGTCTCAGTGTTTGCACACACGCATGGCAGTAGCAATTAAAGTTGATAAATGCTTTTGTTTACAGGAAAGCGCAATAATCTGTCCCTCTCTTTATATAGGCAGGTCATAAACGCAGCCACAAATGTCTGCACTACACGGCATGGGATTAGAGCTGTGGCGTGTAGGCACTTCCGTGTGAGTGCCGATATGCGCTTGTGTGTGTTAAACAAAACAACAGTGAGGTCAGAGTCAGACACTGGCGGCATGTTTGCGAGTGACCCCCGTCAAAGTGGCATCAAAACCAAAAACCTTTACAAGTGCTTTTTTATTGAAGAGGTTTGTTTTCATTGTTTACGCTTTGCAAACCAACCACTTCCACTGACAATGCCGCAGGCAGCTCAACAGCTGGTTTGCTGTGGTTGACAAAGGCCACGTCAAAACCATCAGGATGTAAATCACTGTGAGGTGATCGGTGGATACATACCGCCGATGGATGGGGTTTGAAACAGGCATGGGGGTTTAAACAAGAAGTATGAGTCAAAACTGCACCTCCTAGACTTGTAGAGGCTTGAAAAGCTGGTGAAACTGTGCAGCAGTGCCTATAATATATGACGTATTACAAGTATTTCTACATGTATAACCATTTTTTTTCTGTTTTTGATTCATTTGATTCACTGCTCTCAAGTCAAGTTAAATAGGGTGCATATTTTTAGAAAAGCTTCACCTTGGTTGTATAGAAATAGTTCCACTCATAGCTATACTTATATTATACTTGGCTTGATGTTCACGCAGCTCTGCACTCTAATTTTAAGCCCAATTAAAGTTTTATTCCAGGTAAGTTTGATTTGAATCCTAAGAAATCCAACTAAATGTGGCTGATGTTGTGGAATTGCGACTTGAGACTGGATGGGAAGTGCCGCCGAGGCTTAAATAGCTTTAATTAGAGCCAGACAAAGACCTCCTTATACATCTACAGCAGTGGGGGATCACAGAGCCTTTAGCCTAAGAGTCTCTCAGACCGAGACAGACACAAACAGCAAGTAACAATTAAACAAGCACAGAAAAAAAGCACAAGCACATGCGTCCACGTATAAATGCATGCACACACAGACATATGGAATCAATCACTGGCTGTACATTTAATCAGTTCAAATGATTTTATTATCAAGAATGAGTGGGTAGCTTATTTGTTCACTGATAAGAAATGTGTGCTTATGTTAGCATGCTCAATAATAACACTAACATTCTGTTATTTGCTATAGTAGGCATAATGTTTATCATGCATGCTATGTTACTTAGTTTAGCATGCTAGTCTGCTAGCATTTGCTTCACAGTGCCTTACGCATAGTGTAGCTGAGGCTGATGGAAAAGTCATTAGTTTTGTGGGCATTTGGTCATAAACGATTTTTCTGAGAAAATGAAAATTTTGACCTGATGATGGCACTAAAAGCTCACAAAAAATATTACAAATCATCCTGAGGGTAAAATTAATATGTCTATCAAATTTCATGTCAAAATCTGTCAGGACATTTCAGTAAAAACTTGCTTGTGGCACTCGAGAGAAATTGATGGAATCACAAAGTTATTGGGATTCATCCTCTGGGGCCCATAAATGTCTGCACAGAAAATGTCAGGGCACTGCATTTAATACTTGTTGAAATATTTCAATTTGGGTCAAAGTGGTGACTGACCATCTGACGTAGAGCCCCGTCGCGCGAGTGGCTAAAAAAAATCGGCTTGCATCTATACAACAGACAGAAACAAAGGAAGTAGAAGAGAATTCCTCGGAGAAGACTCACACATGAGACTATATCTTTTTAACTGCCTTGGAGAAAGAGGCCTTTCATTAGTCCAAAATGAGATTCCTATGAAGTGTCGGCCCAGCCTGCTGCAACAGCTCAGTGAGGAGAAGAAAGTCCAGTTTAGCCATGTGTTCTCTGTGTGTTTACAGTGCTTTTATTAGGCATCCTGTGGCACAGGCAGCCTTTTGAAAGGCCGTCTTTATAGGAGCTTTCCTGTTTATGCTTAGGGGTGGGAGGTCAGCACTCGCAGCCCCGTGCTGAATACGGTCAATCTGCCTGCATAGGAAAACCTTGTGTGTGAGTTAGTGAGTGAGTGTGTGTGTGTGTGTGTGTGTGTGTGTGTGTGTGTCAGCTGGATGATGGGAGGGATTTAAAGTTATGTGGGAGCCTGGCTTGGCAGATTATTATTGTAACTTCAGAAAATGGCCCAGGATCTTCCTGCCTTCTAGGCTGGAGCACACAGATACAGACCTCTCTGTCCTTGTCTGTTTGTCTGTCGGTCTGTCTGAGTCACCTCCTGCCACTGACTGTTTGTGTTTAAGCTTCCAGTCAACACACACATCAGCAGCAGTGGCAAAAAGACAAACAAACACACACAAACAGAGATGCGCACAATAAACCAAAGAAGTGCTAATTTGCATGTTCCCAAAAAACAAACCTTGAGGTTGAACACCAGATAAAATTATTTCCAGAGGTTACAAAAGGAAGTTTGTTTTATGTGGCTGGAGGTGTTAGAGAGCAGCAAAAGGAAACTTACCCGAGGTCCCCTCTTGCCTGGCAGGCCTGGCTTCCCTGGAGGTCCTGGCAGTCCCTGGAGAGAGAGAGCATTCAGTCAGTGTTGCATAATGACATATACCATACAGATCAGCTGTCTCACACATCAAAACCATCAGCTCCTTCAGATGTGTGTTTCCTCAGAATGCCTGCACAGTGGCTGCAGAGTGAAAAAGTGACACCTTTTCCCTCTGAGGTAATTCCATCTCAAGGTGATGAGAGTTCAGGCTTATCCATCAGGAAGTTTGGAGCCTGTGTGGCAGGAAACCGTGGAAAAACTAGAAATAACAGGTCATTTCCTGCCCCACTCAATGCCCCTGTGTGGCATTATCAGCCTGGCGCTCGTTCGTTTTCTTTTAATCATAGAGGAGGAAAAGGAGAAGTGAGGAAAAACAGAGGGCCTGTGCGTGCTGTGGCTAACAAGAGGATCCTGAAGTAAACATATGCAGTATTTCACTATTTTATGTTGTTAAATTTGGTGCCTGCAGAGAGAACTTTTAAATGATTTAGCATAAAAGCATCAGCATCCACCATAAAGTGTGCTTACTGAAGCGTGAAAGTTACCCTTTTGCTAGTTTCCTCATCGGTTTTAACAGGACGATGAACTTTAAAAACAAAGCAAACCTTTCAACTTGAAAGCAGCATCTAAAGGTTATTGTGATCATAGCCGCTACCTGCACAGTATGGGTTCAGTCACTCTGAAGATTATAATTGGTTCCTCAACATCTCTCCCTGGATGACCTCCACAGTTGAGACCACCCTTATTGTCCAGGTGGCGAGCTCTATGGTGGCCTGAGGACCCGTCAACATCAACACACACTCCTGTCCTTCTTTGCACTATCACCCCCTCCTTCCTTACACTTGTTTGTTTATTCCCACTGCCTTTGCACCTGTCCATTTTTAGCATCAGTAAGTATTTTCCAATCACAACATTTCAAATACAGTCTAATGAAAGTTTAGACTTGCTGACTGTGTCTATGAGGGTGTAAAGCTTGATTTGTACCATCTGTCACTTGCATCTGTATATGTGTTGAGAGTTGTGCTGTGACCTGTGAAATCAATTATCTCACAGATTAAAAACAAAACTTGAACTTGTTTAAAACAATTATTCAAAACTTCTGGAATAAACAGTGCAAATCTACAAACTCCTATATATCTTTTATGCCATAATACCAAATTAAACTTCTGTTGTGGCAATTTTTAAGAAGTCAGAGAGCTTGCAGGTAATTACATTTAATACAAAAGTCTGGGTATGAAACAGTTCAGTTTAAATAAATTAAATTAAAACTCAAAGCCAGTACAGCTCCTATTAAAAAAGAATCAAATTAAAACTCCAACTATCACTTTCAGTGATTGCATATGAAATCCATATATATATATATATATATATATATATATATATAAATCACAGTCAGGTCTGCAGGGAAACAAAACTCAGAGGAAGTAATTTTTTAAGCAGCACAGCAGTAAGGAGCCAAAGGTGCTTCAGACAGGGAACTGTTGCCATATCTGCGCCGGCACTGGATGTTTCTCCTGGCAGCCAGAGAGCACAATCTGCACAGTGGAAACACAAGTCCAGATATCTGTTTTATTGTGTCTTTCAGCAGAGGATTCTTAATGCTTTAGGCAGCGAGAGTGATGAATGATGAAGCTATTGGCTGAAACCTCAATGAATGCAATGCTTTTCATGGGCCTCTTACTTTCATATTTGTCAAAATGTGTGTGTACGGATTTTTTCATACTTCTGTACCATTCTGAGTGTGCTCAACACAATCATGACCTGGATGACCAAGAATATTCTCAGACATAGGAGATCTGTACGTAAAAGAGTGTCTGTCTGTGTACATGACTGTGCTGTGACAATGTCTGGGTTTATCTAGGACTTCTCAAGGCACTACACTGCAAGACAGAGATGCAGACAAACTCATGTATTTATATAAATATGCACATCATGCACATGCATTCATGCACACACAAACTTACAGGAAACACCTGTTTAATTCCACATATATTCTCAGGGTAAACAATCCAGATGTGTGTCTAAATATGAGATCCTGTCAAATGACTGCACTTACGTAAGAACCCAGACAAAAGACACATTTTTAATGACAGACTGAAAGACTCATGAGCCGACGAGCATACTATAGCTTTTGTGCTGATCCTTATGAGTTTTCTGTGGTTGAACCTTTAAGTACAGCTTCTGAAAGTACTGCCCTCAGATTGGTGTAATTTAACATATATTTGGCATTAAGTGACAGAATATTTTTGGCCTCTGCAGCGAGTCAGCACTCGGGTCAGACAGGCCTTCAGTAAATGACCTCGTAACTTCCCGTAATCATCCTTCCACAATCTCTTTTTCTGTGGGAGATTATAGCGCTCCATATTGAGATTGCAGGTAGTGCTTTCTAAATGGCAGTAATTTGGTTTGCTGTAATGACAGTCAAGTGTGGTGTGGACATCAGTACAGATGTAAATTAGCCAACCCTTGACACGCCACACTCTGCAATCAGCAGGGGCAAATTACAGACCACTACAAAGAATAGAATAAGAGAGACGTATCAAACACACTAGTCCTGCTAACAACACTTTGCACTAAAACGACTCAATCACACGATATAAATATAAACCCGCCAGAACATGCTGACGGGACACTGAGTTCAGATTTCTCAGTTAATGTTCAGAGGTGAAGAAGAAGGACAGAGAGAGAGAGAGAGAGAGAGAGAGAGAGAGAGAGAGAGAGAGAGAGAGAGAGAGAGAGAGATTGAGAGAGAGAGAGAGAGAGAATTATCAGAACAGCTAATCTAGCTAATCTTAGCTAGCTAATATAGCTAACTTAGCTGGCAAGATAAGCTACTTTGACTATTTTAACTACTTTACCATAGTAGAAATACAACTTGTAAGAAAAAAAGGCTTTTCGAACCATACTTGGGGCAAAGCTTCCAAACTTTTAAACGTTTTTTTTTATTTTACTTTATTCTATTTTGTATCAGATTTCAATATATTCCATTCATGCAGTTATTATGTCCCAATAACCACTGAAAATTAAGTTACAGCTCCCTCCCCATTTAATTAGATAGGCACCTAGTCTTGTTAGCCCGAAATAGCTGCCCAGGAGGTATCGCCCAGATGGCTGTTGAGTGGCAGGACCTGCCTTTAAGAACTTTGATCTCATGCAGGGGTTGTCAAATATTGTTGTCACAAGGACACGCCATTTATGAAAACAAGTATTTCCAAGACTCACTTTTGCATGTAATTATAGCTATGTAAATACTCATAAATAAGAATAATTCAAGGGCACACATGGCCAGCTCCCAAAGGACATCGGTGTGTGATTGCACACCATTTGAAAAGCACTGGTCTAGCTAGCCTGCACTCACTCTGAATTAATGTGGAGATTAGGCTAATCACGGAGAGAAAGTGGAATGACCTTGCTTTGCCTCTGTAGAATCTTATTTTTAGGTCAGAAATGAGAGACGTGGTTGGATTTTGGTTGGCATATGCTGACTCCATCCTTTTCATGACCAGGGCAGGAGATAAGAGGAGAGCAGAGGAGATGAAGAGTGCGACAGACAGAATGAGACGCCAAAAGATTTACAGAAGAAGTGCTGAAAGGAGAGTATCAGATAGACAGATATGACCCAAAGTTAATACAGTTTGTCACAGTTCGAATTTGTCACAGTTCAAAAGGAGTCCTTTTTACACAACAGATGCAAAAGCTATGAGACCAGTATCTGTCTATTTCAAACCTGAACAAAGCACTGACAGCACACAATCTAGCATATGAGTGCTTCATCAGCATCCAGGCTCAGAATTTTAGTCTTACTGCTGAAAAAAAAAATATATCCAAGTGAAGGAGAACTCAAGTAATTACAAAAATCTAAAGATTTCTGGGCTTGGCTAAGCCCCCAATGATTCAGTATCCTAACAACGCCTACCTTTGGGCCTGCACTGGGAGGCTGAATGATGGTGTTTACTGACTGCTTCGACCCTTGACCTAGCTTTGAAAGAGGGCCATGAGACCTCCTCTAGCCGGCTATGACAGTGGAATCTGGTGCAGAGACGGCAAGGCGTCAGACCTGACACGTCACACCCAGCCTGGAGGGTTCAGTGCACAGAGGAATAAGAAAAGCGGGAGGAAAAGTAGGATTTCTAACCTGTGTGGGGAAAGGAGATAGTTACCTACATGGCTTGGTGGCCTCTTTTTTCACAGCCCTGGACAATAGAGTCAAACCTGTTTTTTTTATTGTCGACAAAGACCAGCACAGACTGGGACATCCCTAATGGAGCGTCATTTGCTCACTTTAACCACTTTCCCAATGTAAACCATCAAACTCACCACCCACAACAGCCTGCACAAACAGCTGAGACACACACTGCATGTCTCTTCATCTTGGTTTTGCAGAGCCTTCAGTGCTGCAAAGTCTCTATGAGTGAACATATTGCATTTCATGTATGGGGTCTTGCTTTCGTCTAGTTCATAGCTGCAGCCAGGTTTATGATCAGAGCCAAAATGTCACTCTACCTGCTCTATACTGGCACCTTGTCAGCTTTGGAAATATTTTTATAATGCTCTTGTGCATTACTCCTGCTTTTTTTTATAGTTAACCATAGTTTGGGAACCTTTAATGCTATGCTACTGTGTTTCCCAGCAGTCCATTAGACACTTTACAACCTTTAAGTCAGCCAGCCTTTGATTCAAGTAAAAGGAGTCCTGACGTATATACATATATGAGCATGTGTTGTAAATTTTTTTTGTGGCACACACACATAAACACACTCACTCACCCACCCAACAGACCAGAGGTGCTTACCGATGGGCCGACTTCTCCTTTCTGTCCTCTAGGTCCAGCCAGCAGGGAGAACTGTGTGGGCGGCACCTCCCAGCTCTGGAAGCCATCAGTAGCAGGTGGTGTTACTGGGTTGTACGAAGGTCTGGTTGGTCGCGGGGTGTCGGGAGCCTTGGTGGTTTTGACTTGTTTTGTCGGTTTGATGACCGGTTTGGAGACTGGCTTGGAGGTTTTAGCAGTTGAAGTTCTGGAGATTGTCGATTTTGAGGGGTTGACTTTGGATATCGATGGTTTAGATGGGACAACTTTGACCAAATTTGTTTTGGGTTTGGACGGAGTGGCTTTGGATGGTGTGACTTTAGGCTTGGGAGATGTTTTCTTGGTGGGTTGTGGTTTCTTTGGGAGAACACCTTGATCTAATAAGGCAGAGTCAAACTTTGTCTTGGTGGGTTTGGTGCTGGTAGTGGCTGGAGTAGTAGGTTTTTTATTACTGTCTGTTCCTGTAATTGGCTTTTTCAAGGTGTTATGTGGACTGGGCTTTGTGGGAGTGGGTTTGGTGGGTTTCTGACTTGAAGCTTTAAAGGTGGAGGATCTTGGGTTTGGTGGTTTTGTGGGGGGTATTCTTGTCCTGAGTGGTGCTGTGACAGTTTCAGTTGTGGCCTTGGGAGGTGGGAATGCCAAACCAAGCTGGACTGTGACTGGCATCACAGTTGATAGCAGGGCTGTAGGAATGATCCCAGGGCTAGGCTTTATTGTTTGGGTGGGGGCCACTTTCCTGACGGCCGAGGCAGCAGCGGCAACACTCCTGGCAAGGCTCATTCGCGTGGTCTTCTTGGCTGTTTCTGTGCTTCCTCGTTTAGGGGTAGCAGCAGTAGCTGTGATGTTTGTTTCTCGTGGTAGGATAGGCAACAAGGGAGAAAGGTTAGGCCTGTATGTGTCAGCTTCCCTGCACTGTTTCTTAATGTACCTGCAGTAGTTGTGAGCTGCCTGTGCAGAAGGGACCAGGTCAAACTGGCAGATGGCTCCTTCAAAGTGTGCTGAGGCTTGCTGCTGGCTTGCCCGCCCCAGCAGGAAGGAGCCCTGGAGCTCTGGAGCCAGTCCCCCCTCACTGTCCGACCCAAAGTCTGCATGAACACTCTGCTCTCCGCAGGAGGCATATAGAGTCACTCTCTGTCCATTAATTCCCACTGCCAACTGGTGCCACTGACCATCATGGGGCTCATACGGCAATGCCACTGAGGTGTTTGGTCCTGTGTGAAGGACCAGATTGGCCGGCGTGAGCTGCAGACCGAGAAGGAGCTTCTTGCGGCCTGAGAGCAGGGTGAAGAGGAAAGCACTGTTGACACGGTGTGAGCGTACACTCAGAACCAGTGCCAGGTTGGGCCAGACGGCCGCTGGGAAGAGTGAGCGCAATGGAGTTTCAATGTGCGCCCACTGGTTGAGAATGATCCCCGATCTGAATGGAATGACCCCTGTTGGCACCAAGCGTGACGGCTTCTCTCCCGTGAGCCCCAACTTTTGGAGGATGTCCACATCTGCATAAAAAGGAGAGGGATGTTAGAGGTGCAAAAATGCTGACTTATTTATATAAGCACATTTAAGTACAAGCACATTTTAAGATTTGTTTCATAATCTAGTTTCCATGAAGTTTGGACGCTGTGTAAAATGAAAATAAAAACATTGGATGAGTTAAAACATTCAATAAATTATGTCTTGGTACATTTTTCAATTGAGTTTATATAAAAAGGATGGTGAGATTACCACATTGTGTTTTACTTATGTTTTACATAGTGTTTCTAAGATTTTGAAACATGTTTGCAAGTTTGAAGACTTTACAAAAAATCCCACCAATCAAATGTTTTGTTGATCCTTGATCACTGTATCATATTTTATTTTACATCTG